>JARFMH010000023.1:0-171921 GCA_029532395.1 Schizosaccharomyces lindneri | reverse complement strand
TAACGAGACCCTCAGACGCTTAACTGCAGTGATCGGACGGGAACTGGTGTTTTCGCCTAGGTGTGGCCGTAGACAATAAATTTGTTCAATTTAAAAACTTATACCAAAAAGCGTTTTTATTACAAGAATCTTGATGTTAAATCTTTTGGTGGATTATGAAGAAGCTTGCATTCCATAATAACGTATTTGATAAAAGAATATATTAAATTCCTAGTAATCTTGTTATACCGGTTATGACAGTCAGTTTCATATAGTAATATGTTATACGGGTTATTACAATATCAATATATACGTAATTTAGTTCCTTTTTTGACATGTAAAAGTACCATATATATAAGAAGCTACATAATAGAAACTTATAAAACTTATCAAGCATTTTTGATTGAGGTTAATTTCTCTTCTATTCCACTTTACATTCCTTCTCAAAATGAGCCAAAAAATTGACTATAGCGAAAGCTTTACCAGCTATTATAAGACCTATTATCCAGCATTCGGTATGCAGAATTTTCAAGTTGTCAACTAACTCATGAAGCTTTTAGTGGTGCTCGTATGTTGAACGAGATGCGTTCATGATTTACAAGCTAATCTGGGCAGTTTGGGCATCAATACCTAGAGCACTCAAACGCCCTGTGGGAGGACCATTTGCACCAGGCTGTTTACTATGCGGAAGTTTTGTAGCAGTTGGCGGGTATGTATAAATACGTGAAGTAACATGCCATAGGCTTGATTTCAATGCTGGAATGGTTACTAACAATTAATTATAAAGACTGGCAATCGCTAGCGGAGGTAAGTAAAAGAGCATCAAACGAAACCCCTTAGGTTCTATTTATTAAACTTATGAAATAACAAATACGTTTACTATCGTTATTGTCCTCATTACTAACTTACACTTGCTTCAAGATATAGCGAATGGGTCAGGGATTTCAACAGCATGGTCTTTGGCATATTTGATGATTAACGCAAAGAAATCCATTAAATCGTTTCGAATGTACCCTCTAGCATTGTGTACATTTGCTGGGATAAACACGATCGGTTATGGTCGTACAATATTTCAAGAATATTAATGCCTTCCGTGAATCTGTTAGTTACAGAAAAAAGATCGAAGTTTTTAAAATACAAAAAATTATTAAAGACGATAAATTGAACACCCAAATACGAATGATAGGTCCTTTATATACCTGTTGATCCCCCCTTTTTTCTGAAAAGCAAGTCTAGAAAATCGCTTTAAGTATGTTAATTTATTATATTCAAGCAACATTAAATCAATCCTGGAATGATAGCATGATTTCAAAAGGACAATGTAATCAGGCTAACTTGTTACTAACTAAAACATTCTCAGAAAAGATTTGCTTTTAGGGGAGAAAAGTACACAAAAATTAAGAGAATTAGCATTCCATTTATAAATTCCCATCAGCTTGCATTTTTTTTTTTAGTTCATCAGCTAATGTTACAAGGGTAGGATCGCCAGTAAAGTCTCGGATGTACTCTTTATCTACTTCACGTTCTTTGGGATACGAATAAGAACTATTAGTTAGTCATTTTTTTTGTTACTTTTTTTTGGACAAACAGAAACTTACACATATTCATCTATTCTGTCCTGTACAGACCAACCCATTAGTGCACGAAGAGAGCCTACCACGATCCCAGTGCGATGCTAAACGTATAGAGTTAGTTTTCTTTCTTAATTGTTAATAAAATAAATGAACCATACCTTGCCTCCGCTACAATGAAGTAGCACTGGCCAAAATTCTTTATTTAATGTCACATAGAGCGATTTCTTAACTAAGATATCAATATCTAGATGGTAAGTTACAACAATAATTTTTTTTTCTTTTTTCTTTTATAAAAAGAAGAAGACAGGGGAAACCTCACTGATACCACTCACCTATTAAATCATTCCGTTCTTCTTTCGATGCCGAGTCCTGCTTTCTATATTTGCTCCCAGGCATTCCAAAATGGTAATATTTTATATTTTTAGTAGCCATGTATTCAAGTTCTTGGTCAGAATATTCTTCTTGGCGCAGTGAGACAATGGTACGGATGAATAAAGATTCAAGGAAAGAAAAATTCGTCAGACTGGGACACGAGGAACGGAATATTATGTTTGGGTAAACAATTCCAAAGTTTTCTGGTACAAGTGATGGACCGGGCATTGAAACAGACGATGGAATTTTTGTTCCTTCAAGCAATCTCACTGGTATTTCGTTAAAGCCATTTACCTCGCAGTCTTTGCCCTCTTTACGTCGTCTACGATTTTCTTCAGTGAGAAATTCATAAGTAAAAGGTCGTGATGTACACATCGGTGTTCCCGCGCTCAGTTTCTTCTTAGAACAGTCTTTCACAGATTTATCACATAGAATATTCATGAATCAATTAAATATTTTATATACAGCCTGTTAACCGTTCACAAATTTCTTGAGTACGAGACTTTACGGTGTCAATGGCCACTTAAAACGGCACCTTCGCGGATTTCACCAAATTGTCTAATTCCCTTAGGAATTACAAACGAAATAGCTTCCACACAACTAAATTTCTAATGTTTATAAGTGTTTCGGAATGAACCATACCAGAATCGTATTTTTATGATCCTTCAGAAATTACTTCAGTGCGTTGAGAGCAGGAATCGGGCGCATATTCATAGTGGCATCCATGTTTGGGATTATCAATACACCATTGACAAAAACATATGAAGGTATTATTAATGTATATAGATACTAATGGCTGCAAAAACTAACTTCCGTTTAGGCGTCACCGGTTAAGTTGCAATAGAAACAGCAATTCATCATTGTTTAGGAGCTTTCATAATTCATATTTTTTATCCCGCTTTTACTTTACACTATATAATTTAAATCTTATAGATTACTTAAGTTATCGAATCGTCTCAAAAATTTAGACATGGTACTTGATAAAATCGGTTTGCTATATAATCCCAAAAAAATAAAGACAATATTCTTTCTAAACTTATAAGACTACTACAATGACATGATACGTGCTCTTCCAATAAATCAAAATTTATCATAATCATGGGACGGCAGAGAGATATCTCTTTAAGCAGTTTCTTTTTGTGCATCGACACCACCGTACTTAAGACGCCACTTTTCTTCCATGCTTTCGTCAATGCGAGAAAACAAGTATTCAGGTTCTCCAATTCTGTGACCAGGAAGCAAAGGAAGAGTGAAACTGTCAGTAATAGCCATTGCAGGAGCATTCAATTGCTTGTTGATACTAGAGCTAACACTAGGCATATATGGGTACATGATAGAACCAAGCAAATAAATCAAATTTAGGGAATAACCAATAGCATCTGCACACTTTTGTCTTTCGTACAAGAAACACTTGTTGTCAACGCGATTATCTTGAAGATATTGATTACCACGAGCAGAAATCTCCATCGCAAGTCGAAGTCCTTCACGCAATTTCGATTGTTCTAGTGCAGCATGGTATTTTTTCAATAACTTGTTAACGTCTTGAACAAAGTCCGTCTTCAACTTGGCGGCTCCAACAGACGGATTTTCCAAATAGTGGGGAATGATTCCATTGTATTTGGCAGTGGTAAATTTGAGAGTGCGGTTAACAAAGTTACCAACATTAGCAAGTAACTCAGAATTGTGTCTCGTAATAAAATCCTTCCAAGTAAACATGGTATCGGAAGTTTCAGGACGAGTAGATAGAAGATAATAACGCCAAACAGAAGGGGACAAGCCAATATCTTGAGCTGTATTTCCAAAAACACCAACACCACGAGATTTCGAAAACTTACCGGTCTCATAGTTTAAATAATCGGTGGTGTTAATATGATGCAACATCGTCCATTTCTCCTTCGTACCCAATAGAGAGGAAGGGAAAATGACGGTGTGGAAAGGAACATTATCTTTACCCATGAACTGATACAATTTAACATGCTCAGGATTTCTCCACCACTTCTCCCATTCATCGGTGTAATTAGCAGTGATACTAATGTAACCGATAGGAGCATCAAACCATACATAAAGAACTTTGTCGCTGAATTCTTTCAAAGGAACTGGTGTACCCCATTTCAGGTCACGAGTAATGCAGCGAGGACGAAGTCCTTCTTTCAACCAAGATTCAGTAATGGCCCGTCCGTTCACAGTCCACTTACCCTCAACGGCAGCTTCGGTGGCCCAGGTTTCGACAGCAGGTTGCAACTTATCTAATGACAAGAAAATGTGACTCGTTTCACGCTTGACAGGTTCAGAGCCATCTAACTTACACTTGGGTTTAATAAGTTCAAAAGCATTGAGAAGACCACCACATTTATCACATTGGTCACCTCGAGCATCCTCATATTGACATTTAGGACAGATTCCTTCAACGTAACGATCAGCAAGATACCCATTATGGACTTCACAATACAATTGAGTCATAGAGTCGGCGGACATGAATCCGTTTTCATGCAATTTATTGAATATGTGTTGAGCAATCTCGGTCTGTTTAGGTGTAGTTGTACGACCAAATTCATCAAATTCAATTTCAAACCAATCGTAAACCTGCTTATGTAAAGCATTGTATTTGTCACAAAGTTCTTTGGGAGACACACCATCCTCCAAAGCTTTAGTTTCGGTAGCGGTACCATATTCATCAGTACCACAAATATAGAGAGTGTTGTGATTGCGGGCACGATGATAACGAGCAAAAACATCAGCACTAAGGGTACTTCCAACAATATTTCCCAAGTGAGGAACATTGTTCACATAAGGCAAAGCAGAGGTAACCAAAATATTAGGTTCATTTTCTTTAGGAAGAAGTTTCTCAGATGGGTTTCGCTCATGCATTAAATTGCTACTTTGGATGTTTCGAGTTTCTGTAGAAATAGGAACCTTAGGGGAAATCTCGGCGGGTTGACCTAAAGATTTCTCAAGACAAATCCTCAAAGCATTTATAAAAGAAGGATTCTTTTCAGTCTTGAGATACCATTTACTCAATTCTGGGTAGCCTTCCAAACCGGCTCCATTGGTGATACAGAAATGGATATCAGCAACAAGGGCAATTTCTGCCGGGGTAAAGTTTTCAGAAATAGAGTCTTGCTTAATTGCTTCCTGTAAGAGGCTCAACAGTTCATTGAACTTTTTCTTCTCGGCAGCTTCTGCCACAAAATTACCAAAGGTTATAGCTTCCCAATCCAGAATAGACATCTTTGAGTCCAAAAATTCTTCAAAAGAGACATTTTTTTGTTGCCAATACAAATAACTAAATGGATGTAAGCATCATTACCATATTTCAATGGACTGAATAATTACTTACCTTACAATAGCATTGGCGTCTGAAATAAATCTGCTTGAATCTTTGGCATCTACTAATCGAACAGAAGGGCAATTTGCAGCTATACTGTGTCAATAGTCGACTAAAGCTTTTGTTTTCAAATCTTACCTCCTTCAATAGGAGCTTTTACACCATATTCGTGAATTGCAATAGCAACCTTCAAAGAGTTTGCAAACGTATACGAAGTTTTTAGAGATGCTGGGAACTCCAATTTTATAGTTGCCATTTTTGGCCCTTTTCCTTTAGTAAAACGTTCAAGCAAAGTTCTGTGTCTATTAACAAGCAAAGGTATAAGGAGTTGGAGTGCGCCCTTTATTCTAAAAAAGATACCGTAGATACAAATTTGGTTCCTTCATAAATTAATTAAGGAAAAGTAGCATTCATAAACTTGAAGACTCGTTGAAAGCAATTGTTACATTCAAAACTACAATTAAGGGTTGAGTTAATTGAACACAAAAGACGTTATTTCTGTCTATAGAATGACATTATCCTATGTAGATAGCAATATAAAAAAATTTGACAGAACAATGGCGAATTGTGAAACCAAAACCGCTGAAAATTGAAGCTCATCATGATTTTCTAGAAGAATAATTATTATAAAACATAGATATGTGTATGTATGACCAGTAAAATAGAATTCTAGGGGAGCACAACTCAATAAACCAAATTAAAGAATAAACCCAAGTTTCATTCTTAGAGAAGGGAAAAATCATCAATAAGAGAACGATTACGTCTCTAGAAAGACTCAAGGAGCCAAAGTTAAAGTCTATATGAAAGGATGTCAAAAGGAAGTATCACTTTTCTATCCTTTTTTCTATTTTTGTAAATTTCACAAGTGTTCTTGTACTTTAGTAGAGGTACATTATAGACAGAGGATAAAAAGTAACGAGAGGAAAGGTACACGGAATCAGAGTGCTAGACTTAATAGTAATAGTAATTAGAAAATGTTTTATGATAGCTGAGTCGAGAAAACTCATCGCAATGAGGTAAAGAAATCTCTTTTGCCCTACTTAATTTTTCTTCGTCAGGAAAGAACCAGCCATAAGATTTCCGGATTTGATCCTCTTTATATTCTCTTTCTCTAATGCACTCAGCATGCACTCTCTCCGCATATTGTTGCTCAATCTGATTAGCCAGTCTATGAGAGTCTCGAGAAGAAAGAGAATTGTATTGCTTTGGATTTACATAGAATGGAACCTTATATTTTGGAGAAACGTACTGAGCAGAATACTTTTCTGTGGGTACGAACGAGTATCCAGCGCGGACGGACGAATCACCAGAAGAAGTAAAATTAGACAAAAATGCGAAAATAACGATTATTAAGATGGGTAAAATTTGATAGAGCATACTCTTGTTGTTAGTATCTTCAGCTTGTTGTCTTCGGAACCTCCGAGGACGACCACCGAATTGATGAACACGAACTCCAGGTCCGCCAAAGAAAAACGTATTCGGTCCTCCTAAAAAAATTGTTAATAACGAAAAGCCAATTAGACGAGAATAAATTACCTGAAAAGAACTGATCGCCAAAAAATGAATTGAACAAATCTTCGGGTGACATTTGTGCTTGCGGATAGCCAGAAAAACCTTGGAAGCCAGGACCAGCCCGCTGAGAAAATGAAGAAGTAGAAGCACTAGCTCGTGATTCCGGATCTGCTCCTGTACGGTCGTAATGTGCCCTCATGTTCGGGTCCGATAGAACTTGAAACGCCTTGGAAACCTCTGAGTAAACAGTTAGCATATTTCAAGTCAAATTGAATTGAGATAAAAGTTCAATGCATACTTTTGAAAGCCTCATCAGCATTTGGTGCATGATTTTTGTCCGGATGTAATTGTAATGCGAGTTTCCGGTATGACTTCTTAATTTCTACGTCTTTGCAGTCCTTCTTCAGATTTAATATTTCATAGTACTCATGTTGTTTTAGTTTTGTTATTTTGTGTACAATCTCCATTTGTTCACGCGTGTATGAGGCCTGAGAACTATCATTGCTTTTCGGTGAATTTGAGGTTCTATCACGCATGGTCGAAGAGGCATTACTGGTTCCAGTGGAGGCGGCTGAAGGCTTCGTCTTATTAGACGTCCTCTCTTTCGCCATATACGTTCTGAAGTCTTTTGCTTCCGGTGTAGGAAGGATTCGTTCTGACTTGTCAGTAAATTTGGATGCTTTTTGGTAATCCCCTGCTTCCAAATATTTTCTAGCCAGATTTATACAGCTAGAATAACAACAATTAGCGCCTAAAAATGAACTTTTGTGGAAAAGAACCTTACCGAAGCGCTTCTTCTCGACTTGCCTCCATTGTACTATACTTTACAAAAAAAAATTATTAAAAGGGTCGAGTTTGCTTTATTTTTACACAATACCACTTCTTTGATGTTTGTAAGTTAAGGAGAGAAGCGTACATCGATTGATTTTCGAAACCCACCAGATAACAATCCCAACACTTGAATCCTGTTTAGCAAGTAACAACGTATTTCAATAGAAGTGCAGGTTAGAAAAACAACTTCTGCCGTTTTTATTTTTGGATTTTTGGTATTGCATAGTATTTTTATTATTAATTTATCTAGAGTTTTCCTCTTTTCTTAACCTTCTACTTAATTTTTGAAGTCGTTTCCATACTGTTAGCAAAAATGGAAGTGCATCAGGATGAACACACATGGAAGCCTGTATTCAGTGAATTACATTCTTCTGTTCAAGAGGCAGAAGCTACTTTTCGAAATGATGGTTCTATGGAAAAAGCTATCAAGCAAGTTGGTTACGCGGACTCTCTAGACCAAATTTCGAAAATTGATGAAAATATTTACATCAGTAGCTGGAAGGCTGCATCAAATAATGATTCTCTAGAAAAGAACAACATAAAATACGTCTTGAGCGCAATGAGCATAGATCCAAAATTGAACTTATCAAGCGATCAACACGCATGGATTCCTATCGAGGATGGAAGCTCCCAAAACATTTTGCAGCATATTTCAAAAACAATTAAGTTTATAGACAAAGTCGTTGCTTCCAACTCACGCGTCCTTGTACATTGCTTTGCTGGAGTATCAAGGTCCGTCACTTTAGTATCAGCTTACTTAATGAAGAAGAACGATTGGGATCCTGAGAAAGCTTTAAATTATATTTCTACTAAACGTTCAAATATTTCCCCAAACCCAAGCTTTTTGAAACAGCTGCAAGTATATTATGAATGTCGGTTTGAGCTTTCTCAACAGCAACGTCCATACCGACTTTGGCTTTTCCACAAGTATGGTGATTTTGCTGTCCTTAACATAAGGGTCCCATCAGATGTAAATTATACCGAATCTGTTCGGGCTCGAGCAGGACAAACTGAAATTCGGTGTAAAAAATGCAGATTTATACTTGCATCTTCCGACTATATCATTCCCCATGAGCCAAGCAACAAGCCACAAAATGTTAAATGTACTCATTACTTCCTTGAACCTATTCGTTGGATGCAACCCGAATTGGAACTGGGGAATTTAGAAGGTCGCTTTGACTGCCCCAAATGTAGTTCTAAAATAGGGTCTTACCGTTGGCAAGGTATGCAATGCAGTTGCCTTGAGTGGGTTTGTCCTGCGCTCAGCGTTATGCAATCTCGTGTAGATGCTGTTCGAAAAATCATGTAATCATATAAAGTTACTATTACATATTTCTATCGTCGCTCTTTTTACGTTTTGAAGAATCTCCTTACACACGGTGGTTCTTACGTCTCAAGTCTTATGTTTACAGATAATTTACTTAGTATACTCTCATATGTTCAAATTCTTTCCTGGTTCCTTCTTAATATTATTGATAAGTGTTTCAGTGAACGCCATCAAGACTACTCAATTTTAAACAAGGCATTCATTATTAGTACTTTATTCACGCTGTCTACGTTTTTATTAAATCCTTACTAATCACCTGTAACGATATTTATACCGCGTATCGTAACCCTACCCTCGTACTGAAGTTTACGTGTAGTGCCAAATAGTAAAGTACCTTTTCACGTACTTATTAACAAAAAATATGGCTCCTACTTCAAAAGCATTTGATTATTTAGTTATTGGCGGTGGAAGCGGTATGTATATGAATACAATAAGTTTGATTGAAGATAGCTAACGTTTGGTTCGTTTAGGTGGTCTTGCATCGGCTCGACGTGCAGCCAAATATGGCGCCAAGGTAGCTTTAGTGGAAGCATCTGGCCGTTTAGGTGGTACTTGTGTAAATTATGGTTGTGTTCCCAAAAAAATAATGTGGAACATTGCTGATTTAGTTGCCAAGATGAAGACTGCCCCTCAACAAGGATTTCCAGAAAGCAACATCGGTCGATTCGATTGGGGCCTCATTAAAAGAAAACGAGATGACTATATTAAAAGATTGAATGGAATCTACGAGCGTAATGTTAACAATGATGGTGTATTATATATTTCGGGTCATGCTAGTTTTGTTTCACCCACGGAAGTTGCCGTGGATATGCTAGACGGTTCTGGCATCCAAACCTTCTCCGCGAAGAAAATTCTCATTGCCGTAGGTGGCCGACCTATTTGGCCTTCTCATATTCCCGGTGCCGAATACGGTATCGATAGCGACGGATTTTTTGAATTGGAAAAGCAACCCAAGAAAGTTGCTGTTGTGGGAGCTGGATACATTGCTATCGAGTTGGCTGGTGTTTTTGCCGCTCTTGGTACAGAAACCCATTTGTTTATCCGTCGCGACAAATTTTTGCGCCGCTTTGATCCCATTGTCAGCGATGGCGTTATGAAGCACTTTGAGCATCTTGGTATTCATATTCATAAAAACTCTAGCGAGTTTACCAAGATTGAAAAACTCCCATCATCCGAGTTGCGTCTCCATAGTGAGCAAACCGTTTTAGACGTTGACAGCCTTCTCTGGGCCGTTGGCCGTACCCCCAAGACCGAGGGTTTGCGTCTCGATCGTGCTGGCGTTAAGACTCTTCCTAGTGGACATGTTGTTGCCGACGAATATCAGCGCACCAATGTTCCTTCTGTCCTCTCTTTGGGTGACGTCGTTGGCAAGATCGAGCTCACTCCTGTAGCCATTGCTGCCGGTCGTCGCTTGTCTGACCGTCTTTTTGGAGGTGTTAAGGATGCTCATTTGGATTATGTGAACGTCCCCTCTGTTGTTTTCGCTCATCCCGAAGTTGGTACCATAGGTTTAACAGAACAGGAAGCTATTGATAAATATGGCGAAAACCAGATTAAGGTCTACAATTCCACTTTCAGAGGTTTGAATTATGCTTTGGTTGATGAAGAAAATAAGGTCCCTACTACATACAAACTTGTCTGTGCTGGTCCACTCCAAAAGGTTGTTGGCTTGCACATGGTTGGTGACTTTTCTTCAGAAATTCTTCAAGGCTTCGGTGTAGCTGTGAAGATGGGTGCAACCAAATCTGACTTTGATAATTGTGTTGCTATTCATCCTACTTCTGCAGAGGAATTGGTAACTTTAGTTTAAGCCAATTTGAAAGTCTCATGTTATATACTGTGGTAATTGTTTTTATTAAATCTCAAATTCCTTTACACGTAAAATATGATTTAAATCACCAATGGTAGTACTTTATATTTTGTTTCTCATTATCAATCATCAATTTTGTAAATTTATACAAAATAGTCCTTGTTCAGAGACAAGTTTGAGTATAAGGGAACACAGACCTGCCTTATATCATTGAAATTAGTTGTTGGTGTTCAATTCGTTACTTCAGATTCACTTCCTATAGTTCAGAAAATACAAATTTTATCCCTAGATCATATTATTAACATGGCTCAAATTAAACAGGCTATTCAAAGGAGGTAAGTTAATGCATATTAATAAACAATTCATCATGTCTCATACTATTAAACTCCTTTAGTCTTCGGTTTTACGATATTGGATACAACGCAACAGATCCTGTTTTTCGAGGCTTTTACCATGATAAACAACGCCATATTGATGACTTCGATGCTATTATTTCTCGTGCGGTGTCAAAGGGCGTTCAAAAAATGATGATTACTGGCGACAATGTCATTAATTCCAGAGAAGCTTTAAAACTGGCAACTCAATATGGTATGAACTGTCAGATGAAAAATGATTTAAAAGAGTGCATAATAAATTCGAATTATTTACCAAGGTGCTAACTCACAGACTCTTTTACTTGTACCATTGGAGTGCACCCATGTCAGGCAGAATGCTTTAACAAGAATCCTAACGGACCTGAAGACTATCTCAATCAACTAGAATCCTTAGTACATGAAGGAAAAGAAACAGGGAAAGTAGCTGCATTTGGTGAATTTGGCTTGGATTATGACAGACTTCATTACGCTTCAGCAGATGTACAGAAAAAGTGGGTAACTTACATGCTAAATTAGCTTTCGTGTATTTCTAACTAGTTTCAAGGTACTTTGAAGAACAATTGAAGCTGGCTGTGAAGGTACAATTGCCTTTATTTTTACATTCAAGGAATGCGGCCAAAGACTTTTTTGAGATCCTTGAAAAATATTTACCAAAGTTACCCAAAAAGGGCGTTGTACATTCCTTCACTGGTACAATTGGAGAGATGCAACAATGTATTGATCACGGTCTATACGTTGGAGTTAATGGTTGCTCTTTAAAAACTCCTGAAAATGTTGAGGTAGTAAGAGCTATTCCTTTGGATAAAATGTTATTAGAAACGGGTATGTTTATTAACTCAAATGAACAATTATAAACTTGGATAGTATTCTAATTAGATTCTCTAGATGCCCCTTGGTGTGAAATTCGTCCATCGCATGCTGGCCATGCTTTCTTGGACTCTAAGAACCTTTTTGATACATGTAAAAAAGAGAGATTTAAGGAGGGATGCATGGTTAGGGGCAGGAACGAACCATGTAATACTTTAATCGTTGCAGAGGCTATAGCCAAGATAAAAGGTATAAGTCTTGAAGACTTAGCGGATAAAATTTGGGAGAATAGCATTTCGCTGTTAGGTTAAATGTTTTTAGATATCCAATCAAGAACTATCAATGCTTCTGGACTAGGAACGCTATTTATCATAAAAGAATTGATAAAACCCAATTCATATGCCATCCCTTTCCAAGGATAGTTCATTATGTCTTGTTGGAGTTGGTCATTTGAACTCGTAAAATTGAAGTTCTCAATCATTCCATGTCGTACTGATATATCGAGTTCAACCATATGATTTCCAATAGGTAAATCCTTCGTAGTTAGAAATTGCTTAAAGAATGGTGTTTGCCCAAAAGTCCAATTCCATGATTTGAGTTCCTGCATGGTTTTCATGACATGTGGCACGCCGGCGAGATCATTTGAATCCACAAATACGATGTTTTCACGAGGAGAAGAGAAATCAGTCTTTTGATCATCTATAGAAGTAATGGGATTAGTCCCCGAGACATGCCGAGCATTGTCGTATTGTAAAAAGCTAAAAATTGCTTCTCTCAGAAAGTCTACTTGAGAGAGGTTTACGTTTGCAACATCCGATCGGGTACTTGAAACACCTTTGGAGATAATTCCCTTTGTTGTGCTTTTCAAATAACTGCTAATTCCTTTTAAATCTGAATTCAGTAGCATTGTCCCGTGGTGGTAAGTTTTTCCTTTGCTAATTTTGTAAGCAGATCCACTTATTTTTTGTTTTGTATCCTTTAAAACAATATCATGCCGCTGATTTAGTTCTGCTCCTATATTTAGTTCTTCAAGAGCCTTAACTATCAGTTCAGCACCTTTTGTATGTGAGAACTCGTTTCGACTTGTCAAGAGACTATAATTTACGTTCCCTAAATCATGAAATACAGTACCACCTCCAGACTTCCGGCGAATAATGTTGACCAAATTACTTCTGCATTTCCTCACATTGGCTTCCACCCAAGGGTTCTGATTTCTCCCAATAATCACACTAGGGGTGTTTGTGTATAGAATTAAAGACCTAGGAGATTTGCTGTTGGAGTAGACAAAGTCTTCGAGAGCCAAGTTGAAGTACGGGTCAACCGACCTACTGATGATCACTTTAGCATGTAACAGCTTGAACCATTGTTTCGAAGTTTCAGAAAATAAACGTGCCCTCAAATCCATTAAATATGTCTACCGTCTTATTAGTTAGGACAATGCAGATGAAGTTTCCTTAACTCGTTTAAGTTGGCTTGTCTTAATATTGGCGTCTTTTTCGATTTAGTAGATTTAGGAAAAACGTATTTTAATAATTCTATTAAAACACAATCGAAACTAATTTGAGAATTATTTTTTTCTTTTGTTTTTTGTAGCCAAAAAATAAATTGTTCCTTTCGAATTACTACTTCATACTCATGGAGTTGTTCGGTTTCGCTAGTCCTCTTCAAATCGGTAAAGTAAATTTCATTATGTTTTAAATGCTCTAGACTAAGCTAACAAAATCAGTTATTTCAAATGAAATTGACGATTTATGTACACAATTCTTAAAAGGACAGCTAGAAACAACATTCAAAACCCTCGTTTTACCAAGTCCTTTCCGGAATTCTGTCGTGCCCCATGAGTCTTTTTATGTTTTAGCAGATTTCCTTTATCAACTGTCGTGTGTAGGAAGAGGTTCTCTTGGCAATGAGGTCTCCAAAGTATTGTTGGTGAAAAACACTGACGGGCTAGAGACAGTATCACCGAAGTTGCAGATCTATGAAATCGTCCTTAATTCAGGATTCCAACTTGTAATTTTACTTACAAAGAAATGCATCCAGAAAGCTTACAGACGAACAAACTCTATACAAAATCCACAACACGATCATCGAGGTAACTCAGTATTAACGAATGAACTGGTAAACAGAATATATCTTTTTTTCAAAAGATGGATGCCGGCTTTATCGCGAATCTTTTCCATCATACGCTTGTTATTTTTCATAAACAAGCATCATTGTCGTACATTATCGCAACTATTGCTCGGCCTTCATTACATTTCAATTGACACCTCAGAAAAAAGTTTCACAAACAAGAAGTTTTTTCTACTTCTCCTATACAATTTCGTAAGACTGGCAATATCGATATTAAGGGATACAAAGCGAGGCAAGCATTTACTTGTTCAGGAAACAGATAACGACTCTTGGTCGTTAGAACCTGCGACACTAGAAAATCCTGAAGCGCTTTCTTTTATACCTGACAGTTCTAGAAAATGTGCTTTGTGTATGGAGTGGATGCATAGACCGACAGTTACTGAATGCGGCCATATATATTGTTGGCATTGCATATACAACTGGGCGAAAACCAAACCAGAATGTCCATTGTGCAGATCTTTTTCCTCCCCTTCAAAGCTAATCTTACTCCGGTAGATTTAACAATTATCGTTGGACTGTCACAATACTAACTGGTTTTTGAGGTCGTGTCTCGTCTATTACAAAGGAGCTAAGACAGCGTACTTTCCTATACAAGTTCCACGACTCACCTATTTATGTACATATAAGGGATTTTTACTTCATTGAGAGTTGGATGGTTTGTTGTAAAAAATATCCAATGTTTGCCTCGAGCGAGTAAGAACCCCAATTACTGCAATAAGATCTTTTCATTTTTATTTTTTTGAAGAGCGTCATCATAAAAAAATTGCATTTGGAAATTATTGTTAAGATTGGTAAAATATCTAGCACTAAATACAAGTTAACAAATAAAACATAAGTTTAAATGAAAGACATTATAATATTCTTTCCAATTTTTGTAAATGAAATTTCGACTACCGTAGAGAGGCCTTTTTATTGTATCCTATTTTCAATCTTTTTGATTTGACAACAACAGCCCTTAAATTTTGCAGACGGCTGCATTTGATACACTAGGTCTCAAATGCCGCCAACAGATTTCGACAGACAGTTGAAATTTTCAAAAATACAAAAGTTTCTGGGCGTTGTTTACCCAATTGCGATTCTTTCGGTGACAGGCTATGTAGTATGGGTCTATGTGGCCTTAATATGTGGTATGAAAATCAGTGTAATTAAATTATTTTTCTAACTATAATCATTATACAGTAAATTCCAATATTAAGATCAAACATGGATATAGGGCTATGGGAGCAGGAGGTATGCTACAAAAACTGCAACGATCAGTGGGTTGCTTTACAAAGTATTATTAACCAAAAAAGTTACATTCCTGGTTTTATTTTTTACCAGTGCAGCAATAGGCTATCTGTGCTATTTTCGAGTTCTGTTCTCAAACACATCTTATTGTGGTGATACTAGTGAGTATTCAAGTCTACTTATCTGTTAGCTTATTAACAATTTAAAGATTTGGACTACTACGACAGCTCAACACCGATCTTTGTATGCGGTCCTAATGGCGCTCCTCGTATTTGCGGTACCTGTAAATGCTGGTTGCCAGACAGATCTCATCATAGCAGGGTCAGCATGAAATGCATAAAGAAATTTGATCATTACTGTGGGTTGTATGTTGCTTATTTAATGATGTCTTTTAGCTAACGGTGATCCAGCGTTGGAAAGGATATTTGTTTCAGCAACCACAAGTTTTTTTATCAATTTTTATTCTATGGAACAATTGCGTCCCTTTTTGTTTTGATCAGTACTGCGATAATGTATGCTCGTAAAGGAGAATATAGAAGCCTTCCAGGAACCTGGATCTTCGTTCTAATTTCGTATGTTTCTGCAAATCTCTATTCGTTTTTAACATCATTAGTTCTGGTTTCGGTGTCCTCTTCATGGGCGCTTTATTATTTCGTCAAACTGTTTTTCTACTATTAAACTTGAATAGTCATGAAGGAAGAAACTGGAAATCGAGGGTATATCATTTTAGCGTGTTTTTTCCCGAACAAATGACTAGTCGCGTTCATGTACAAAGTGATCCAGGAGATCTTCCTTGGGATTTGGGTTATTCAAAAAACTGGAGATCTGTAATGGGCGATCGTTGGTATGACTGGTTCTTACCATTTCGATGTTCACCAGGCGATGGTATGCATTATGAATACAATCCTTCTTTTTTACACAAAATGCGCCTAAAGGCTACTTCTACCCCATCTTAATCAGGAGGAATCGCAATAATTTAGGGAAATTTTCTAGTCCTTCCATGCCTCTACCCGTCGATATAAAACGTCAAGCACTTCTGCGTAATGGAGTTCAATCCCCTTTTCCTTTAATAGTTGATCAACAAATAGGTGGTCCTCATTTTTAATGGCAGCAATAAAATCCTTAACATTCATTTCTTTACTCGTATCTAGCGAGAGCAGTTCAACAAATGATGTCAATTTTTTGAACGTCAATAATGGATAGTATGAAAATTCCAACAATATTTGCATTATATCTCTTGCAAACTGTATACCACCACGAAGACTAAATTGATGAGACATTATAATATTACAAAACCATTTTTCGACAATTATTCCTAATTGGTATACAACCTCACGCAAAGAAGCACCCGAAAGAAGATTCTCTAAGCTTTTTAACAACACTCGTAAGGCATTTTGTATCTCCAATATCTCTGAGGATACTGAAGACGTAGCAACAGCAACATTCAGCGGTTGATCTTTTATAACCCATGTATCGATGTCAGCATAGTCATTTATTAAGGGTTGTAGCATCTGCACTGCTGCACGTAAGATGAGTCGAAATGATGCTGTTTTCAAAGAATCAATTTCTTTCTTTATGTCGAAAAAGGAAGAATGTTCTTTGTTACCATACTGACTTCCAATTTCAATGTATATTTCTTCATCATCATAGTCATCTATCCATTCCTTTAAGAGATAAAAATTGCTATACAATTTGCACATACGCTCTACTTCAGTAGCTTTGCTTTGACGAGTTGGTTGTAACGACCCAGGTAATGCTTCGCTTTGAGAGCTTTCATGTGCTTCGTAAAATGACTGAAGCCATTGCAGGTAATGTTGCAATGGTTCCAGTTGAACCTTCTCAAAAAAATTCACTTTATAATTGAAAGATGGCAATAAAAGAAGTGTTGCATACGTTGACTCCATCATATCTCGAAAACGGATAGTAGTCTTTGTTGGAACTGCAAAACTATAGTCATTAGCTTGATCAAGAGCCAAATCCCAAGCATCTTTAGAGCATTTTATATCATTTAGCTTTTCATTCATTTGTTGACTTTCCAAGTTAAGCCACTTGTCATATATGAAGGGCTGACAAAACAAAAAGTCTATCAAGTAATCATGATCCGAGCCGAAATACTGTTTCAAGTGAACCGTATACTGAAGTGTTTCGTGAGTTAAATGAACTAAATAATCATCAAATTTTGCGGTATGAGAAAGCTTTTCCTTAACAAGGTCATTAAGCATTGAAATAAAAATTGAAAATAAAGAATATGATGACACTGCTTCACATCTTTTGAGATTGAAAAAGAATCCTCTCAAAGAGCGAAAGGTTTTTAAGAGATATTCGTAAAACCACTCTGGTTTCGAGATTAAATTGGTTTGCCGTTTAGACATAAAATGGTAGCGAAACTGATTTGCATAGGGTTCTATAAAAACTTCCAAGAACACGGGATGTCCTGAATCTCCAATTGAAAAAGCATTAATTGTTCGAAGATGTTCGACAAAGCTTTTGTAAACCGTTGGAGAGTATTCTTTACCACCAAGAGAAGGCCATTGAAAATCGAGTTTCAGCTTTTCGCGAATAACTTCTTTCAAATTTATAATGTTCTCCTCCTTCTTTTTTTTGAGCAATAACTCTGTCATACGAAGAACGCAGTTTGGTAATATCCCACTTCGATCTTCTTTAGTCGACAATTGCTCCCAGTCTTTCTCCAGAGAATCAATAGTATTCTCATTTCCGTAATTTTCAGCCTTTTTCAGAAAATTTTTAATTTCTAAGAGCAATTCTACCGTATCTCGAAGAATCGGCACTGGTTCTTCAAATTCTGAGGCTTCAAGCCAAGCATCATCTATTCCAATTCTAGCCTTTTTATATTCAAAATCTTCTCGTATAATTTGCTTTTCCTCATCCGTAATCTCAGGGAGCGAATTGAGATCTGGTAGCTGCAGTTGCTCAAGGTCTTGAACAAACTTCGTCAATTCGTCGCTTTTGTAAGGCTGCCGAATCCGGAAATCAATGAAGTTGCTAAGACTTAAATCCATGCTAATAACAGTTAAAGCCTCACTTCTATTATATCTTTTTCACACTTCCAACTTAAGTATGTTGTTTTCTACGTATTATATTGGTATTATTGTCATTGTCATGATATGTAAAATATTACTGGATATAAGACTGAAGCATTAATATATTACAAACTGTAAACAAAGCGTAAAAATGATAATTTTTTATAGCTAAGAAATAGAAACCTATTTAAAATAAATTTTGGTAAATTATATTTTGAATTGGAAAAAGAAACAAAGGAGAAACTAAGTTTTTTGGTGGTTGGAATCAGTTCGGAAGATTTGAATGTCATTAAATGATGTCTTTTCCTTGATTACATTTCAATCAAATTAAAATCATGGGTACTGATGACAATAGTACACTCGAAAGGTCAAAATCATTGATATAACGGCACAAGGCTAACCTATTTGCCTTCAATATACGAGATTAAACGACACAATCTCTATCATCACAAACTTAAACCGATGATATTATTGAAACATTTGAATAAGTCGTGAGCATATTTGGTGGACGAACCCATTGAACCTGCAAAGAAAGTTACCTACATGTCTTTCAGACATATGTCGACAGATAGAATCATGTAAGTCTGCACACATTTGTTTCATGGAATTTAGAAAAAGCACCGTCTATATGTTTATCAATTTCAGCATAACTTCACTGCATTTGAATTAAATAAATATGAAAGGTGAATAACCGATTTTCATGTATTTGCGTAAAATGAATTCTTCAGTATATCTTGCATATTCGTTGCAAGAACGTTCGCAACGGTCGTATTCGTCGAACGAATCGATAAGCGGATCATATCGTTTTGATAATTAGGTTCAAGCCGAAGCAAACAGCCTATATTCTGGGCATTCACTTGAAGAATACCTGCACCAACAATGTTACTAACATTAGTATCAATTCCTGAGCATATTCCCCAATGAAGTCCTGTGACAATTCTCATCAATCGTCTTTCGTCAAGTTTACTATTTATTCCATTTAAGCCAAAAGCCAACTGGGCTTCTCGTTCCACACCAATCAATCCCCATCTTTGAAAAAAAGTAGAGCTATCAAAAACCGTTGGTCGTAAAAATTTGGATAAAACAATAGGCAACATTAAATTAACTTTTCTCATTACACCTGCCAAAAATGAGACACGAATAATAGGTGGATCAAACAGTTCGTCAAGTCGGTCGACCGAGAACCTTTGCTGTAGTTGTTTGTCGGGAGAGAATATTGTATCTGTGAAAGATGAATCGACTTTAAAATTGGGAAATGTTCTAAGTAGAGTCGATGAAAATGAGGTATACGTTTCTGTTTTTCTATTTTCGAAGTATAGTGAAAGGCAGACTTGTAGATCACGAAATTCCACGAGGGCTCCTACTTGAACTTGAGAGTCCCTATACAATATACCTTTGTCTCTCCAGCAAAGACGGTAAAATCCAGGAAGACTAGAAGAGACATCGATTTCTTTCGTCGAGGTTACGGAATCAGTTAAAGAAACATCCGATCTGTTACTGATAGATGGCAAACTCTTTTTAGGGGGGATCGTAAAAACAGGAACTTCTTCACAAACAATGGATAAGAATTCTTTAGGAAGCGTTAATAATTGTAGGTATTCACAAGCCCTTTGCTGCACTTCTGTATTTAAACTTACAGAATACCGTTTAAAAACGGCTGCGACACGCTTATGTAAATCAGGCTGTAAATTTGATAGCTTTAATAGAGCTGTCAATAAAAGAACACTAGTCCCAACAGATGATGTATGTAATTTCTTGTAAACGGTAATAAACTGCTGTAGAGGACCACTTCCTGGTTCATTCGCAATCATATAACCATATTCTCCTAATATGTAGCAACCGCTTCTGGTGAGACTATCATGAGTTGAGTCCGATTGAAGTAGTTTAAAAAGGTTACGGACCGCGTATTGTTGAATACTTTCATTGTTCACAATAACACGAACAAGCTGATGCCAGACATCATCATTCACGGATTTTCCGGCAACACGAAGAAGCTGTAGATTAACATCTACGTACCACTTGTAGTCATCGGCATAAATTTCAGTAAGAGAAGCAACTTTGGATATTAGATCCTCTTGAGAAACAGTATCAAGATAAGGTAAGTATACCAATAACTCATCCACCATGGTTTTAGAGTTCTCTGCGTCACACATCATATACAAAAGCTCTAAGCTTTTTTTACGAAGAGAAACATCTTTAAAACGGAGAGACGACAATATGAGATCTTTGTGTGTTTTCAGGGAGGGTAAACTATGTCCACACGAAATTAAATAAGCTGTCGTATCAAAAGCCAGATATCTTACATTAGGCTCTCTGTTAGAAATCATTTCACCGAGGCATTTCATGCACTTTTGATAAAGCGAACCAGAATCATCGACTGCAAAAGCAAGTTTTATTGCATCAAATAGAATGGCGTTTATGACATTAAGATGCTTATTGTCTTTGTAGTCTTTAAAAATACTTAACATTCGGTCTAAAACATTAATAAGAGTCCTCTTTGTACTTTCGTCAGTCACCTCTTCATAGCAAATTAGTAGTATACGGCAAAGATTTACTTGTAACCAAGGGCATGGAACAGAGTAGTAGATATAGCCGGATGAATAACCTCTTCCAGAAACAATTAACTTCAATTTATGGATAGCCTTTCTACAAACAAGTCCATGTAGAGATGGCTCTCTACATACAATTAAGAAGACAAAATTTGATACGGCAAGCGAAACGTTTAGATCATCATCATCAAGAAGCATAATTATGGGTTCTAGCAAGTCCGTATCCACTATATCAGAAAACTTTCTGTATATATGAAGTAGGGAAAGAGCTGCCTTTTGACGTACAATGTTTTCAGTTGCGGCAGACATGAGCAACTGTTGTACCTCTGGATACACTGCCTCACACAGTTCACGACCTCCGAAGTTGGCTACAGCGTGGAGTGCAAGAGCATTTTTATCTGGATCTAAGCTCAGCAAATCCTTCCTGATGCTATTGATGACCAGTCTAATTAAATCGTGATTTTCGTTAAGAAGCAAAGCGACGGCTAAGTATCCAATTTGTTTTTCGCTATACTTCGTAGCAGTAAGAAGGTTGACAGCCTCCAAGTGGCCGAAAGATATTGGATATCCCAGCATGTATATATACAAGAGTTTGCTGACATACTTTTTTCGATCATATGCAGAAAGTGTCGAACTTTGAAACTTAGCGCGTATCTTTGCCAATTCAATATTTATTCGCTTTTCCTCATCTTTCTCTTCCTTCAAATTTCTTAAATCTGAAATAAACGTCTTCAATCCTTTCATTTGGTTATTAACAACCATCTTTGAAGTCTTCCGATTTATTCGTTTTCAATTCTTTTTTTTTAAGTTGAATCTATTAATTTCAGTTGAAATATTATAACTTTAGACTTGATGTTTCCGCCTCCTGCTATTCCATGATTCTTTCCTTTACGCTCAAGCTTTGACTTGCACTCGCCCTTTCAATACCGTCTTAAAACCTGCTCTTGTGTTTTGTTTAAACTTATTTGGAAACAGAAACTTTCAAAATTCTTCGTGTTCGATTGCAGGTATTACGAGTAAATTATCGTTAAAGAAAACCAAATTGTTGTAGCTAGAACCCAACCGCCCTGAAGTTTGAAGTTGGCAGTACGGAACTTCGATTGCGCTTCAGAGTATTTGTAATTTTTTATATATTTATTCTTTTTTTTTTTTCTTTTTTTTATAAATAATATAGGAATAAAAAAAAATACACGAAATGTCCCGAAGTATTGTTTACCAACGAAAGTTAACCCAACACACTAAGCTGGGTTCAGTACTTAAACACCGTTAAACTCAGCTTCAATTTTGCTGACCAGGAGAAATTTTCATTTTCTATCAATTTACCTGCAGTTTTTGGGTTTTTAGCTTAAAAATGATAAAACTTCCACTCAGGTACGCGAGTGCTTTCTCAAGATGTCCCTCTTTACAGCTTCGATCTTTTCACCGAACGGTGCAAACTAGCAAAGAAACAACCATTGTACCGCCCACTGAAGTACTCTTTTCTGAAAGTAAAGGGATTGCTGAACCGGTAAAAAAGAATTTATCTGCTAATGGATTTCTGAAGGCCACTTCAGTTCAAGGACGCGTTATTCAAGAAGTGCTATCAAATCAAGAAAACGCGGTCGTACAGGCGAAAACAGGAACGGGTAAAACATTAGCATTCCTTTTGGTCGCGATTAAAGATATGCTTAAAGGTAAACCGGCTTTACATTCCAAAAAGATTCATTCTGTTATCCTTAGTCCTACGCGTGAATTAGCTTTACAGATATATGAAGAGGCTAAGAAACTTACAGATGGTACCAATATTAAAACTAGTTTCTGTATTGGCGGTAACTCAAAAGTTATGGAACAAAAGTCAATTCGCAAAGGATATGCTAATATTTTAATTGCGACTCCTGGTCGTATGAATGACCATCTATCGAATCCCGAAGTGAGAAACTCAATAATGGCCAACTCTTTTATTTTAGATGAAGCCGACAGGTTAATGGACATGGGGTTTGCTGATACCATCAAAGATATCCATCGTGATGTAGCTCGTCCTTTTACCAGAAGACTCTGTTTTAGTGCCACCATGCCCCCGAAAGTGTCGGACGTTTTTGAGGTTATCCTTGGGGATAAGATGAAGATTGTAAACTGTTTGGATCCTAACGAGCCTCCCACCCACGAACGTGTTCCTCAGTTTGTCGTTCAGACAAAGTTTGATTCTTTATTTCATGACTCTCTTTCATTATTACAGGATCTTTCTAAGCAGCCATCTCCACGAATTATTGTATTTCTTCCAACCATTGGAATGGTTGATTTTGTTGCCGATCTTTTCCGGAGTCATTTAAATATCCCATGCTTCTGGCTACACTCTCGGCTTAGCACAACTGATCGACGTCGTATCACAGATAGGTTCCGTAGAGCTCCAAAAGGAATTTTGTTTGCTACCGACGTAGTTGCACGTGGTATGGACTTTCCCAATGTTTCTCAAGTAGTACAAATCTTTAGTCCTTCAACGCTTGACGATTACATTCATCGCATTGGCCGTACCGGAAGAGCAGGAAAGGACGGTGAGTCTTACCTAGTGATTCCTAACCAAGAGCAATCTTTCTTACGAAGTCTTTCCAAATTACCCATACAAAATCACTCTGTTAATGAACTATCTGACGAAGAAAGAACCGAATTTAACAAGGATTTGAGTTCTTTGCCTATGGAGTCCCGTACAGATATCATAAAACCTTTGTACTCTGCTAAATCCCACATATTCGAGAATCGTTCTCAAAGTGGAGATCCAACTGAGTTAGTATTGAAGTTATTTGGCCTTGAAGACGAACCCCATGCCAAAACAGAGTTGATGTCGAGTCCTTATATTAAAAATGTCATGAGAAAATCATCTTCTAGGGGTGACCGCGGTTTTCGTCGGACTTCTACAAGACCATTCCAAAGAAAAGGACAAAAGTCATTCAGGCGATTTTAATTTTTTAATTTAAACTAAAGGCTGTAACTATATTGACAACGGTAATTATCGGTGATTTATAATTTTTTGGATCTTACCTATTGTTTTCTGATCTTTCTCTTAATATTCGCACATAAAATATGCATAATTGAAATACTTTTCCGATCATTATAATTTACATACCCCAACTACTTGGATTTTATCCGGGATAATGTTTCATAGAATGCTTTGCATAACCTATTTTGGTCTAATTAGATGAAATAATAAGTTTAAATTAACTACAGCAAAAAAAAAAACAAAGACCAAGGGAATTCCTAAATAGTCTTCTTAGATTCTGCAGAGCTATAGAGTGCTAAGACTTCAGTACTCTCTCCAAAAGGGTTTGTTTTTTGTAAGTGTCCAACGCTGTGCATGATCTCTTCAATTCTTCCGTGTAATATATTTTCACGTTCTTGCAATAAGAATTGAGGTGTTTCTTCAACTGGGCAAAATGATGATATGATATAGCGAAGTAAAAACCATACATGCTCAGAGAAAAAACCTACCAATAAAGAATAGTATAATTTCTGTTTCGTGAGATTCTGCATTGGTGAATACAAATAACTTATTGAAGGCATCGTAATGCTACCCATCCAACTTATAAAAGACAGGCGCTGATTCCAGTCTTGAATGGACTCTATACGTGCACCAACAGGACGCTTTGACAACCTGCAAAGCTTATATACTGAAGAACGAACCATTAAGTGGCTATTCACGTACATAATTAAAGGAGCTAACGGATAAATAGGAGAAAACATAACAAGATAACCAAAAATTAACACCAAGTCTTTGTAGTCGTTGTATCCATCATACTTAGAAAGTTCAGATTGTTTTCGAATAGAATTGAGAGATTTAGCCTCAGCATCATCATCATGAATAGAGAAGCGCGATTTCGTAAACTTTGATTTCACAAATCTTTTCAAATATGAGATGATTTGAGGGACAAGAAGAGTTGTGAGATAGTTAATAACCTGTGCATTTGTCAGAAAATAAAAATATTGGTTGCGAAGTCTTAAAGGATTTAGTTGAAACTTAGAGTCCGTAATAAAAGAAAGCTGCATCGTCATACTGGCAGCTTTGTTTTGCAAGACGTTTGAGACGAGATGTTCACCAAAGGGTCCGTAAATGTATGATATCAGAATAAGAGCTGTGTAGGAAAGCATAAAGTGCTGTAAAAAGATCTTCGAGCCCAACGAAGACTGATATTTGTTCTTTGTTCTTTGATTTTCCCAAGCTGTAAGTTTTTCAGCAACTGTTGTATAGATAATATTAAATGGTAGAGTGAGAATTTGGAAGATTAAAGCTGGAAGAAGGGCGACCAGTGGCTTGAAGGGGCCAGAATAAACCTCAGTAAGCGTTACATCGAAACTGAAAGCAATTGATATCAAAATTAAGAGAACTATACCTGAAATAATAAAAAGGGGAGCTGTCGTAATTAAGCTTCGCAGGACCATCTTCCAATGGGGATAGCCTGATTGTAAGGTGCCAGAGGTATTATTAACTTCTATCGAAGAAGGATGAAATTCTTCTCTACTCTTTTCGTAGTACTCACTGTGATTTGTAGCCCAACGTCTGGACAGTTGACTTTCTTTATACTTCCAAAACTGAATGAAACATATACCCCATATAGACATTCCTATAGAGTAAACAACGGAGTAATGTTGAAGCAAAAAGTGACCCAGAACCCCCCAAAGTGATAAAATACCAAGCATACTCCTAAAAAAATCCTGGAATGCAAAATGAAGAGCAATCTTGTAACTATTAGCCTCTAGTTTTTCTACAATGAAATAATGGTATCATCCATAATAACTTACCTGAGAGCCATACTCTGATTTAATCTTATCCAGATCTTGGATTTTCAAAAATAACTTGAACCTCCAGGAGCTCATCCATCGTTGATCCACATTGGCATTGTGAAGAGGGTAAATATCCACTATATTTTTGTAAGGCTCTTCACTTGGGACAATTCCAAGGCAGTTTTCTTTCTTAATACCTGTTATGTATTCATAAAGAACTCGAATACGATCACTTGTTTCTACTAAAGCAATATCGTAAATTCGAACATGCTCCACATCGTTCAGTGATCCATAAAGGAAGGAACAAGTACGGTCTTTGTTAATTAGTTGAAGGACTAATCCTGAAGGAGCTTTAACTAAGAGGAATAAATTGGACTCTGTTCCTGGTCGGACGGCAACTTCAAACCCAGCCTTTAACAACTCTCGAAGGACTGTACGGACTGTCTTTTCACTCTCCTGACTTTTAGCGTTGATCTCTACAACTAAATCAGGAGTGTTCACTATTTCTGTAGAGATTCGACTTTCATCGAGCTTTTCCATATTCACCGGCAGCTTGGCTTGTCAGTGAATGGTTGGTAATGTCTGAGTAGACTTCCATACGTAAAGTGCGGCTAAGCTACAATTCGAATAACAGTCTTTTTTACTGTGCATTCTAATTAATCGAATTAAAAACGCTAATTTATTTTGACATATTTTATATTACATTCAAATGCACTCAATTCCTTTTGATATATTCAAATAGAAATCAATGATTCAAATCGGTCCTGTGAATATTCTAAACCAAAAAATAAATCCATTTCGTAAACACTATTATACCAAAAACATATACCCAATAATCATGCGCCTTGACGCACAATAAACGAATCCTAAACAGATATTATATGTGCATTATACCCGGTATCCCAAATTTTGTTCTATTTTAACGGCTTACTCTTCTTCGCCTGTTTCAATGAGGCGTTTTCCTGTAACAGAAGTAGAGCCCGCTTCTGCACGAGCTTCCTTGACGGCCTTGTCCATTGCATGCTCAAAGTCATCCATGCCACTGGTAGAGGCGTACTGGAGTACAAGATGACGACCAAGCAAGTGTGTATGTTTCAAAGCGTTCATGGCATTTTCAGCTTCACGAGCAGTTACAAACTCAGCGAAAGCAAAACCCCGTGCACTTCTATCGAATTTTCGAGGTACACGAACAGAACGCAACTGTCCGTAAGCACCAAATAAGGACTGTATATCTTTCTTTGAGGCTTCAA
The DNA here is from genome assembly GCA_029532395.1 of Schizosaccharomyces lindneri. Lineage (NCBI taxonomy): Eukaryota > Fungi > Ascomycota > Schizosaccharomycetes > Schizosaccharomycetales > Schizosaccharomycetaceae > Schizosaccharomyces > Schizosaccharomyces lindneri. Next base: position 145,061 of record JARFMH010000023.1, on the reverse strand, counting down.
AGGGCAAATTCTTAACAAGAATCTTAGTACCCTTTGGTTTGGACGAATCCCGCTTTCTCGTTTCTGCTGCCGCGTCAGCCCCTTGATGAGACAATTTAATCTCAAGCTTATGTCCTGCCAAGACAAACCCATTCATGGCTTGCATAGCCGCAACAGCACACTGCTTATTTTTAAATTCAACGAATCCAAAACCCATACTAAGAAATTGACCAGGACGCTTTTGATCTGGCTTTGCACGAATAACAGCTGATAAATACCCTTCCAAAGGTTTAAAGATGCTTTGAAATTCTGATTGTTTAGTTGAAAAATTCAAATTCTTGACGTAGAGTGTAGCAGTATCGACAGAGTCAACGTCCTCGGATTCCAATTCCTTAGTAGATTGGGTGGTAATTGCATTAGTTTTAACAGCAACGTCAGGTTCGTGAGCATGAGCCTTCTTATAAGTTGTTTGAAACACGTCTTTGGGGGCTTTTTCTAAATACAAAATGGAACTCTTAATCCTAGTATAAGCCAACTTACTAAACGCTTGTCGGGCATCAGGAGCATTAATAAATTCAATAACGGCAATAGTACCAGCTGGAGGAATCAAAACTCTTCCGAGTTCACCGTACTGACCAAAGAGAGTGGTCAGCTCCTCCGCACTAGTACCGTAGGGAAAATTTTTTGCCAAAATTACATTATCAGAACGAGCACTGTTTTTAAAGGCATCTAAATCGACTCCGTGTTCTTCAAAAAATCGCTTGGTCTCTTGAATGATGTGCGTTTCGGACAGAGCTTGGCGGACAGCCGAGTCAGAAGAAGTAGGATCTAAAATGTCGGTTTTCTTTACGCCTAACCTGGAAGCTAGTGATGTTACCACGGCGTCATTATTCATGTACAGTGTATTCCAGCTAAAGGTAGAACTTGCAGCAGTTTGTTTTCTCTTCAATTCCTTCTGTTTCTTCAAAGGAAGCTTACTTAAAGCAAATTCGTCTTCAACGATATCATGACGAGCTTTAGCAGGTAGAATGTGCAGTAAACGTCCCTGAAAAGGTCTTCCGTCCAATTCTTGAAAAGCTTGTACGGCGTTTTCTGCACTACGGAACTCCACATATGCAAACCCTTTTGGAGCATTCGTGCGTTTATCTATTGGCATATGAACTTGCTCAAGTGCACCAAAATGTTGAAAATGAGTACTTATGTCTTCTTCGGTGCAACTATACGTAAGATTTCTCAAAAATAAACGCTTGGTTTCTTCAATTTTTTCAATAGTTTGATCATAATCGTTCACTTCAGGTTGAACCTCTTCTTCATGAGAAGAGGAAGGCTTCTCTGCTTCCGAAAACTTTACTTCAGATGGAGCGGCAGGCTCTGAAATATTCTGGTCCTCAGCAACCTGTGTCTCTTCATCGTTTTCACGGATTCTAGTTCTATGAAGACGAAGCCATTCTTCATCTGAAAGAGGCTTTTTCTCGGTGCCTTCAGTGTCCTCTTCGCTCTTATTGGAATCATGTCGATCAGCATCAGACTCATCATTACCTTCGGTATCTTCTACAGCATCTTGTGGACGACCATCAATGACCATGGAAGCACCATTAATGTCAGATACCGGCTGTTCATCTTCATCTGTCTGCTGGCGTTTAGCAAATGGAAGCTCCTGGTACTCGTCGTCTTCTTCGTTTGCCTCGGCTACGGAAGGTTGATTGTTCAAAGTGTAATCTTCATTATCCCAAGTACGGGAGTTACTAGTAGCTGTAGAAAGTTGCAAGAAAGTACGTGCCTTATCATCTTGAAGGGTATCTATAAACTTTCTCTTCAGATTCTTTTCACGTCGTTTCTTTTCTTTTTCCTCCAACTCTTTTTGTTTTTGGACCTTTTTCTCCTGTTCTATAGTCTTCAGTTCTTTCGTCTTTGCTGAATGCTTACTCCATGGCCGTAATTTTTCGTTCGCGGTTTGATAGTCTAGTGCAACACGAGCCTGGACCCGTGAGCTGTCTATGTAGGAACGATCTAAATAACGGACTGTCTTCTTTGCATCTTGTTCGTTTTTAAATCCAATGAATGCAAATCTTCGGCTTACACCATCTTTTGTCTTTGCGACACTGACATCTGTAATTTCGACGTCCAAATTGGACTGCGACTTTAAATACTTGGATAATTGTTCTTTTTCATAGTAACTTGGAAGGTTTTTGACGATGATTCGTGACATGACACGCTTCCAAAATGCCAATGCCTAAATTTGGAAAGTGTAGTTTTTTGACAAAAGACAAGGTGAAGAATAGAAAAGAAATACTAACATTAGAAAATAACGAACTCTAGGAACGGTAGCACTATTACGTTACACCTTGTTATAGGGAATACCGAACGTGTTCGAACGCAACTAGGAGCTAGCAACTAGTAGGATGCGGCGCTGGTTTCTTGTGAATAGCCAAACTCTTTAAGGAAGTGGATTTAAAAGTTCAAACAATGTCAAGGATCCCAGTGGGAAGTCATGATGGTTTAGAAACAGATGAAGTGCTCGATCCACAGCTGAGCTATGAACTTGCAAACGAGGTTTCGAGAGACGACCACGAAGACACCTATGAGGATGACATTTGGGAGTCTGAAGATTTGCAGCCGGTAATGCAGGAAGGACATTCATTAGAATCACTTTCGGAGTATCAATCAAAGGATTTGACAGAGAAAAAATACTCTCCGTACCGTGATGAACAGGTGTCTATGGCACAACGTTCTTATCCATCGGAATCCCCATTTGGCAGTGCCACTTCCCTCAATTCTATGGAATCTCCTATGCCATTACAATCTTCAACGCTTCTTTGGGACCCTAGTGTGAAAGAAGTGGATGATATTCTACATAATGAGGACTTCCATGACGGTCGAGATTTTAATGTGTTCACACTTCGTGGTTTTGTTAATATTTTAACCCTTATTTTACTCAGTTGCGGACTTTTGATGCTTTTCATCGGCTATCCAATTTTGTCCGCGGTGAACGTCGAAAAGCAAAGGAAAAAGCAAGAGGCTTAATCTATGTATCCCTCTCTCGTCTTTTCTTGCTTGGTCGCTTGTTCATTTCATTTCTTTTTTTCTCTGAACACTCTACTCACGCACCGCTTATCAACCTTCTTTTATATATTTCCTTCTTTCCTCGGGTTGTTAAACCTAGTACTTGTCGTTCCTTTGGTTTCTATCTCTTCATCTTTAAATTTATGATGCATAGTTCTTTTGGAGCAGTTAGTTTGGATAAGATTCGACGGTTTCTTTTACCAAGTGCACGATTTCTCTTGGATTCAATCCTTTTTCCATTCTGTCCGCTCGTCAACTTTTTCCTTATCTCTTTTATTCTTTCCTCGACACACTCTGCACTTAATATATTGATCGTTGCATAATTTGCATAATAACTCATCCATATACACATCTTTTCTTTTTTTCATATTCATTTTCTATACTAAGTTGTTCAAGCGTTAATTCTCGAAAGGAAAACAAGTGTCGTTACGATTATCCCATTGCATGAAAGATGCCCTCCAATGTCTTTTTAGAGTCCTTTTGACCGTGTCATACAGTATAGTACGAAATGAATGTTTGTTTGCATTATATATTGTTTTTACAAGCAGGATAGCTGTAGTTTGATCTCGTCGCTGTTCACTTGCCAAATAGGTAATAATAACATACGTTGGTCGTGATTGTAGTAGTATTTAGACAAGATATCCCAAAAAGCAGCATGAAATTCATAGAATAACGACTATACCTTTCTTTTGCGTTTCTTTTCTTTTGCATGCCTTTTTCTTTTCCCTTTCTAATGACTATACTTCTCCGTTTACACTTATCATACTACTGTAACATGATATATTAATTACCGCACATTCGTCTTTCGCTTTGGTAACTCTATTCTGAGTTTATTTTATTTTGTTAAAGCATAGAAAGCCCTTTTGGTATTTCTATGGGGACTGCTTTACTTTTTGGATTTCAATGCTTATCAATGCTATCAAATGATTCTTAGACTTCTTATTTTATATTAGATCCCTTCCAGTCCTTCCTGGACTCTACCAAACACCCTCTACCTACTTCTTTATAGTGCCTATGTACTACGAGGTAAACGTATCATAAAAAGGTCGAAACGTCTCTTTACCTCTTTCTTTTTGGATATTTCATCTTTTCTTTTGCAGGAAGCAAAAATCCAGAAGCGTGGATGATATAAGAGTCGCCGTTTTGCTAAGCATTTCTTTCTGCTAAACGTCTCTTTAAGAATCAATCTGTATAAGGTTTTATTTATTTTTTTTTCCTGCATTGACAATGCCTTTATTCTCTTAAAATTACGCCCAAATTCTAGTGAATCATTATTTCGGCTTGCCTGTGGACGGATCTCTACTGACACTCACGTAAACAAAAGGTACCACTTCGAAGTACTTTGTTCCAGGTTTACAATTGAAAGAAACACTTACATACGGTAGCTTGTCATAAAAAAGGTATTGTTTGCAAAGAAATTCAACCAAAAATATTGTGTACTGAGGAAAGAATCTGATTTTCGTTTCCCAATGCTTTTTACTAGATTCTTCGCGCATCTTGAGCGAGTCCAGCAAAATTTATTTGTTGGTTCTCGAAATTTCTCCATTCGTGCACCATGCATGTTTACGGGTCTCGGAATTCGCACAAAACTCTCCAAAATACCTTCCAACTTTGCTATGATATCCCCTGTCTTTTCAAGTGTACATCACTGTAAACCAAATGGTTCTTTCCATACGTTTCCTATTTCATTCAACAAAAGCACTCTCCCAAAAAGAGCTGCTTCTACACCAAACACGCTTCATTCTGATATCGCATGGCAGGCAATGACAACTCAAAAGCCATTTCGTATTTACCAAGCTGAAAACGATAAAACATATCGTTTTTTGTATCTGCTTTTCCTCGCCACTACTCTAAATGCTGCCTTCTTTGCTACCCTCACAGGATTGGACATGTATCGTTCTGGTGAACTGGGTTTTCAAAATTGGTACACCTATACTTACTCCGAGAAAGTCATGAGGGTTGGTTCTTGCTTAGTGATCCCTTTACTATATTTGGCAACTGCTTTTCTATTTTTTCTGCCTCGGAGGACCATTCATTCCGTTTATGCATTGCCCGCACGTCAAATTGAATTCAAGACCGGTCTTCCCGGACCCAACAATTACCTCTATTTCGAAAAGTCTATTAAGCTTCCACGCAATGAGGTGTTTATACTTTCACAATCTCTCGATAAAAATCCCATGGTCGTGAAAGTAAATGGTACGCGGTTTTTTTATCTCTTGGACACAAATGGAAACTTCACGGGTGGATCTAAGAACATTCTATCTTGTTTAATACCAATACAAAAGTTGCGTAGCTAATAGGGTTACCTTGGTACGAAGATTCTATATGAGACATATATTACGATGGTTACCACTTTAGACTCTATCTATTTGTGTATTGGTTAAAAACAAAAAAATTCAAAATTTATTAATCTGACGAGCGGATCTCTTTTAATATACAGGAAAACGTCTGTTTGACCAACGTTAGAACACGTATTCGGTTTACGCCTTCATGATTATCCCAAATGACATTCGACAATCTAGAATAAATTAAGTCCAACCATTCCATCTTTAAGTCAGAAGTAGCATTAGCAAATTCTTCTGCTAATCGCTTCACGGTTTCGGTTTCTTTTCTGTAGCTGGAAGACTCGACCGGATTACTCGGAAGGTATGACCGGCTCTTCTTGTTTGGAAAACCCGGCCCAGAGAAGTTTTGAGACACGGGAATATTTTCCTTCTCAGTTTGTAACTTCAAAAGTTCTTTTTCTTCACTTCCGTCTTCATCTTCGGGAGAAGAGCTGGGAATTTCTAGTTCTCCAAAATATCGTAAATTATTCTCGGGCGTTGTGTCACACGCATTCGCATTAACATTATTATTATTCATTAGTCTTCGATTCATGTCTCTGTTTTCATCTTCGCCTTCTTTGGAAGATCTTTTCTTTTTACGCGTAATTTCTCGTTCTTCCATCTCTTGGCATTCATATATGAAAACTTGATCAATCATCTCTTCCAAATTAAGTTCTGCGCTTAAATACAACTCCTTGGCCTTTGGTTTTAATGTTAAATCGCCTAAGTGATTTACATCGTCCAGAATGGATTTCAAATCACGAAGAAATCGCTGAGGTGTACAGTAAAAACCAGACCAAATACGACGATCAATCTCTGCTAAATTCATCATGCTGAAGGAGGCACCGTCTTCACGTCGTATCACCCGATTACCTTCTATATAATACGGAAAATCTTCAGGTGAAGCTTCAAAAGATGGCCCAATCTCATCATCTCCTGGGTAAATCTCGTCCAAATCCTAAAGGGTTAGTTTGTCTACATGTAAATGGTAACATACCACAATCGGCTTCTTAAATTTCTTGTAACGAGAGCGAAGCAAATCCATGATGGATAATAACTTGATTTTCAGTTTATTCTTTATTTTTCTGTTGTTCACCCGTTCTTGTTTTTCACGATTTTTAGTAATATTAAAGACATCATGAGAAACGGGAGCAATTGGTAATTGTTCCCAATGAGAAGGGCTAGTATACTCAGTGTGTGTCAAAGGCAGAGCCAAAATTTTGTTTAAGATGTTCAAAAAGAAAGAATTTCTGGAGGCATATGATGGTAATGACAGTTCAAAGTGTTCGGATGAACTATTGGGGAACCAAGAACGGACAACTTCCGGTAAATCATTATATGTTGTATTGGCTACGCCTACCAGCAATACGGGTTCCGTAGGAATCAAAGAGTTTAACAGCAAGCTGAAAATATCCAAAAAGTTTTGTGAAAACAGAACGGGCCATTGCTCAATATTGTTGACGAAGATAATGCTGGGAGATTGTTGTCTAGCAGAAGCGAATATATTTATTAGAGAAGAATTAAGGGAAACTTCTGAATCCATCAATAACTTTGAAATATCAAGAGACTGCACGTATATTCCGTCCAAAGAACCAAATAAGTCTGTATTCAAATACGACTGCCCGTAACCTTGATGACCGGTAATTATTAAACGAGGACGAAAAACCATAGTTTTTTTTAAAGAATAAATTTCTTTTTGTTTCTTGATTTCCGACAACGATATATTTTGAAAAGACGACGACTTTGAAGGAAGAGAGTCTAATCTGAGTAAGTGCGATATTTTCATCGAAAGTAGATCAAATGTTTCTTTAAGAAGCAATTTATGAGAATCGGAGATAGAAGACTTTGGAACTACGCTCCCTCTCTGCGTAGAAACATTCAGCTTTTCCAATGCGCGCTCGAAATCGAGAGCGTCAACCTCAATTTTGTTTGGCGATATTAAATATTTTTCAGAAGAGTGATATATTTGAGGGTAACACCTGCGTACGGCTTGTAATGCTGCCTCAGTACACAAAGCTTTCAAATCGGCACCACCGTAACCAGAGGTGGCTGTCGCCAGTTCCGACAAATACCTTTCGGACAGGTAAGGAGAACAATGCTTTGTGTGTAGTTGAAGTATTTTCATGCGTGCTTCATGGTTTGGCAAAGAAAAATAGAATTCGCGATCAAACCTGCCCGGTCTCCTTAAAGCTGAATCAATATCGTTAGGTCTGTTGGTGGCCCCGATGACTACGACTTGGCCGCGACTATCCAAACCGTCCATTAAAGCGAGCAAAGTAGATACGATGGAGCTATGAGTTTGATCTTGGCGAGAGGTACGTATTGGAGCTAGACCATCAATTTCGTCAAAGAAAATAATACTAGGCTGCGCTTTCTTTGCTTCTTCAAATAACAAACGCAATTGGCGTTCAGCCTCACCAACCCATTTGCTCAAACAATCAGAGCCTTTTCTAAGGAAGAAACTGACTTTTTGATTTCCGACAGAACAATTCGCTGCCAATGCTCTAGCCATTAATGTTTTACCTGTTCCAGGAGGACCATGGAATAAGACACCTCTTGGTGGGGTCATACGAAAGTGTAAAAATATCTCAGGGTACAAAAGTGGAAGTAGAACCATTTCCTTTAGTTGAAGGATTACGTCCTCAAGGCCACCGATATTATCAAAGCTTAGAGCTTCTTCAGTCGCGAAAGGATCATCTTTCTTAATGGTTTTCCGATCCACTTGCCCAAACGAATGAGACGTTGAAGAAGATACATTCTCATCATTACGTGAAGGACTCATCGTATTAACGTTTTTCTTTGGTGTAACATTGACATCAAAAGAAAATTCCGAATCTGAATGTGTGGAATCATTAAAACTTTCATCATTATCGATTCCTAGAGGAAGGCTAGCAAAAGCATTAAGAGACGTTAGATGAGAAGGAGGGTAGGACGTTTTGGTAGGTGGAGTGAAAACTGTTTCTTCAGAAAAATCTACCATCTCGTGAGTTGGCCGAGCAGATCGGTTTCGAAGTTTATTGCGAATACTTAGGGGAGACTTATTTGAAGACTCAATGCTGCTGCGGGTTTGAACGCGAGAGCTTCTACGTAGAGGCTGACTGAGACGTCTTTTTTTAGGAGGTCTTCCTCTACCTCGTTTAATAGGAGGCGAAGATTCAACGAAATCACTAGGAGAATCGGATTTCAAAAACTCAGATTGCTCTGTATTTATAAGCTCGTCCTGATCATTGTCGGAATGGAGACTGTCGATGGGATCATGTAAGCTGTTATCATCCTCATCATTAGCAGACTTTGGAGGTGAAAGAGTGTGAGAAGCTTTATCGAGCTTGGAAGGCGAAATGATATCAAGCTCATCTTGGTCATCCTCTTGTGAATCCTGTTCGGGTCTATGAAAGGACAAGTGGTCATGTAACAAATCGTCTTCGTATGGTGGGGAGATTGGTTTTGTTTCGGGATGAGCTTGTAAAGGGATAATAGGAACTGATTTTGAAAGAGTCTTGATGGCTTTCAGATGCTGATGCTTGTGAAACTTGGCTGCTTGAGAGGAGGGATGAATGGCGACGGAGAAAGTTGATTTGGGACGACTTTGTTTTCCTTGGAAAGGAGACCTCTGTCCTACTTGTGATAAATTTCTTAAGGATGAAAAGCTAGAGTCTGAAGAGTCATCTTGTTCAGAAGAGTTGTAGTGGTCAGGAACTTCAGGACGAGAATAATAGGCATGTAAGTTTGCGTGCGACTGACGAGTTTTGGAATAGTAATCATCATCTTCGTCGTCTTCATCATCGTCAAAACGAGCGCGTATTGCACGGATATTTCTGCGCATCTTGTTGAAAGGTTATAAATAGAGTTGAGAATGTGTGAGAAAGGATTGGGTGAGTACCAAAGGATAAAAAAAAACTAGTCGGGAATAGAGGAAAATTCAAGTGGATGTTGAAAAAAATCAAAAAATGGCAGCTAGCAAAATACTACAGCATAAACTATACAAAGGGAATGAAGATCACAACGTCGAAAAAGACCATAGACAGTTAAATGCTCATCAATATCGTGTTAAGGATGGAACTTTTGAGAAATCTCACCTGTATTATCTGGAGCAATGATCCTATAGCTGCGCAAGAAACAAGCACGAACGAAGAATAAATGACTAAACTTGGTTCAAGTGGATTCGAGTTCTAAAAAAGAAAAAGAGAAGAGAAGATAAAGATATTGAAAAGACTAAAGTAAGATCACTGAGCTATGGTTCAAAGAATTTATTACAGTCTGTTGAAGCTAAAGTTCATTTCAGAAAGTAGAATGGAAAGAAGCAATAGATCCAGGAGTCAATGTCTTACTTTATAAAACCCAGTGGATGGTTGGGATTTCCTTCCACAGCCATGCGCTTTCAGTTGATTTTGATTGTTTTGAATACAATAGAGTAACAATTGTATAGAATTCCCATTGTTTTGTTGACCTCGATAAGAAAGAGTACATACTTGAGTACATCCTTTCTTCTAAAACTTCGTATTCTAGTCATTAGTATTATTATAAAGAGGTTTTTGTATGGACAAAAGGGCTCTTCCACCAAAAAGTGAATCTATCGATCATTGTAAGAGTGATTGTAAAGAGATGCAGGCGATGCAGGCTTCAGCTTACATTTCTTTGTTTTTTATTTATAGATTTTATTACTTGTATTGTTTTTATTTCGAATTATCTCACAACTCTTCTCTACTTGTCTCTCTCTTCAATGCTCTTCTGCTAAAGCAGTACATGTTAAGATCATAGGAGCGAACAAGTACCAAGCTTTGAGTATACGACAATCATCGTCAAGATGCTACAAGAATGCAAGCTGTTGTACTGTAAATAAGAAATGTTTAATAGATGCAATTTTGGAGTTCTTAGGATTTCATATTCACATTGAAATTTCATAAGTATAATAGTATCTTTACAATCACGCACCGTTTTCCTCGATTCGTTGTGTCCTTCAAAACTCGATCTAATGATATTGATAGAAGCTATCACCATATGCAGTACAAACTACTAATTGTCTATTATCAACCGTCTTGTTTGATTTCTGTTCATTTCCTTTATTAATTGTTTTTTTTTCTGTTTTTGTTTTGGAAAATCCTGGACTTTGTAGAAATTGCTTGTGGAAACTATCACATTACTGCGAAAGTGTTGTGCTTGTCTTAGTTCGAATTGAAGGCTTGGCGGATCAGTTCTTTTCTCATATTTAAAAGGTAATTTTATATTCAGGTTCTACAAACCTATCTTGTTCATAGGGGACTCCAAAGGTTCTAATTCTCCAAATTCATGTAGTGCCTCTAACATTTCGAATCAAACAATTTGTGTATATTTGACATTGGCACAGTTGGGCTGGAACAATATTTAGCCGGTTTCTTTCGTTCTTTTCATACGTTACAGTGTTATCTTCTATAATTCCCTTTTACTTTTCTTTAACATCTAATTATGCCTCCTAAAACTGTGATTGTAGGTGTCAGGTACGAATTTTACTGTCTCTCTCGCACTAGTTGATATTAACGTCTTTGTAGTGGTGCTTCTTGTAGTGGAAAATCGGTATGAAATTGGAATCTGCTTCCTCGGCGTTTGCTGTGGGTCTGCTTGTCTTGCTCTTTGTCTTTTTTTTTCTCTCTCTCTCTTCTTCAAAGCATTAACCTTTCCATGATTGGATTTAGACCTTGACTCAGTTTCTCCATGCTATCTTCAAAGGATCTTCCATCCTCCATGAAGACGATTTCTACAAGGTTCGTCCTCCTTTTCTTGTGCATTCTTCGTTTTTGCTAAAGTTGCTAATGTATTTTTTTTTAGACTGACGCGGATATTCCTGTAAAAGATGGTGTTCCCGATTGGGATTGCAAAGAGTCTCTGAATTTAGATTTATTTTTGGAAACACTGAAATATATCCGTAAACATGGTGATTTACCTACTCATCTTCACAACCATGATAACCTAAACGTTGCAAAGGAAGCACTCACTCAGTATAACGAAATTCTTAAAGAATATCCAGATAGTCCCATTTCTTCTTCAGACTACAAATTTATTTTTGTGGATGGATTTATGCTTTATGTGAACCAAGACCTCATTCAATCGTTTGATCTATGCCTTATGCTGGCTTGCGACTTTGATACATTGAAGGCCCGTAGAGAATCCCGTAAAGGCTATGTGACTCAAGAAGGTATGTTGCTACAATAGTCCTTTGTTACCGATTTTTGTTAAGTATATTAACTTTAAATTGATTTAGGATTTTGGCAAGATCCACCCAACTATTTCGAAAACTATGTCTGGCCGGGTTATGTTAACGGTCATTCACATCTTTTCGAAAACAAAGACGTTTATGGGAAATTGATAGATTCAAGCATACAGCTTAGTCCCGTAAGCAACATGAGCGTCCAGGAAAATGTACAATGGGCGATAAGTATTATTCGGAAGTTTGTGTCATAATCCTTTTAAAATTCTCGTTTTATCTTCGTTTCTTAGTTGTTTTCAAATTATCTACTATAAATAACTTTGAAAGATCATACTTTATATATTCGAACAGTTTTGAATTACTGTACGCCTACCTCGCTTAGCTTTTAGTTTTCTATTCAATTTGTATTTGTCTTTAATAAATTTTGCATATTTTGAAGAAAAGAAATATGAATATACCTTACTTCAACTTTTCGTTATACGCGAACTGTCGTACACCCTTCTCTACACAATTCATGGCGACTGCCATACAGAAGGAAAAGGTACGAATCGCCGAATCCTGGACTTATGGCAGAGAAAGAAGATCAATTGGACAGCCAAGACGTATTGTCTTTGGTGTCAAATAGTTTGAGGACAACGAAGGCTTTATTTGGCCCTGAATTCGCGTCTGCACCTACCTTTGAGAAAACCCTTGGACAAAGCACCAAAAGAAGTTTTAAAGAATCATTTGAATATGGAAATGTTATAGAAGATTTTAATCATAGAAGAAAAAATGCTGCTGGTAAAGAAAAAGACCTCGAATATGCTCCTAGCAATGCTCTCGCCGTAGCGACGAACCCTAACGGTCCATCTGAGCAAGCCTTAGTTCGCCAGCAGGGCAGTTTCCAAGGAAATAAATCAGTTGCTGGTCAAGTTCCTATGCAGTCATTAGAGAAAATCAATAATGTTCCCAGTGCTGCTCATCGACTTGCGCAGGAATCGCAAGCATCCCTGGTAAAGAGAACATTAGCTGAACAAATCCGTCCAGAGTGGCATCCTCCTTGGAAGCTAATGCGTGTCATTAGTGGCCATTTGGGATGGGTACGTTGTGTGGACGTCGAACCAGGTAATGAATGGTTTTGTACTGGTGCTGGCGATCGAACAATTAAAATTTGGGATCTCGCTTCCGGAACATTAAAACTTACGTTAACTGGACATATTGCTGGTGTTCGTGGTCTTGCTGTTTCACCTAGACATCCTTATTTATTTTCTTGTGGTGAAGATAAAATGGTAAAATGTTGGGATCTTGAAACCAACAAGGTGATCCGTCACTATCATGGGCATTTATCAGGCGTTTATGCTTTGAGTCTTCATCCCACACTCGACGTGCTAATTACCGCTGGCCGTGATGCAGTTGCTCGGGTTTGGGATATGAGAACTCGTCAGAATGTTCATGTTCTTGCTGGTCATAAATCTACAGTCTCCTCCCTAGTTTCTCAGGAATTTGATCCTCAGGTAGTGACTGGGTCCATGGATTCAACGGTTCGTTTATGGGACCTGGCTGCTGGTAAAACCATGACTACCCTAACACACCATAAGAAAACTGTTCGAGCTCTTGCCCTCCACCCTCAAGAATTTACATTTGCCAGTGGCTCTTCTGATAATATTAAGCATTGGAAGTTTCCTGAAGGTGCTTTTATGGGCAATTTTGAAGGACATAATGCAATCGTCAACACTTTGTCAATTAATCCGGATAATACCATGTTTTCTGGTGCTGATAATGGAAGTATGTGCTTTTGGGATTGGAAATCTGGTCACAAATATCAAGAGCTACAGGCTACTGTTCAACCCGGTTCTTTGGATAGCGAGGCTGGAATATTCGCTAGTACCTTTGACAAAACCGGTCTTCGTTTAATAACTTGTGAAGCTGATAAAAGTATAAAGATCTATAAACAAGATGAAGATGCTACCCCAGAAACACATCCTAATATACCATGGACATCTTCCAATATGCGGCGGCGTTATTAATCCAGCATATAGGCTTGTTCATATGCTGTGCTTTTTGGGTTGTGTTGTGAAGTGAATTTGAATTATGAGTATGTTAATGGTTTGCTGGTAAAAAAATGGAAATACATGTCTTTTGCAAAGGTTTGTTATTACTTGTATCTCGTTTGATGGACTTTCAATCAGATACTGTAAGCCTCCAATGGCAATGTATCTTTCAGTCATGTAAACGTTCAGAGAGTGTAACTAATATCATATAAAAAATAGAAGTAGTGTCTAATTAAGCTCCATCAATTGGGTATAAAGCAGAATATATCTTGAATTCTTAATCCTACAAGCATATTATTTAGCATACATAATCGAACTCATTCGTATGCCTTATTTTATAAGACACCTGTGTTACAATACATCGTTATACATCTTTATACATCGTTTACGGTTTCTTGTTTCGCGTTATACCAAATAAAGAATCCAAGGCAACAGAGAAAATATGTTTACCCTACCCTAAGGATGGTACTTATGGAGAGCAGTCACTGGTTGTCCACAACACAGAAAGTACATTCTGATCCGTGCAAATTCCTCACCAAAATGCTTATTCCCAAGGAGAACCGCAAGGCCATTCACCAAACTTTGTTCCAACAAGGTGTCCTCGTTGCCAAGAAGGGTAAGTTTGATGCTAATGACTATCCTGAAATAATGACTAACTAAAGTAGACTTCAACCTTCCCAAGCACCCCGAAGTTGGTGTCCCCAACTTGCAAGTCATCAAGGCTTGTCAATCCTTGGACTCCCGTGGTTACATCAAGACCCGTTACAACTGGGGCTACTTCTACTACACTTTGAACAACGAGGGTGTTGAATACTTGCGTGAGTACTTGCATCTTCCTGCTGAGGTTGTGCCCGCTACCCACAAGCGTCAAGTTCGTGCTGCCGCTCCCCGTGCTACTCGTCCTGAACCTCGCGAGCGCGCTGCTGCTGATGCTGGTTACCGCCGTGCTGAAAAGAAGGATGATGGTGCTGCCCCTGGTGGATTCGCTCCTTCCTTCCGTGGTGGATTTGGCCGTCAAGTTGCCGCCTAAGCAGAAAAAGTTTAATATATTTTACTGAAAATGCAATACAATTGGGATTTGTATCTTGCGATACGCTTTTGTATACGGTTGTAAGTTTTTAGCAACCCGCCTAGTAAAGATTATCCATGTTGTGTAATTACGATATGAAGTCATTTATCAAATAGTCCATTCCAGCTGAATTAATTAACAAAATATTTAGTACGTAATTATTAAGACGTTTCCTGAAAGCCTTGCACGGTTGGTTTATTTTGTTCCAATCCGTCGTAGACATAAAGCATAGATTTGCCAGATTCACCAGTCAGATAGGAAGGCATGGTGATTGGATCCATTGCCCCTTCTTCACAAAGTTCTTTTATGCCTTGAAAAACATGCTGGCCTCGAAATTGTAATGTCAAAACTGGTCTATGCACATCTGAAGTAGAAAGCGATTTACGTCTAACGCTTGCATTTCTTAATTCCTCCTCTTCATCATCCAAGTAATCGTGGTTAAGACTAATTATGACACGATCGAGAGCCTGGTTGGACAAGTCACCAAAACGATTTTGAGTTGCTATTTTTCTATCGGTTTCACTTAGTGTGTTTGACGCAAGTTGTTTTGGATAAAAGTACTTGTCAGCCAAATTCGTTGGACGCAAATCTAACGGCGACGAATCTATTTCGTTATTTCCATAGATTTGCCAGGCGCCTAAAGCATTGGCTTTTCGGTGGGAGCCTAGAATTTGATATAAGCTTTCCAAACTTTTGCCAGTAATTTCTAATGGCTGTAGAAAACTGGCAGTTTGAAGACGGTCTACGACCCTTGTTAAACATTGTAAAAACAGCCTATGACAAACATCGTTCTTCAGAAATATATTATGTAATACTACATCGGAATTTTTCACTATACCAAGGTATAGGACTCGCCGAGAGGAAGGAAGTAGGTGAAGAGATGATGGTTTGCTAGACTCATGTAGTTGGATACGCATCAACCATATAGGGAGTGTCGGGTGTTGCAGCATGTATATGTGGTAAATGAATAAAGCTTGTAATTCCAGCTTAAGCATGTGGAGAACAAGGCTCGGATTCGAAAATAGCGAACGCTCATGCTGATGGAAAACCTTGGATGCCGTCCAGCGGAAACTAAATATACCTTCAGCAATAGCAGCAAGCTCTAAATGGGCAATCTGACCTAAAGAAAATCCATTTCGCCAGTCCAAATTAATCATTCTGTATGCAATGGCACGCTTAAGCATGGATTTTGGAGGATCGAGATAAAACTGTAAAGGGTCCCAATCTTCCATAGGAAACTCATCGTCCACACCGTCAGCAGTTGCATTTGGGGGATATGTTTGTGATTGAATCCAATGTAAACAGTTTTTTATCAAAAATTCCTTTGGTAGCCTATTTAGGAGTGACTGTATCCTCGACCCATTTTTTAGTATAGTCTTGTTTGGTAACTCTGTAGTTAATCCCATTTCGTGAAAGATAACTTTTAATTAAAAAAACTAGAAGCAAACACTTCAATATAGCATTTAATTGAATCCCAAACTTGCTGGCAAGCGAAAGGTGAAAAAAATGTAAACAGTTTCTGTTTACTCGACAAAAAGAGCGTAATGATACATGTAAATGGAATCAGAAAGACAAGACAACAAAAAAAGTATGGTCAGGACTGCCCGTTAAGGTTAATGGTATTTTTTGGAAAGAATCAAGGAAGTGGTTTGGAAGGTGGTGAAGGAAGGCCTTTCCCAGAATTTAGTAAAATTCTGGTTTTCCTCTGTGCAGCCAGATTTTTATGAAACTGAAGTCTCATTCCAAATATGTCTCGATGAAGTATGTAATGTCTGCCAGACATTACTGTATCAGGTGAAATGGAAGAAGATGTGGACGGCGAAAAATATGTTTCTTTTGAATCAATGACCTGTTCTTTCGTTGGTGTATTCAAACTGGAATGACTTTCAGATGATTCATGCTTTTCTTTGGATTTGTCTGTCTGATCTTTTTTCGGGTCATCAGTGCTTGAGATTTCGTAGGAATCGTGGTCCTTCTTAGTAGACGTGGAACTTTCATCTGTTGTACTCCTTGAGGCTGATTTATTATGAGGATCACAAATTAAAGTCGCAAATCCACGATCCTCCAGGTGATTAAAACAAGCGTAAAAACTGAATTGATGGTAAGCTTGACTCGGGATGCTACAGCAAAGCAAGTGTTACGTACAAGTCGGATTTGGATTTTGTGATCAATACCCATTTAGTTAATTTGTAGCACTAGTTTGTTTCTATGTTAGCAGTTGATTTCAATGGTTTGCATATGCATCTTTATGAAGACCCACGTCTTCCACATCTAATGCCTTACAATAAAACAAGGTTTTCTATCAGATTCTGAAACTTGTCTTAAAATATAATTGTTCTCCATACTCATTTATTCATCAAAGACCTGTTTCTGCCAGATTTCAGGATTTATGTAGGCAGTATTGTTTGCTTACGACAGTGAAAGAAGTTGAAAGTAGTGAAATCACACTTTAAAAGTAGGAATTTAACGTTTCCTTTTTATTTACATAACTACACCTTTTTATGGAAGAAAGCAAAAATCCAGTTTGACTTGACACCTCTTACAATTGAGTTTAGTAATGAAAAAGGTAAAATATTCGCAAAGCCTTCATCGAAAGTAAAAAAGATGAGAAGCAAAGCATATAATTACAAAGTATTTAAACAAATACAAAATTTACTATCGGTTTAATCCTCGATACAAAAAAGTAAATATAGTCCACAATAAATAAATATAATTGAAAATTAAAAGGAAAGTTGTCTTCATGAACATAGGAAGAAGACAGGATGTAAACAAACTAAGATGTCCTATCAATTCCATTCATAAATAATGGCAAAACGGCAAACATTCAAATAAACGAGCGACTGGATTGACCAGCGTAATTAAGAAATCACTGAACAATAGAAAATAAGAACATGATGATAAAAAGAGGTGCGATGGAAACTCATAAGTTTTTCTTCGTCTCAAAAAATTAGCTTCTTTCTCTTTAAAGCTAGTTGTGTAGTCTAAAGACCAGACGCGCATAACCAAGCAGTTACTTGCAGAGTAAAAAAATAAAAAAAAAAGTTTGTTTTCAATTACTCCTTGATTATGAGCAAGAAATCAAACATTGAACGTAAAAAGATATTTAAATAAAGACGCCATGGCGTTTGGGAAATCTTCATAAAAGATGTGATATTCCTTCTGTCTTGACGAGCAAGGACGGAAGAAGTGAATGAAGAAAAGCCAAGACAAAAGATTAGTGAATCTCGATGGAATGATTCGCGTGAGGTAATGTTTCCGCTCTTTCAACCATCGGTGAAGTCGTATCAAAGAGGTGATTGTTCACTGGAACGGCATTAGCACTCCTGGGCTTGTGATTTGGAACCTCGGTGGAGGGCGGGGAGAGCAAATTTTCAGAAAAGCTATCATCGTAAAGCACAGTATCAAAGATTCGTGAGAAAATCCTGCTATCCTTTTCGGGATCAGGAACGAAATCTGGAGAATTGGGGATCTTTGATCCGTACTCTGTAATGAGACCAGTGATAATTTGCATCATGTTCTTCCGAATTCGATGACTATCTACCCTAGTATTTTCGATGCTCATGTCGACACGGGGGATGTACGGCTTCTGCAAGAGTCGATACATGAGAATTCGAGTATTTTCACAAACATGTAAGCCACAATCACAATGGTTAATTTGTTGAGGAGTCTTCATATGTCGAATGCGGAATTCTCTATTGAAGAGGATACCGAGGTTTTTGAGGGCGAGATTACAATCATTTGTATTGCCATTGGACATGGAATCGTAATACCAACCTAAACCCTTCTCAACGGAAATGACCAACAAACTCCAGTGGGAACCACTTTCAATGCCGCATTCATTAGTGTCATTAATGGGTAAAAAAATGAATTTGGCATCGAACATGGCGGGCGGAAGGGCGGAGACGATATCGGCGGGATCGGGGGCCTGAGCGAGGAAAAAGACCATGGCAGGACGAAGAAGATAGATTTGGCCACGATTTTCGGGAGATTGTTTTATAAGAACCTGACGGACAAGAATTTCATAGTAGAAATCAATATTTGTATCAAGGATCCAGTAACCAGGGTTAAAATGGTCGACATCGTCCTTACGAAGACAAACTTCGTAATACTCGATCCATATCCGATGAAGGGTAGAGCAAAGGCCTTTATCGTTTTGATGATTATTGTTGGAACCACTTGAAAACAAAGAACGCAAAAAACCCTTTTTCTTTGTTTTTGGAGAAGAATCCGAATTTGAATTGGAGGAAGAGGATCCGTTGGATGGTGGACGTGCTACACTATTTTTCTTGACAACTGGACTGTCAATTTCCTTGTAGAAAATGGAATTAGAACGCATGGCGGATAGAATCAAAAATTAAAAAAGAAAAACAATGCACGTTTAAGCAAATCACAAAGAGTTTTTTTTTTGGGAAGGAGATGGTTACAAAAAGAGAAGACCTTTAAAGGGAAATAAGAGGGAAAAAAAAACCAAGAAAACACTCGACGATTTTTAGAATGCAAATCTAATGCAAATGCAAGACAAACACGAAAAGGAAAAGAAGAGAAAAGGAAAAGTTTAAGCAAGATTGAATCGACGCAAAATAACGTTTCCGAAATTAAATAATAGTTTGGGAAATAGATGGAGGGAGGGAAGAAAGGAGAATAAATGAATTTTCTTTTCTTTTAAAAGGTTAATTTCACCACGTTTAATAAATTCTTTGGCAAACAAAATCAAATGTTTGAACTCGAACTTTTTTTCTTATAAATACTTTCGAGATTTCGTTTTTTTTTTTTTGTTTTTTGTTTTCTTTCTGTACAATGGAAGCCACGAAAACAATTTATCTACACAGACACGCAAATGCTGGAACCCAAAAAACTAAAAGAAAGTGTGTGAAAGGTAAAGGTTAAAGTAAAAGGAAAAAGAGAAAAACGAAATGGCATAGAAGCCAATGCACAAAGAGTTCAAAACAGTGATTCAAAGACAATGAACGATGAAAAATCCCAAAATTTGCTAGCAGCGTCTTAATCGTGGTGTGGTGTGGTGTGTGGAGGTTTGGGGTAGGTAAAATAGAAAGGAGCTACCGCTTAGTTTTTTATGGAGGGGGGAAGAAGCGGGGAACCGGAAATTTAGACGGTAACGAGTCGCACGTAGAAAACGTGTTGTTCCCTCTTTTTTTTAGTTTCAAGTGACGAAAATGCAATGACGTTTTTTAAAGTAATGAAGTGCGCAAGAGTATCTTGAGGTTCGTTAAACCAGACAACCGGATACTAGTACAAGAGATCAACGGTGGGTGACTGGAAGAGAAAGGAAAAGTGCAAACCAAGGTTAAAAGAAGAGGATAAAAAAGGGTTTTTGGGTTCAATTAAAAACGTCAAAAAAGACGTTTTATAAATAAAAAGAAAAGAAAAGAACCCAATTTGAAACAGACGGAAGAGACAGAATTGAAAGCGAAGAATGATTTATGGCTGGGTATTGAAAGAAAAAGGTTCGCTTTTGCATCGACGAGTTAAAACCTCGGGGCTGCGGAGAACATAGATGGGCGGAGTTTCGTTGGATACGGATCAAACTCAATTACCGCGGGACCATATTCTCAGTTTTTGATTGGTTTTCATATCCGTGGGGCATCAAATATGATATCATACCCAAACAAAGAAAGGAACATCTGAGGGAACAAAGATTGGAGAGGGCGGAGATTGTTGGAGCACGTTTAGCGAGCAATAAGGTGGAAAGAGGGGGAGGAGCGGTGTTTTGATGGGTTCTTTTTAGGGGTGGGAGGATTTTTCTCGTGGAAGAAGAGAGAGACTGAGTGAGACTGAGACTGAGATGGTAGGGAAAGATGGCAGTGAGAAGGAGAGAGATGAAAAGTGGAACGAGTTTTTTTTTTCTTTGCAGACTCTTCGAGTCTAATTTTTTTTTCTTTGTTTATTTGTTTATTTCTTGGGTTCTTTTTTTTTTTGTCGTTTGTGGCTGGTTTCTTTCCTTTCCTTTGCGACAATTTGATTTTTGGGTTCTTGTCTCTGTCGCCAAGCGATTACTCTCTCTCTCTCTCTGTCTTTTTTTCTTTCTGCCTCTCAGTTGTTTACTGACACCTTGGTTGCTTTCTCGTTCCGTTTCGTTTCATTTCGTTCCTTTTTGTTCCTTTTCTTTATTTCCATACTACGCACTACAAAACATTAGATAGAGCTTTCCTTTTTTTATTTACGCATTTCCTTATTTCCTTTTACACAACGCGCTCCATAGTGAAAAATTGTCTCTAGCAACTTCATTATTCGATTCAAGAGTCGTTTGCTTGCTTCATTGCTTCATTGCTTCGACAAGTACAAGTACAAGTAATAATAATAGAAAAAAACAAAAAAAAAGAGAGAAAACTTTGGTTTTCTATCATTCCACCCTTTGCTTTAATTTTTTCATCTCTTTTTGTTTCTTGTTTCTTTTTTCAAAGTTCCTAGGTCTTTCTATTTCTTTTCCGTTCTCCCTAATCAAGTCTCGTTTGAATTCTTCTTTCGGTTGCCTGGTTTTTTTCTTTTTTATTTTCCTTTTTGTTTTCGTTTTCCTCTTTCTTTCTCTCTCTCTCTCTCTCTCTCTTCTTCCTATCACTACAACCACCATGTCTGCAATCTTTGCTGAAACCACCTTTCAAGTATTAAAGTATGGTGGTGCCATCTCGCTTTCCATCACTGTTGTCGCTCTCGCTTTTTTGTACCGCTATCAAAAAACCCTTATTTATCCCAGTTCTTTTCCTGAAGGATCTCGCACCGCCGTAGCTACTCCAAAAGATTTCGGCATAGACTATGAACAGATTTCTTTGAAAACTCGCGACAAGGTCACTCTCGATTCTTACTTGATGCTTCAGGCAAAAGACCCCGAATCTTGTCCCACTCTCCTTTACTTCCATGCTAACGCTGGTAACATGGGTCACCGTCTTCCCATTGCTCGTGTCTTTTACTCTGCTTTAGGCATGAACGTCTTTATTATTTCTTACCGTGGTTACGGAAGAAGCACCGGTTCTTCCAACGAGCTCGGAATGAACATCGATGCTCAAACCGCCTTGGACTTTCTTCAACAACACCCCATCTGCTCTTCCACAAAAATCGTCGTTTACGGTCAATCGGTCGGTGGCGCTGTTGCTTTGTCTCTTGCTTCCAAAAATGAGTCCCTCATCTCTGCTTTGGTCCTCGAAAACACTTTTACTTCCATTAAGGATATGATCCCCACTGTCTTTCCATACATCGCATCTCTTCTAAGCCATTTCTGTACCGAAAAATGGGAAAGCGTTCGTGCTATCCGCAAACTTCATAACTTGCCCGTTCTCTTCCTTTCTGGTGCTGAAGACGAAATCGTCCCCCCTCCCCAAATGCAGCTCCTTTACGGCCTCTGCCCTAGCAAACAAAAACGTCTTTGCATTTTCCCTAAATCCAAGCACAACGATACTTGCCTAGGTGAGGGTTACTTTCACTCAATCGCCGAATTTTTACGCTCCAACAACGTTCGAACCTCTGCCGACTAACTCCATTCTCTATCGTGTTGTTTTTTGTCGGTTTTTTCTTTTCTTTTGTATAAATTTCTACTCCTCTTTCCCTTTTTCCATTCCCTTCCTCTTCCTCTCTCTTTTCTGTCCAACCCTCTGTAACCTTTTGTTTCTAGACTCCGTGTCACAGTACGAATTGATGCCAAGCTATTATCAAAAAAAGAATAATATAAAAATCATGTTGAATTAACTAACCCTAAACATTATGCTCATTCCAATAACCCAAAATGTTTTGTAAACGTGTACAACATGTAGAAATCCACATTTCCAAATCCACAAACCTTTAAACTGCTGTTTTTTTTTCACAATGTAGCTCAATCTACAACGTCCACCAAACGCTCCACCTTGATCTTGTGGCTTGCCACTGACAAAATGGGGACACCGGGAATCTTACGGATTCTTTGCTTTAAATTTTTATCATTGGTAGCTACCAGGTAGCACTTGTGCTGCATGACTCGATTGACTATACAGTCATCTGCATAAACACCCTTGTGCGAACAAGGTAATCGTTCCATGCGTTCATCTTTGGCAATCCGAAGTGCAATTCTGTAACGAATTCCCAGTTTCTCCAACTCGGCCATCACACAGTCCGTAATACAAGGAATGGTCTTTGCATACAAACAAGACATCAATCCATCAAACACCTCAATCTTTTGTTGAAGACAAAAGTTGATAAAGTTTGTATCAATCAAAACGTGGTAAGGTGGTCCAAGACTTTCGTTGTATTGGAAAAAGAGATTTGAAGCAACTTGAGGTCTATAACAAGTTTGTTAGTTAGTTACTTTCTTGCAATAAAGTCATCTGTCATCGTCTTTGACTCGTCCATTCTACATACATTTCTCTAATCAATTCACCATTCTTGGTTGTGGCAGGCTTATCCTTCTTGTCGTTCTTCTTCTGAAGACGCTGGTCTTTCGGATTCAATGTTCGTTTTACCTGAGCAAATTTTCTCGTGGTTTTTGCCTTGCCCATTTTCTTCAAGTACTTAGAGTAGTCTGCAAGTTCACGACTATTCCTTTTTTAATAACAATTCTCTCTTCTTCTAAAGAATGGCTTTCGGTAGATTCTCTTACTGTATGCTTCCTGTTTGTGCCCACCAACTTCCAATTTTACGAGCCGGAATGATCTGGTGTATTCAATAACGACCTTGTTCGAAGCTCGTTATAATGTAAACAAAAGAAAAAAGAAAAAAAAATCGTGGCAAGACGTTTGTTCACGTATAGACATACATATCCAACTAGTTTTTATTGTCTTTTCTAGAATGTATCCTATTGTTTAAATTAGACATGTAATAAATAATAAAATAAAACGAGCTTGGGTTCTTGGTTATCATATTTAAATAGCCACTAATTTTGGCATACTAATTAACAACTTCCAATAGAATTAAAAATAAAAACCAGAAAGAAACAAGATTATCTCTTAATTGTCAAATTAGTCTCCCTACTGAGCAAATCTCAATTTTTTTAGAACACCCTTTATTTATTTACTAAGAGACTTCACCATACATCGCTAAACATAATAACGAAAATTAATACCATCAGTATACGATTTTCAAGTCAAGTTTTTCAAGGGATTCAACTTTTGCCAATTCCCCATCATGGCCAAATCTGCTCGTTCCAAGACCGTTCGTAGAAACAAAAGAGCTGTAAGTAGAGAGAATTTGGAGTCTTCTATGTATCTTCGACGTATTGTTTTTAGGGATTCATAGCAACTGAAAACCAAGAAAGAAGAGCTTTTTGTACATGGAGGGATTCCAATTTCCAACAGTGTGATCAATTTTACTAACTATGATTAGCTCCGAGCAAATGTATTTCAACCCGTCGTTGACGAACGAACAAAGAGACTTTCAGCCCATCTTCAAGACCAAGTAAATGACTTGACAAAGTCACCTGCCAATCGAGATGAAAAAATTGCAGATAAGGCCGTAGAAGAAGTTACCTCTGAGGCACCCCAAGGTGGCTCTATGGATGAGGATAAGCCTAAGATTTCCACATCTGGTCCTCGTGACAATAACAGAAACCGTTGGGCCAAGAAGCACCTAAAGCAAGGAAAGCGTCAAAAGCAAAATTCGTTCGCAAAGTTCATGAAGAAGAAGTAAAGCTTTTATGCTTTATGAATAGAGCTTTTTCTAGAATTTCTGGATACTGGTTTTGTCAATGGGAACAATTGGACGATGTGTTCTGATTTTTTTGACTGAAATTAGTATTTTTATCGCTGCTCATATTCTTATCTCGATTTTTCTGGGTTTTAATGTAGTTTGTATACAATGGGTTTATTTAAAAAGTGGTAATAATGAATGATGGTATTGTGCGCTTTACAACTTGAACATCTATGCTACGTAGACTATTAGGTATTCTGTGTCTTACACAAAAATGCCAATTCATAATCGTTGATCTTTCTAAAGATATGCCTAAGTTGTTTTCCATGTTGTATTGATGAAAACAGAGACCTCAATCTTTTGTTTATATCTATGTCGTCTGTGTTTGTTTACCAACGCAAACATTTTGGATAAACAAATCACTCTTGAGACAATGTCAATTTCTTTTCAAACTATTATTCCAAAAAAGAAAAAGTAAAATGTTTCAAGACATTTCTGATATGGAAGATGGCGTAAGCATTTTTTTTATTTACGCAAATCTGTTGCAGAAATTTATTAACTATTTGTCACATAGTCATATCAATCAGAAGCATTTGATGAATTTCTTCTGGGCCTACGAGATGAGTCATACAACAATGAAAAGTATTTACAAAGGTCGTTCATAAATCTAAAAAAGAAAAGGTAATACTCCATTTCTCCAACGAATCCTCGCAACATAAGAGTTCACTACTGAATTGCATGAAAGCTAACCTACGTATTATAGGTACTCTGAAGTAATTAAAGATTGCACATTTGCTTTAATGATCAATCCCCACGACAATAAAGCTGCTTGGAGACGCGGACTGGCATATCTTCGCATTGGTCATCCAGAATTAGCTAATCGAGATTGGGAACACGCTTTAGATGTGGATTCCGAGAACGTTAGTATACAGAAAGCTTTAACAAAGCTACGTTCTTCTTATACAACTTGTGATAGAAGTTATACAACATGGGATTTACGCCATCCACGGGTAGCCACTAGAGAACAGTTACCAGCGTTATTACGAAAAATGTATCCAGACTTCATTCGAGGCTTTTTCCTCTGGAAGAGAGCTCACACCGCCTGCAGTCTCTGTCGGTTCCGATGTGAACGCCAAAGGGAAAATCTTACATTTTGCAGAGAGTCACTTTACAGAACAAATCAAAGGGTTTCTGAAGAGGCAACAAAAAAGAGAGAACCGCTTAGTGATATCGAGCAAGAGTTCATTGAAAGAGATCGTAGAAAGTCAGAATATATGATGGAAAAGATTCCCGAAGATCTTTATCGATCTAAATACCCATGTCCTCAAAATATCCATCAATTTCTTTATATGTTGAAAGTCATATCTACTCCTCAAATATACATCGAAATCTATTCCATGCCCCCAGCTAGGGTTGTTCGAATCTTCGGTACATATGGTCTTTCGCTAGAATATTTAAATCTCTTTCTTAAGTCTATACACTATACCGGGCTTCTCACCAGATTCTGTTCCAAATGGTGTATCCAGGCAAGGCAACTTATTCATACCTTGAGTACCTTGCCTTGGTTTTCATTCCTTATCAAGTATTCAATGAGCACTACGGTACTACAAATTTTTTTGCATCTTCCCAGAGTCAGCGAAGAAGAGCTGCAGGTATGGGGAGTTTCATCTGATTCTTCTGCGAGTTTGGAACATGAATCAAACTCGGATATGACCTTCTTTGATTGCCTAGCGGATCTGTCGATTGGCTTTCCAGCCTAACTTTTCTAAAGTATTTTGCATCCTTCTTCTTCTTGTTTTCACGCTTTGTTACCCATATTGAATCAAAAGTATTCTACATATTTGAACGACCATCAGCAGATTGTTCTCACATGACAATATATCCTATTTTAGTCAATCAAATGACTAGCAATACTTCATAAAGCATACGATTTCGAACAAAGACGATGTCTTCAAACCATTATAAGTACCAACCTATGTTTTGTTTCTGATTATAATTTTATATTAGTATCTCTAAAAAATCTCACTTATATTATTATAATCCCTTTAGTAAAGTTTCAATCGAATTCATTCAAAAATCGCATATTTACAAGGATCATACAAAACGACTCTCTTTTTTCTAGTGATGTTATCAGGTCACAATCGGTAACTTATTAGACTACCATCTGACGTTTGGCTTACAGTTACTCTTCGTCAAAGCAATAGCTACGTTTAGCTTGTTCCAAAAAAATACTTCTTAAATAGAAAACTAACATTAGACGACCTTATAAACCAAGCTTTATCACTGAAAATACCTGTGGAAAGGAAGTTTTTGTCGAACACTGACATTTGGCACCTCTCAAGGATTACACTCTACAGCATAGCTAGAACTGTAATAAACAAATCGCAGGAGGGAATTCCTTCTTTTGGTACACAAGATTGACAGCTGGTTGGGTGGACGATATTTAGAAACAGGTTTATAAGAAATTTGCGAACATGACTAGTCAATCTACTATAGGATTACAGCACTCTCGCGTCTTAAAGACTCCATTAGGCAAGATACCCAAGGTGGATTGGTCATCTGATGGAAGATATATCTTGTCATCAGCAGAAGATTCTTTGCTCGTTTGGGACGCGAATACATATAACAAGCTTGCCTTATTTCAAGTACCTTCTCTTTGGGTGATGACATGCGCGTTTTCGCCATCTGCAGAGACCATAGCTGCTGGTGGTTTAAATAACAGCTGCAAAGTAATCCCCACGGATAAACCAGATGCTGATCCCATTGATCTCGTGGGACACGATGGCTTTATCTCTTCATGCAAATATATTGACGAAAATCATTTGCTAACCTCTTCTGGTGATCGCAGTTGCATTCTGTGGGACATACAAAAGCAAACCTCCATTACCAAGTATGAGGGACATACTGGAGATGTCATGGCTTTGGATTTTTTGACCGGAAATCCAAATATATTTGTTTCGGGTGGTTGCGATAAAACTTCAAGAGTATGGGACCTACGGACGAATTCCTCTGAGATAACTATTTCTGGTAACAATTCCGATATTAACTCTGTTTCTCTTTTTCCTTCAGAAACCTCATTCGCTACGGGTGCTGAGGATGGAAATTCTAAATGTTTTGATATTCGCACAAGGTCAGCTATCTTTGAATACCCCTCGCAAAAGTCGAAACCCGTTAGTTCTGTCTGTTTTTCTAAATCTGGAAAGTTTTTGATTGTAGCTACAGGTAATGTATGTGAAGTATGGGATTCCGCTTCTGCCACGTTAGTTACTACTTTGTCAGGTCATGATAACCGTGTGAGCAGCATTACCCTCAATCCGGGTGGAACAACTTTAGCAAGCGGTTCGTGGGACTCGACGGTCCGACTTTGGTATCCCTAATCTGCTTGGATAAATGATTTTTGAGCTTTACGATTTCGATCTGACATGGATCACATGTTGCATGCATAATGACTCATAGTACTTGTATACAATCACAAATGTTGTTGCATGATATATTAATTGTTTGATGAAGGATATACTAATTTGTAGATACTAGTCTAATTATTTATAAAAATAATTTTACGTCGCTCTTAGAAATAATAAAATAATTACGGATGATTCAATTTTTGGGGGAGCCTTTTCAATTACTTTCCTGTAAATGAAAACGGAAATCCCATTACCCCTTCTAGTTATACAAGTTATTCATCCAAATATCCACCCATTACTTCAGCCCATCGATTGATGCAAGACCCAAGTCTAGGTTCTATTTCAGGTACGGTTAACGGACAGTCGCAATTACAACCAAGATCTTGTGCGCAATGTTGGATCGTCGAATGTTGATAACCTAGATCACGAAAATAGTGTACTTGAGATCGATTCAACAATAGTCCGACTGCCAACGAATGTACAGGTGCGTCCCCCCACTAAAGAAAAAAGTTAGCATTTGAAAAGAGAAAATAAGAAAAGAAATTATACATGAAACAATAAACATACTCTTTCTGTCCAGAATCCACCGGCTTCCTCTAGTGCATTCATGTAATCATTGTATTCCTTGCTTCGATAGAAATCGAGCCGAGCAATTTCAAAATTGCTCCAAAAATGGCAAAGATTATATATTTCACCATCAATTTGTTCCAATGGTGGTTCCGGTAATACAAAGACTTGGTCGTACTTTTGCTTTTCTTTCAGTTTTTGAATGTGTTTATCGTAATCATCATTGAGGAAAAACTTCCAAAAGTCCGTAGTCTCTAAATTGGCAGCTTTCTTATGAGCGACTGTGTAACGAAACAGATTTGGCACGGTTTCTGCCAGTTCTTTGATAGCAATCACAAAGCCATATACCTTGTTATACTTTTGCATGTAGTAGAAAGGATCGTAAGAAATATCACAAGAAAAGGAAACATCCGGCTCTAGTCGCCAATACCATTCGTATTGTTGTATCAAAGGATGTTTGTAAAATTGCTTAGAAAAGAATCGACACATTTTATGATAGCTCGGCATGTTTGCATAAACGATACCCACCTGTTCGGCAATGGCTTCATCTATGAAATTTTGATCAACGGTAGAAGGAAAGTCCCAAAGCTCTTGTTCAAGTATACCAAATTGCACTTTGGACTGTGTCACCTTCTGAACGGCTTCCTTGAACTCATCCGAGAATGACTCATCGTTTAAAAAGACATAAGGATAATTAAAATGTTGATTGAATCTTTTTTCAATTGATTTCATGCTCGACAAAACACCATCAAGATCTGAATTGCGCGTAAGCACCATGAACGTAGCATTCATCCTTGGATATGTGTTTGCCTCATAAGCTACATTTTTACAACCTACTGCAAAAGGAGCGTCGAATGTTTCATTTAAAGGTCTCAATTTCTTCAAAAACACCCGATATAATCTGTGCCAATTGTGAAAGCACAGAGTTCCACATATAAGGAAAAAGACAATATAAAAAATATTCTTTTTTCTTACTTCCATTTTACAGCAAAAAACAAGCCTACCGACCTCACTTAGAAGCAAGCTTTTCGCTTGTTTCCTGAGGTAGATTTTGTAAAGGACTACTACTGCCTTGTAATGTTCATTATAGAAGGAGGCCAGTCGCTCGCCGATGGAGCTTTCAACTAACCTGTTCATAAACAATAAAATAAAATATAAATTAAAAAGTTAATACTTTCATGAAAGCGAATGAATGGGATGAAAAACAAAGTAAATTCATCGCCTTCTTAAATGTTCATCTACGCAAATTTGTTGAATGTAGATATCCATTCAATTTTGCGAGAAGCCTGGCTCTCACCCACATTTTTTTTATTTATAAAATCAAAAAAAAAATTTCATTATGATAAGTACTCTTCACGTCTTTTATGGATTATTTCGAAAATATTATCTGCTTGTTTGTTTACGTGTCAATAAACAAAAAATTCTAATGTTTAGAAAGCCGAGTAATATTCAGAGTTGTATGGAAAGCATTCTTATATTAATTATACATGTATTTTTTTTATTTCTTTTATTTTCATTTACACCTTTGGTTCGCAAAGTACCTAAAAATAAGTTTCTATTTTCTAGCCATGACTATTGACAAGAAGAGACATATACAAGATAATTCCCCTTACAAATAAATTTCAATCATATATCAAACACAATAAGAGAAGTAAAAAAATGAATAATAAACACTTTTATCAAAGTGACAAAAACAAAAAAAAGGATGACCCCTAAGTGACTTGAACACTTGACTTCAAGATTTGGAATCTCACACTCTACCAACTGAGTTAAGGGGCCTTGTTACCATAGTAGTTGCATTAGCTTATATAAGGTATTATGTTTGTAATAACATGCTTTAGCTAATCTGAATGTATATACCCTCTTTAGGAGAAAAATTTCAATTGTCTTGTAATGGAGTTTGAGACTTACTTCTTATATACTATAGTAAACAGTGATCAAACCTTTCATATCTATTGTAAAATGAACAGTTTCTTATACTCTCTTCTACTTAGCTTAGTTAGCTTACATGTAACAATTTAAAGCACTGAAAACGATACCTAGAACATTCATACTCGTATTAAACAATCATTATTATTTCAGTTGATAAATATATATCCAAAAATTTTCCAACACTGTTAAGACTCTACGAAAACATTAAAATACTATGAAAGTCTACAAGAAATGTACAGCTCTATCAATGACTTTGTCGATTTTCGACAAAACCAGCTGCTTCGAGCTGCCGCCAAAAGGCCTTTCTGCCACGCCCAACCAACAAAAGTACAGACCGACTATCGCCGTTTTTTGCAACAAAGTTCCCACGAATCGACACATTATAGTAAAGCAGCACTCGATTTTTGTGTCTCTTCATAAGAAAGCGAGCATGGTGGTTGGTAAAATCAAAGGTGGTGTATCCGCTTTTATACTGAAGTTACCGGAGGTGTTGCCATAGCAACTTTTCATGTAAATAAAGAACTTAGTTCAGACTTTTTGGTAAATAGATGGATATTTTATGGATTTAACTGCGTTATATGCAAGCATAAGTCCTACATATGCTGTTATTTCCCCATCTGGTCATTGGATAGCGTCTCTTTCTCGATCTGGCCATGTTTTGATACGAAGCACAGAAACCCTTGAATTGCAGCATGTTTTCCTTTTAAATCCTGACTTTGTGCAAAAAGCCAGCTGGCTATTTTGGATAACAAGACGAGATTCACAGGAAACAACGCAAATATGCGTGGCTTCTTCCGAAAAAGCATACGTTTTAGATTTTCACCAAGAATTTTTCTATGCAACCATTGATTGTACTTGGGACCATGTGAAACGTATCGAATGCAGTCCCACAGGAGAATTACTGTTTTTCTCCGAGATTCATAACAAAGTAACGATTTGGGCTTTGGAATCGAAAAAAGGATTTGCAATCTCTCATCCAAAGGGTGATATAGACCAAGGTACACATCATTTATGTTTTTTTATCTTTAATTTATTCAATCTGCTTACTTTTACATCTAGCTATTGCTTTTCATCCCCATTCCAATCTTTGTTCAATGCTGATTCGGAAATCTGGGTCGGACTTCCTCAATTTCTATCAAATGTCTTTAGACGGGTGGTGTCTTGAACGAAATTACAAATTACCAACCATAGACGCGACCTCTGTCTCATGGTCACCGAATGGCCAGTGGCTCGTTGTTCAAGATATCACTTTAAACCCCATCATTCACTTATTTTCGTACCCTGGCATATTTCTATTTAGTTACGAGATTGAAGACGATCTACAATTGGGATTCTCGAAAATAGAATGGAGCCCCGATTCCTCTCTGCTAGCTTTATGTAGCTTACAAAACTCTACGATATATATCCTGAATACCCAAACATTCAGTCCAATATTTCGACTACAACATAGTTTTGAGCAACCATTTGCATTAAACTGTTGGCAAGAAGTCGTTTCGTCACAATACAAATTAACATACCAGCGCGCTTCATGGCCGACTATAATGAACCCTCCAAAGGAACATGAACATTGTAAAGTTTTCTTTAATGCCGATAATTCTTTTGTAGCATCTTATACGCTTCAACAAAAGAATGTTGTTTGGATTTGGAATTTACAATCTCAATGCTTGGATACCATACTCATACAACAGCAGTCCATTGAACATCTTTCTTGGCATCCTACTTCTCCACATCATTTAATGATTCTAACAAAACCTGCGAAACCTAAGACGGGTAAGGAAATGCAGTCCCTTCATAATTGTTCTATATATTTCTGGTCTTACGAATGGAATGAACCCCGGGTCATTTCGATTCCTAAATCAGACTTTTCCATTCAAAAAGCTAAATGGCTTCATGCAGTCCATCAACACTCACTAACGGTGCTCATATCCGGTAGAGATGCTTATATAATCGCATACCTGTTGGAGAGTGAAGAGGAAATGTCTTCTCAACTTGTTCTTTCTCAAGGATCTCTTGATGAAGAACTAGAGACAACGCAAACAATTCACATACCGGCCAAGTGATTCCCTCTCGAGGATGGAGTTGTTTTATATAAGTGGGTAACTTTAGTTCCTCACCCTCTTTTTAAGTCTCTTAATATCCTGAAAACATCTTGCTCTTGTTACATACTACGAATTCCAATTATGATCCTTATACAGTCAATGTCATTACCGAATATTCATTTTGTTCAAACCTTTCTTGTTCCGCTTAAATTAAGAGCATTTGAAGAATTCATTTAATGCGAATTATAATGAAACGAAACTTCTTTGTTGTTTTGTTTTTTTCTACATCAATATGTAAACATTTCGTGTTTATTTAGTGTAGCCTAAGGAAGTACCCTATTCGAAAACTTGGGACGTTCAGCAATATAATATGTATTCAGCATTCTTCATAAAGTTCATTTACCGGAACGTGTATGTAACATAAAGAATTTTGTTTGAAATAGACAATTTTGGGCTGGTTTAGGGTATCTATCATGAAACGCAGCGGTGGTGTTATGAATGAAAGTGAAAAAGTTTCGCGTCGAAAAGTGAATTCAGAATTTCAAAAGCGGTTTCAAGGCTGTAGCCATCTTTCTTCATACGAACTTATGGAAAAATTAGGTGAAGGAACCTTTGGGTATGCTCGGAAAGACACTTGTTTGCGTGCTTGCATTTTTATTAACAAATATACAGTGAAGTCTATAAATCGAAATATAAGGCAACTGGAAAGCTATATGCCTTGAAAAAAATATTACTACATACAGAACGAGAAGGAGTAAGAAGAAATCACTACCCAAAGACATTCTTAAGTGATAGTCTAATATGGGTATAGCTATGTTTTATGCAGAGGCGCTGACTAATTATATAGTTTCCAATAACTGCAATTCGAGAAATTAGAATTCTAAAATCCCTTCGTCATGAGAATGTGATTGCATTGACGGATATGACGGTTGTACGGGCTAACAAAAAACAACGAAAACGAGGCTCAATATACATGGTTACTCCATATATGGATCATGACTTATCGGGCTTATTGAAGAATCCTAGCGTGAAATTTACCGAACCTCAAATTAAATGCTACATGAAGCAATTACTTGCTGGAACAAAGTATCTTCATGATAGCTTAATCCTTCACCGTGATTTGAAAGCTGCCAATTTGCTTATTGACAACCACGGATTTTTGAAAATAGCAGATTTCGGTTTGGCCCGTGTTATAGACGAAGAATCTTATGCGAATAAATATCCCGGAATTTCACCCCCAAATCGCCGAGAATATACAGGTTGCGTAGTGACAAGGTGGTACCGATCTCCAGAACTATTACTGAACGAACGTCGTTATACGACAGCAATTGATATGTGGAGTGTGGGTTGTATAATGGCTGAAATGTACAAAGGAAAGCCAATAATGCAAGGTTCAAGTGATCTAGATCAATTAGACAAGATTTTTCGACTTTGTGGATCTCCTACTCAAAGTACTATGCCTAATTGGGAAAAACTACCAGGCTGTGAAGGTGTCCGCTCATTCCCTACGCATCCCCGAACATTGGAAACGGCATTCTTTAGTTACGGAAAGGCCATGACTTCCTTATTTGGATCTATCTTACAATTAGATCCAGATGAACGTTTATCCGCTGGTATGGCACTGGAACATGAATATTTTACTACTGAGCCTTTACCTGCGGACCCTTCACAACTACAACACTATACTTCTTCTCACGAATACGACAAACGAAAAGATAGAGATATTCAAAATGCTAACAGCAACCCATACAACAAAAAGCGTTCCTTCCGCTTCATCACTCGAGGTCCTGGTGATCCTTGGTATGGAATGCGCAGACCAAATCAACAATACCGCGGTGGAAATCGCCGCGACAATGAAGGAGGTGGACAACAATATCACCAATACTCTCGAAGAAACCAAAACCAATATACGTCGAGCAGGTCAGAAGCATACCAACGACCCCGGGATTATCCTCTTTCTTCTGGCATCGGACGCGAAAGACATTATCGTCCGGAGCCAAGAAATCGAACCTCACGGCCTGACTCTTCTAGTTTGCGGACATCATCTGCAGAACCTCCCGTGAAACGATCTAACACTGATCAACAACCTGTTTGGCAACGTCAGCAAAACAACACCAATTCCAATGAGCCTCAATCTTCTATCAATAATCGTGATGATTCTAGGAGATCTTCCATGACCATGCGTAATGCATCAGGTTCTGAAGAGTATGCAAAAAGAAACCAACCTTCGCCTTCTTCCGGTCAATTATAAAGATTACAAAAGCGAACGTTATGAAGTAAGTTTATGTCCATCCTAAAAATTTAGGGCCTTTCTTAGTTTTTATAATAGCCAAAGTACGTTATGCATACAAGCTCTCGGTACGTCTTTCTTTTGGTATATTATATTTGCTTGCTCAACTCGAGGGCTCGCATCAGTTAGCTATCGTGCTCTTTATTAAACTTAGATCACGTTGTTTACTCTATTTAATTTGTTTAATACATCTTTGACTACGTATTTTAACAGCTAGTATCTTACTTCCACAATAACTTGGTCCCTTTTTCGATTCCAAAAACATAATTTTTCTTTTTCTTTTATTTTTCAATATTTTTTTTTTATGATTTTATTTATTTTTAATTATAACCCCTCTGTAATACGTGAATGGTTCATATTTCTATAACGTATGTGGATTGTTTATATTCAACGCTGAACCAGCCTTCTTCATATACTGTCCTTTACCAATATCGGGTAGTCTATCAAACCATAGAAGAACAGGTAATCGGTTATCTTATAAATAAATAAATAAAAAAAATAATTTAAAAGGACTAATGAGTGACAAACGGAAGCCGTTAGGTATTCATGGAGCTAATAATGAAAGGGTAATTCCAATGTTGGGAACAACCTCAAACTTTGACAAAACTGAAACATCCATCCCCTTACTTAAGCAAGAGCTTTCTGAAAACTTTGAGTCTGAAGTCGAGGAAAACAAGGAGAATCTAAATAGCGAAAACATTCGCCAATTGCTCTTCGGAGATGAAATTGCAGGATTTGTTGACACAGGAGAGAAGCCTCCATGCTCATATGCCACATTAATTGGTTTAGCTATACTTCAAACCCCAGACAGACAGCTAACTTTGAATGGTATATATACGTGGATTCGCAATACCTTCCGCTACTATTTAAACCATGATGGAGGCTGGCAGAATAGCATCCGACACAATCTATCATTGAATAAAGCATTTGTGAAAGTTGGGAAAAGCAAAGGAAAGGTATCAAAGGGTCATTATTGGACAATCGATCCTGAGTATGTTCAAGGGTTTGTTAATATCAGATTAAACCGTGGAGGTTCGACAGATTCAAGCTCTAAAAAGCGGACCTCTTCAAAGAGTAATGAATTTAAACCATCTTTAAAACGGGATAACTCATTCCCTCGTAAAAGAACACGGATTAATGCTTTCAAATCTGGTGGCTCAAACGCAAACTCTTCAGCCTCTAAACCTGCACTTACTAAAAGTAATACGGAACCAGTATTGCCCTTAAACTATGACTTTGGCTTAAAACAAACAAACAAGTCTCCACTTACTTTATCATCTGCTTCAAACTTAATCAAAGCTTCTGAACCCCCTGTTACTGATCTAAAACAACAAGAACAGTCCAACTCATCCGATCAACCATTTTATGAAAACAATGAACCTCCATTTTCCCAACTTTCGTCCTATCAGGACTATTCCCTCAGCAGCTTTGCTGATGATGAGCAACCTTATTTCCGTCAGGCATTTTCCTCTAATGATATTTCGTATTCGACAAATACGGAAGATGTCCTACAAGCTGATTTTCCGGTTTCTCAACAACAAAATTTAGTGTCTTCGTATGTTGCTTCTCCGAACTCTCATTCCCCTCAATATCTCTCAAAAAGGATATCAACCTTGACCCGTCCTTCTCGGTTTTTTGACTACCCTGGATGTCCATCTTTCCATCGTACTGATACGGCTTACTCTGCTCCAGAGGCCGTTTGTCCGTCCAGTTTTAATTCCAATAATGCCACCGAAAGCCCTTGTACCAAAATATCCCCCAATAGCCCGGCAACTTCTTTAAAGAAACATAGAGAGCACGTAAAATCCTTACTTTGTCCTATGGATTTAGCACCACCTCTTGATGCTTCTGATCCATGGAACACTTCCAGTCAATTGTTCTCTGAATCTTTGTTCGATCATCATTCTTTTCAGTCTTCGCTTGACGACTTGGTTTCGGCTGCTTGCTTTCAAAACAGTCCAGAAACAGCTATAGAGTCCAGTAATGCGAATGACTCAGGTTCAATTGCTCCCACATCTTTATATTCTTCTCAAATATTAAAACAAGGGAACGAATCTTTTGAACAACCGTCAGATGACTCAATTGCTGAGCAATTAGTTCACGAAAGTAAAAAGGATGAGGCAACTTCTTGCTCTAAGACAAGCCAAAATGCTAACAAAGTTGAAGAATGCTCTGGTAGCAATTTTGAACAATTAGATGAAGCAGATAAACAGCTGCTCCGCCTGGGTTCGGAAATTAATGACTTATGATGAATTACTTTCTTTGATATTTAATGATTAGATAATGCTTGCGCTTTTTCGAAAGCCATGACTTATGGCCGTTGTATATATTTAATTTCGACCTGAAGTTGATGATGCCAATACTGTTTATGATGTTTCATAAAGCAGCCCACTCTGATGATATAGAAAGACCAACATAATCCTTTTATCAATAATCTCATGACTTTGATGCTCCTCCCTATTTATATCCTTACTCATTTTAGGCAACGCTCACGCCTTTACAAAGTATACTTATATCTATTAAGCTCTATGGTGAGAAGGGTATGTGAAAGACAATTATCTTATATTCTAACTTCTTTAGAAGCTTTATATGGTTTTTTTTTTTGGGAAACCTGTCTTCTGATTTTCCTACTTCTCTGCCCTATTAGTTTTGAACAAAGTACGTACCGGAATTGATCTCACGGCACTACACACATAGTCGTATGTTCTTAGAAGTATTAAATATATTTATTTATTTATTATCGCATACTGCCAGATTGAATCGAGTTTGTAAGAGTATACCAAAATAATACCTTTTACTTACTGAATAACTATCCATGCTTTATCCACCATTAACTACCATTTAGCCAACAACACACACTTCCTGTTTAAAAAAAATAAAAACTGTTTATATCATTCATTTATAATAATCTAATTGATAATTGTAGTAAAGAAACCATCAATAGGGAGACATCACACGATGCATCGGTCTTGATGGAAAACCAAAGTGAGAACTTTTATATTCTATAGACGGAAGCACCGTAGTAATTAAATCATGGACAAGTGGTTTGTCCCATATTCATAAACACATATAGAACTCCGTTTTTCTGTCTATACTAGCAAGAATAAGGAAAAAGGAAGAGCACCAGCTAAATGAAAGCAACAAGAAGCAAAGCACCCGGTCCATAACGAAAACTCCCGGTTAGTAAAAAAAAGATAAACCATCGATTATTTTAGAGGTCATTTGAAATAAGGAACACGATATGTAAAGATTGAGGAGCTAGAAAAATATATATCAGAAAGAATCGATGTTATTCAAAAGTACGTAAACGTTACAAAAATGAAAGAACTTAGAAGCACTTGCGGTAAACGATGCCAGGACCGCTCTCATCGTATTCCTGCTTGGAGATCCACATTTGTTGGAAAGTAGAAAGAGAGGCAAGGATGGAACCACCAATCCAGACAGAGTACTTACGCTCAGGGGGAGCGACAATCTTAACCTTCATTGAGCTAGGAGCAAGGGCTTGGATTTCCTTCTGCATACGATCGGCGATACCAGGGTACATAGTAGTACCACCAGACATAACAACGTTACCATACAAATCTTTACGAATATCAACATCACACTTCATAATAGAGTTATAAGTAGCTTCATGAACACCAGCGTTTTCAAGACCCAAGACAGAGGGTTGGAACATAGCTTCAGGAGCACGGAAACGCTCGTTACCAATAGTGATAACTTGACCATCAGGAAGTTCGTAAGACTTCTCGAGAGAAGATGATTGAGCAGCGGTTTGGAGTTCTTGCTCAAAGTCCAAGGCAACGTAGCAGAGCTTCTCCTTGATATCGCGAACAATTTCACGTTCGGCGGTGGTAGAGAAGGTGTAACCACGCTCCATAAGAATCTTCATAAGGTAGTCAGTCAAGTCACGACCGGCAAGGTCAAGACGCATAATGGCATGAGGAAGAGCATAACCTTCATAAATAGGAACAGTGTGAGTGACACCATCACCAGAGTCCAAAACGATACCAGTGGTACGACCGGAAGCGTACAAGGACAAGACGGCTTGAATAGAAACGTAAAAGGCGGGAGCGTTGAAGGTTTCAAAGATAATTTGAGTCATCTTTTCACGGTTAGACTTAGGATTCAAAGGAGCTTCAGTCAACAAGCAGGGGTGCTCTTCGGGAGCAACACGCAACTCGTTGTAGAAGGTGTGGTGCCAGATTTTTTCCATATCGTCCCAGTTGTTGACGATACCGTGTTCAATGGGATACTTCAAAGTCAAAATACCACGCTTGCTTTGAGCTTCATCACCAACATAGGAGTCCTTTTGACCCATACCCACCATGATACCGTGGTGACGGGGTCTACCGACGATAGATGGGAAAACAGCTCTAGGGGCATCATCACCGGCAAAACCGGCCTTGCACATACCAGAGCCGTTATCAATAACTAATGCTGCGATTTCTTCTTCCATGGTTTTTGGTTTTTGAGTTTTTGTATTGCTTACAAAAAGTAGTTGGTAAACGGTAAGTTCAATGTAAGGCTGTGGTGACCTGTATGAAGCGGAATTACATAGAGATAACGAAAAAAACTATACTTTACAAATAAGATATATAGTTTTTAACAAACAAATTTAAATATTCACTGTATAGTTATGTATGGGTTCTTTATATTTTTCTTGCTCGATTGATAATCATCTGTACCGTCCCCGTCTCTGGCATCATACTTGAACGGTTGACAGTTCTCCGATGTAATAACCGTACCCAGCCAGCCGTATCACAGATAGGGAAGTACGTTTGAGTGCACTAGTAAACAATTTTCTAGGTATTAGAGCACTGGCTGTAAAGGCATTCACAGTTCAAGACATGCTTCTGTTAGAATTCTTTTAAGAGGATGACGCTTTAAATACAGTCCTTCTACAATGAGTGAAATCTAAACTATTCGTACTACGCAGCTTTCTATAATACAAATGCTCTCTTTTCTATAGATTCGAAGATTCAACGGAAAATAATCGTTATTAAAACTCATCAAAAAAGCTCATTAAATATATATATGTCTATAACAGTCTGATTTTTATATAGTTTTTTTTTCTTTATATACAGTGAACATGAATAAAACAAATGGGTTGACACACACATAAACGAATCACTAAACACCAACACGCTTGTCTAATTTTATGAAAGAGATTAGAGAGCAAGCTGACTTCTTCGGTAATAATAAAACAGACCTCCAATCGCAATCATTTGACAAATTAAAGCAATGTAAAAACATGGTGAAGAACAAGGCCCAGGACCTTCCGACGGATTCCAAGCGCCCAAGTTGGGAAATACCTTGTCACTCACTGGTATTGTAGGCTTGGCTACCATAATTGTCAAAGAACTGACAACTTGAGAAAGCATTAAAGTGAATGCAACGTGATCACGGGCTAACGTTTGCAGCAACATAACACCAACACCAATTCCTTGAATACCATCCCAAAGCGCCAGATATAGCCAAATCAACTTCGCAAGTACTGGAGCTATCCGACCTGCCCAAGGCAGATTCAAACCTAATCCGGAAGAAGACCAAAATTCTAAGCACCATTTTGGACATAGTAGACCCAATCCAAATATAACAGGGAACCAAACATTATTCAGCGATAAGAATTTTATCCCGTAAAGGACAATTATCCATACAATGATGAAGAAAATTAACAGTAAAACAACAATCCCCCAGAAAGGCGTGTGGCTAGTGTTCCAAAAGAATCGCCAAGCCTGTCCATAAGGCACTGCTAACCAATAGTTGCTTAGGACCTGCGCAATAAAAAACCAAAGTACTATGGAACGTTTAGAGAGAGAACGATAAAACGCAGGAATAATAGAAGGTGTCTGTCTATAATATGTAGGGAGGCCAACAAATGTTATGTATGCCAAACAGAAGCAAACTACCGATGCGACCAATCCACCTGCAAAAATTCCTGGTCCCACCTTTTGTCCAGTATCCTTTTTGGAAATCAAATCTCCCCATGCCCATAGAATGGCAGACCAAATTTGCTGTACACCGTGAACCAAACAAGCTCTTACAATCCAGTGATGCGTAGCAATTCCACCTTCAGCACCGAAATTCCATGCAAAATATAACGAACCGGTTGAGCTGGATATTGCGTATATATAGGCAGCAATGTGCTGAATTATCGAACAAGCATTAGTCTTTTGAAAGAAATGCGTTATGGAAACCAAAAAGAACGAAATACCAAAACAAAGGAAAGGTAAACTAAGTATGTATCTTCCTTGTACAAATCTTGATAAGAACCACCAGAATAAAGAAAATGCTGAGAAAATAGCGAGCAATATATACATAGAGTTCGTTGACTGTGCCGATTCTCCAGATAACAAGGTTAGTTGATAAGAAGATGCACCAAGGACTTGTCCTAAGGCGAGCACAATTGTGTACAAAGGCCAGCTACCTATGTTATGAAGCATAATCTTTTGTATAGCAGTGTTCTCAACCGTCTCCGTTTCTAGAGGTTTGACAGTCTCAGTAATTGAACATGCTTTCTCCTTATCCTTTTCAGAAAAGAAATTCAACTTCACATCAATTTCTTGCTTTCTAAGCCCAGAAAAGTATTTCCGCTCATGCTTTCGAATAAAGTGATCAATGGACAAAGACTTCATAGTATTATTACTGGTCAAATCATCGAGTTTGGACAAGAATAATCTTCTGGTGTTTCCATCTTCATCAGTAAATGTAACGGACCCATGGAAAACGACAGGCTTAGACTCCACAATAGCATTGTACTTATCGGCATTCAAATTCTCAAAATCGACAGAAGAATCACCAACTGGAATCACATGGTCTCTTATAGTGTCTTCTTCGGCTCCAGATG
This sequence comes from Schizosaccharomyces lindneri, assembly GCA_029532395.1. Taxonomy (NCBI): domain Eukaryota; kingdom Fungi; phylum Ascomycota; class Schizosaccharomycetes; order Schizosaccharomycetales; family Schizosaccharomycetaceae; genus Schizosaccharomyces; species Schizosaccharomyces lindneri. Next base: position 103,730 of record JARFMH010000023.1, on the reverse strand, counting down.
TTTCTTGAATATCAAAAACTTCCCGTGCATTGGCATAATTATGGGTTTGCAAGTCACGAGCGAAATTGTCAAAGCTTCTATCGTTCTGCTCAACGATTGACTCCTCTGAAGAATAAGGACTAGCCGATTGAGAACTGTTAAGGACGTCACCTAAAGAGTAGAATTCCACTTCTTCTGTTTCTTCTTTTACCTTTGGAGAAGATTTTGACATGTATGGCTCATTAATTACCGCATTTACTTCATCATGTATTGGTGAATTATCATTCAACGCAGGTTGCTCAGTTGATCCTTGCTGACGGAGCAAAGGATTACGAGAAAGCTTGGAGGTGACTCGGTCAGCAGCAGACTTGAAGTATTGATAACCTTTGTAAATGAAGCTAGACTTCTTAATTTCCTCTACTTCATAAACGTATATACAAGCTTTCAATAAATCATCAGTCTTCTGTTTCCAAACACACACGGGAAAACGTTGACGTAAAGCTTCAGCTCTAAGCCTTGCTCTCAAATCTGCTGGACTTTGTAAAGCTTTTGAGATGGCATTTTCAAATTGAGCTAGTAAATGTCCTGTGTTAGGAGAAGCCATTTGGAACCACCAACCGGGCATATACCCTAAACCACCTGTGCGTGATCCAATGCAAAGAACACCCTTTCTTCCAAATTCGACTGCTACTAATCCAAATGGTTCATCTCTAGAAGGAATTAGAGCGAAATCAGCACCAGCAAAAAGGAATGGAGGAACAGCGGTAAAGACAGGCCTGCAGAACACTTTATTCGGATAACAGCTCGCGATATACTGAAGTTTTTCAGCAGCAAATTGACCATGTAAATCGATCACAGGACCAATTGTAACAATTTGAACATTGTATTCAGCTAAAAGTTTTGGAGCCAAGTCAGCAATCAAATCTATTCCTTTCTGTTGTGACCAACGTCCTACGAAAACCAACAATTGAGCAGACGGATCCACATCCAATCCAGCCCATTCTTGGGTTTGCCTTTTGAACAATTTTCGTTTCGCTTCCAGGACAAAGTCGACATCATTACGTTCATCCAGATTATTGATCATTTTCAAGTCACTTGGATCAGGATTAGGTAATCCACTTATGTGAACCAAACTCCAAAAGATTGGATATCTTGTTAATGACTGCTTGCTGTATTTATCAGATACAGCTACTACACCGTAACCACCTTGGTGTTTTCTAACATAAGAGATTATGGAATGAAGCAAATTAAAAACATGTCCGAACTGAACATAATCAGCGCAGACCTCTCTAGAAATATTGAATATTGAGCAAACACAGTCTATTTCTTCCACTTTTCGTAAAGGCCAGAGACCTTGGAATTCGGCATTATGGAGAGAAACTGCTACAGGGATGACTTCAGGCAAGAGATAAAGGGGAGCCAAAGCACCATGATAGTCATTCACATGGTAGATGTCTAAAGGATAACGGCGCCATACTTCAGCGATGCACTGATTCCAAGTTGAATAAAACATTGCCGAGTTCAAGTCATCCATCTTCGAAGGGTAAGGCTCCTTCGTTGATTGCATATAGAAAATTTCGGATTGTACAAAAATGTAAGTAATATTCCTCAACTTGTAAGAGTAACAATTAACGATGAAATCTACATCATGAATCCTGACTTCAATCTTTGGTTCAGTAGATAATTGCTCGAATGGGTAGTCAAGTCCACTGATAATAGGAATTACCCAAACCATGTCTTGAATCTCTAAATGTTGAGACATTAGCTGAGCCATAACACCTAGACCACCGATTTTGACGCGAAGGCTCAATTCAGGGATGTCATATTCCAACGTGGCTACCATTACATTGCGCTTCTTTGACGAAGGTGGTAGTTGTTTCATTAATTCCGTATTGTTATCGATCGGTAGAGAGATTCCAAAAGGAAATATTTTAGAGCATGCATTTCCAAACCTCTGTTTTAAACCTTTCCATCCTTTACTCTTACTTCCGTTAAAGATAGTAACTCTAGAAAAAGCTCCACCGTACAGAAGTACAGACAAACTAGCAGCAGTAGGAGGAAGAAATATTAACAGTGAAACACAAATGATTTGGACGGACCATGAACCTTTAGGAACATAATGTAATTGCCTAGTAAAATCATTGACATACATTTTATACGATAAATATGGTTTTGGTGGAGGATCAAGGAACCGGATAAAATTGGATATTCTGCTAGTACCGGGAGGAACTCTGTCGATAATTGTATCATTATCCAAATCACCATAGATCCAACCTTCATCTGCATTGTTGTCTGGATTCATTCCCCAAACATTGAGTACAACTTGGGCTGGCCAAGTGGAAATTAACTCATAAGTCCAAGTTCTGTTATTGGGGTTGTAGCGCATCTTACTGGGGATTGATCCGTCATAACCGAATCTGTTAAATGCTCCCTGTACAAACAAATGAGGAAATTGTCTAGGAAGACCTAATGAATCTCCATGCTGAATATGAGCAGTAGACATAGCTAGACTAGACCAATACTGAACAATGACATGCTCTCCATCCCAACCTTGGACATGACTTCCGTTCCAATGTTGTTTATTAAGCTTTTCGGAAGCAGCCGCAATTTGTTTCCAGGGAGAATAAGTACTTCCAAAATTCAACGAATACCGATATTTGTCAGCTCCTATACCAGTATGGTTTACATATATATCTCCATCAGCTATATGTAACAAATTTTTGCTAAAGGTAGCGTTGGTTGGATAAACCATTGGATTGTCTCCATTACCGACTCGCAATAAAAGCCTTGCATGCTTAGAAGCCATTGTACGATTAGCAGCACTTTTTATATCATCCAGTACTAGTTCATGGAGTCCTTGGGGAACGGATTCCAAAGTAGCATTGAAATACCATCTAGTAGCAGGTGCATTGGTAAATATTTGAGTAGCAGGTTTATCAAGAGAAGCGCAAGAAATGCTCGATTCCTCTATCTTCGGCTGTGCATAATCTCCTAGTGTATGAGTATTAATGGTAATCTTTTTTGCTAAAGAATGACAGTCAACAGGCTCTGAAAAACCCAAGCTGATGTTTATCGAATTCAGTTTAGACGTTGTATATATGCGGTGGTCATGACCAGGTAAAAAGTCGGTTAGATACAAAGATGGTTTCAGCCAGTTTTCCTTCTTTACGAATATTTTTGATCCATAGGCGTCGATCTCCAGTCGCGGAATACAGCCAATGTTACCAAATTCCGGTGAATCTATGGTGGAAGCTGACAAAGTAATTTCTTCGTATGGATAAAGTAAATTTTTGATGGTAGTTCCGTTCTTAAAAGGTCCTAAGGGGGCATAATAGGGAGGAAACTTGTACTCAGCCTTCTCCGAGCAATTGAATTCGAAAGTCTTGGATGTGTTTCGATTGGAAAAGAGCAGCCACATATAATCACTTTGATTACCAAAATTCTGATAAGGTTTCATTGGACCTCTTGAAAAAGACCACAAACCCCACATTGTAGGAGTAGCTTCTGCATACTTCTCATTTCCAGGGAATACACCATCCTCTGTCCATCTTCCTAAAGCTACCAGATCCCAACCGTCTCTAACTTGGGGATAATGACCTCTGATTTCGTTCATTCTTGAAATGTAATTTCTGGTATGAGAGCTTGGATCCAAATGATCGAAACTATTCCAGTCATCATGACAAGCTGCACTAGCAGGTGAAAAATCTAGCTCTGAATACTGCGTATTGCCAATCTGGTAACATCCATGCTTCTGCCAACCAACAGAAGAAGTTATGGGTTGTCTTCCAAAAACGTAGTTGGCAGCCTGGTTGTCAAGTAACTTCAAATTTTGCTCTTCACCGTAGTAAATTAATGGAATTCCAGGCATCAATAAGTGCGTAATGAAGAATCCCAATAATTGTTTATATTCTCCACCTTTAGTCGACGGCCATCTAAAAATATCCTGGTTGGTGACGCCGTAAAGATGTCTCGGATCAAGCTTCCCGGTATTGGCATTAATTAGGTCGTCTTGAATAAGCATTTGCCTCCACATATATGCAAAATCATGGCGATTAAGATCATATGTCGCAAAAAGTTTACCTTGGAGTCCTAATAACAAAGTTATGGCACGATAAATCGAATAATGGAAAGATACGGAATCCAAAGCAGAATCACCTTCCTTTCTCAAGAAGAATTCCGTCTGATTGTATCCAGTTTTCAGAGCAGCAACGTCATTTTCAGGTCGCTGATCAGCTTGACGACCACGGCCAATGTATATAGAACCAAAATCAGCACCACTTGTAACTTCTCCCGGGATGAAGAAGTTGTCTTTTCCTACTTCCCGAGCGCATTTTCGAACAGAAGAACTCCAGCTTCCCAAAAAGTCGGCAGTGATTTGGGTTGCTTTATCAATACGAATTCCATCCACGTCAAGCATTTTAACCGCAAGACATGCAACATGTTTTAATTTCTTAGCGACAATAGGATCCCAGTCTCTCAGACGGTCTTGTACTGAAGCGAAGTTCGACAATTGACGCCACCATGGAGGATGGTTACCAAAAGCTTCAACATCTCCGTAATGATCGAAATCTCCCTGAATACAAGTAATCTGCTCGATTGATTCTTTGTCTGCTGTATCATTTATAGGCAAACCAGTAATGTCCCAAAACGCAGGTCCCGTGCAAGGATACTCAGTTCCATTAGATAACTGAAAATCTGAGTAGAAGTGCTGAGTGTTTTTGTACTTCATTGTATAGCCAGTTGTACTGAAAGGTGCGGAAGTATTAGCAAACGTATCAGTGACATTGCTAAAGAAACTCAATTCCGACAAGGTAGAAACAGTTAAATCAATAACAACATAAAAACCTCGTTCATGGAGCTTCATAATGGAATCATGCCATTCTTGTAGAGTCCCTGTGTGCTTGTCTAAGAGAGTGAAATCAAGCGGCGAATAGCCATCGGGTGTCCATGGCAAGTTTTCAAATGGAGTACCTGCTATATATATAGCTTTAATACCCATCCCTTCTAAATAATCAAGAGAACGAGGTGTTGCAAGACCAGCAATATCACCACCGGCACGGAAGGTTACTTCATAGGGATCATGTTCAAAAACAGTTCCCTCAATGGCATCATTTTCCGGAAGTCCATTCGTCCACTTATCTAAGATCACGGTGTAGAAAGGAAGAGCCCGCCAATTTGAGGGAGAAGGGAAATATTCATGATCTTTCCATTCAGCGTAAAAATCCAGAATAGTTGTTGCCGTTCGGTTTCGATTCAAGTTCCATTTTTCATTCTTATCCGTTAAGACTGCAGTAGAAACAAATCTTGAAAATAGAAAAAGAAGGATAACATAAATGGAATTTGTAATGCTAGTAAAAAGCATTATACAAAAGAAGGATGTTTATACAAAAGAAAGGTGTTTCGTTTGAAGTAAACTATCAAAACGGATAAAAAGAAAGAATAAGGAAGGAAAGGAGAGAGATATTGTAGGCTATATCGATATCCTTGCACTCAAAAGAAAGACGACCAAAAATTATACTGAGATATATGAACAGGTTTGGTTAAAGGTTGCAGAATTCAGCTACATAAAGGAACTGAGAGCAGCTCATGAGACTGTTTCCAATATGAAGAAAAGTAAAGATTGAGTCACTATTCATGATTCTCTCTTGATGTCAACTTTCGTTGCGGGGCTTCGAATTTCATGAGGGAAGTATTCGGTGTGTAGCAGTCCTAAGAAGGGGACTTGTCAGGTCTGAAGTAAAATGACTGCTCAGATGAGTCATTGAAGTGTAAGCTTAGACTTGGGTGCAAAGGAAAATAAAAACATCCCTGTTCACTTCCAAAATGAATAATGAATTGTTTAAAACAAGTAAAGCTTAATTTATTTAACCAATAAGTGGTTATAGTGTTAAGGGGAAATGTTTATGGCTGGTAAGCAACGAGAAAGAAAGTAAACAAACAATGATGAGGAAGAAATAAGTGAAGTCTCAGTCTTGTTTTCCTTTTTATTACGTTATCCATAAATGAATTATAAAGTCGTTGTCGTTTTCAATCAATGTTGTTTTCCAAGCGTCGCAAGCGAAATGAGGGTACAGCAATCTTGTACTCTTTTATTAGTCCCATAGTTAGTCCTAAAAAATTAGAATTAGATTTGTTAAAAATTCATTCCTGCTCATTTGTGTATTCTTATGGTAAATAATTCTAATTGTAATAAAGCATAGTCAATTTTGAAAGAAGTCGGAACACACAAACGAATACAACTTGTTAAATCATAAACAAAGACAAATCAACATTTACTATTCAAAGATCGTGTAATTTTTACCTAAACTTTGAGGTTTACAAAGTTTTGTAACGAGACGAGCTCTTAGCACTTGGAGGTTGAAGTTTGCAGCCCTTACCACCAACACCAAAAGCAAAAGGTCTTTCTTTGTATTTAATATTTGCAAGTTGAACACATAGTATAAAAAATATAATGGAAGAAGAAAGTAGCAACATCACTGGAAAAGCTCCCGTGCGAATTGCTTTCATTCATCCTGATTTAGGAATTGGTAATTAAAACATCAGTTATAAAGATTACTCTACTTACTCAATTTTATTTAGGAGGAGCAGAAAGATTAGTAGTGGACGCCGCTGTAGGATTACAATCTCTTGGAAAAGAGGTTATCATCTATACTTCCCATTGTGATAAAACGCATTGCTTTGAAGAAATCCGAGATGGTATGAACAGCCATAATAATTTAGAATGAGGCGACTATTAACAAATTCTTAGGTACTTTGAAAGTTGAAATTTATGGAGATTGGTTACCGTCCTCTATATTTGGCAAACTGTCTATTCTTTGTAGTACAGTGCGACAGATCTACCTAACATTAGTCCTTCTTTTCAAATTTCGTTATTACGATGCTATATTTGTTGATCAGTTATCAACTTGCGTTCCAATGCTTTTACTCGTCTGTCGGACGCTACTATTTTATTGTCATTTTCCGGACAAATATCTGGTAAAGCCCGGCGGTGGATTACTGAAGAAACTTTATCGGGTTCCTTTTGATTCTTTCGAGGCTTGGTCAGTTCGATTAGCAGATCGCATCGTGGTTAATAGCAACTTTACAGCATCTGTGTTTAAGAAAGCTTTTCCCAAGGTTCGAAAGCCTCTTCGAATTATCCATCCTTGCGTAGATGTTAGAGCGGCAGACCTCTCTTCACAATACAAAATATCTGAATCGATAACGTATGTATCTCTGATTTTAAATATTTCGTTTAATTTACTAACAATGATTCTTGAATGTGACTTGGTGGTTTCTTGTTGACTTCACATTGTTTTGTTATACAAGTGATTAAGGAATCATCCAGTCCATTTTTGACATTAGATCTCGTAAACTACTGATTTCTATCAACAGATTTGAATTGAAAAAAGACATAGCCTTGGCGATTGAGTCGTTCGCTGCTCTTCGCGATTTATCTTCGGACCAGTTCTCTGACTATCTCTTAGTTATTGCTGGAGGGTTTGACACTCGTGTAACTGAAAATCGTAAATATTTGGAGTTACTTCAAAATTTATGTAAGCAGAAAGGTTTTTCCTATCATACTGTTAAAGATGACTGGAATAATTTATCGATTGATCCTCAAACAAATGTTTTGTTTTTGCTATCCGTACCTTCGGATGTTAGAGATGCACTTATTTCTACTTCCAAAATCCTACTTTATACACCTGAAAACGAGCACTTTGGGATTGTACCCCTCGAAGCGATGCTTCGAAAAGTACCTGTTCTTGCTCAAGCAAATGGTGGTCCTTTAGAAACTGTATACGATGGGAAAACCGGTTGGCTCCGTCCCCGCGATCCTAAAATCTGGGGAAATGTTATTCATGAAGCCGCCACTAATTCATCATACGACATAAAAACAATGGGTGAAGAAGGAAGAAAGTCGGTGATAAATGAGTTTTCGGCTGAAGCAATGGCTTCTAAAGTTGAATCGGAGATAATGTCTGGAATTTGCTCTTCAACTCCCAAGCGTTATACGATACGCTGTTTTCATGGATCGGTCGCTCTTTTGATATTAGCTGTATTCACCTGGATAGTAGCTTCGATGGTATCTCTTTATCCTTTAAGCTTTTTCGATGGTTTTGCTAATACTACTAACTACTCGAATTTTGTATTAAGCCTTTGGTACGGTGGAGCCGTAACATTTGTATTATTCATTACATTGGCTGTTTTCGTCAGAAACGTTTAGTTTCCTAATTTTATACTATTACTTGTAATTCTCTTTCTTTTTCAATTTTCAATCTGTTTATCTGCTAAGGTAATGGAATATATAAACAATAATGAAAAGTAATTCTATTTTCCTTTCTAAAACTGGTGTCAAAAAACGTTTCCCTAACTCACCCAATAAAAGCACTGCAATATACATAATTGAGAATTCATAGTCAAACTAATTATAGGAGTAAAGATTGGAATTCAAGGTATCCTTAGTTTTTTGCATAATATTCCTCTAAAGTATGTCTAAAGGTTTTGAGTAGAGCTGAGACTTCACTTTCTGTGCCAACAGTCATACGCAACGAACCCTCACACATGGGCTCAGTACCACGAAAACGGACGACGACCTTGTAATCGGTAGCCATTTTCAAGTAAACATACTTTGCTACCTCATTACTAGGAACACCATTCACGGGTTTTGACAATACTTGAACAAGTATGAAATTTGCATCATAACCACCAATAATCTTTCCCACACCGGGGATAGCAGTAAGTTCCTTGCAAAGTCGTTCACGTTGAGCAAGAGCTCTATCACGATGTTCATACATTTTTGAAACAGATTCGGGTGACAAAGCCTTGATGGCCAAACGAGAGCTAGGTTCACTAATATTATATGGGGCCTTTAATGAGTTCATGATCGTTGCAATTTCAGGATTAGTTAGGCAAAATCCAATACTAGCAACTGTTAGTACTAAAAATAAAATCAAAACAAAGATTGTAACCTACCGAATACCAGCAAGACCAAAAGACTTAGAAAGAGTTTGACAGACTGCCAAGTTGGGATAATCATTAACAAGGGAAACGGCCGTCTTTTCTGGAGAAGCGAAATCAATATAGGCTTCGTCCATAACAACGATACCATTCCAAGTAGGATGAGCCAATAACTTTTTAATGCTGTCAAGATTGAGAGTTTTAGCAGTAGGGTTACCGGGAGAGCAAGCAAAAACTACCTTAATTGAGTTATCCTTAGAAAGGGTATCGTAAACAGCATCAATATCCAAATCAAAATCCGGTTTGAGTAAAACATTAACAACCTGAACGTCATTGATTTTAGCAGAAACAGGATACATTCCGTATGAAGGAGGACAAGCCAAAATCTTGTCTTTACCAGGCACACAAGAAATGCGAATTAAGGAATCAATAATTTCATCACTACCAACACCGACGACCATATTCTCCGGCTTCAAAGGTTTAGCATTAGGATGCTCCTTATTTCTTAAGTTACAAAACCTTTGTTTAATTTCATTTTGTCTAGGGTCCGGATATCTATTGTATTCGACTCCAGCATCATGAAAAACTGAACCGAAAGAGCATTCATTGGCATCCAAAAGAATACCTCTAAAGTGTTTGTTAGTACAATTCTCATACAATGATCGGTTGTTCAAAACTTTAAGTCTCCAAAAGCAATTGCCAGACACAATATGATTATAATATCCCCCACGCTGTTTCTTGGGAAAACTATAAAAGCCTAAAACACTAAAGGCTTGCTAATTACTTACTCTGAAAAGTCACTATACAAGTTAGCTCAAACGCGATCAAACCTCATCTACAGCAGTACTTACTCTCTCGCACAGCGATAAGGCTGTAAGTCTAAAACGTTCTTACGGATGCAAGTATTTAAATCAAACATGACCGAAATCTGAAGATTGTGGTAAAAAGAAAAAGCATCTCAATTCCTGTGTTCTCGCTTCCCGAATTCAGGAATGGATAGTGAACCCCAATAAAGTGTCTTTAAAAGAAGCATATTAAAAGCATTAATATGCTTTTATAAATATTTATGATATAATATAATTATTATTTTAAAATATACACATATTTTAAGCGTAAAGTTAATTATACAGATATTATTAAACTAACATAACTTAAAGCATATGACTGTAACTTATTTTATTCTACCATACACTGAGTATATGTTTAAGCTGGTCATTTTCACTTGCGGTTATTCTTATTGTTGAATATTATATTGGTTATTTCCAAGTTGATTCTCCGTTTATAATTAATTCGCTCTTTTGTATTCTAAAGGCTCATCTAATTAAAGCAAATAGCAATAGCTCTTCTCAACAAACGCGTCTTACGACACTTCAACGAACTTGTAAACTGGATTGTCTTTTGGACAAATTGATTATAAAACCATTCATTATATTTTTTATCGCTTCAAGAAATTAGGGATGGCTCAAACTGAGAACCACGGTGCTTTTCATACTGAATCTTATTTACAGGAACTCATAGGTCGTCCATTTAGAGATATAAAAGTGGAAAAAGAGCAATTAAGAAGAAGAGCAGAGATCCTGGATCAAGAAAAGCTTTCTTATTTACAATCCAATTACAAAACACTGGTTGAACTAGCAGAAAGTCAAGCTGCTACAAAGGAGCTGCTGAGCAAAACTCAAAACATTTCTAAGAATATTTACGGTAAAAGAGACGAGTTGCATAATGCCAGCTCTCAGAATGAAGACTTTTTGTTCTCGATTTCATCACACTATCAACAAGCCTTACTCATGCATCGAATGCAGCCCCAGGTATCAAGTGTTCTGAGAATTCCTGAGTTAATGGATTCTTGTATTCGCAACGAGTATTTTTCTGAAGCTTTAGAATTTCAAGGGCTGGCTAATCGTTTGCGGGATAGATTTGCCTCAAATGCGGTCATTCAAGATTTGGTATATCAAGTCGAGACATTGTCTGAAAAATTATCTGCAAAATTCTTGCTCCAGCTTCAAAAGCCTTTGAAGCAATATTCCCCTATCAAGATAGTAACTTATCTTCGTGTAACTAGCAAGCTTTCGGAGGCGGAAATCAAATACATTTTTCTTTTTTACGCTTGGCAGCAATTGCAAACCAGTTTAAAGAATCTGATTCCCCTGCTCGATTATAATAATCCGGAACTTTATTTGAAAAGATACCTACAAGTCATTCGTGATCGTGCTTTCTCTTTGCTATTTCAGTACCAAAGCGTATTCTATGAGTCTAACACGTTGTTTACTGATTCAGTAAGCTCGACAATTGATGGTGCTAATTTTTCTTTTAATGATGCCCCTACTCTTCCTGAGCTGGATCATGAAAGTTTGCAAAGCTTCAGTCAAAATATCCTTTCTTTTTTTGTACATAAAATAGTGAAAGAGATCTGTTATGTCATAGAAACATTTTTTCCTAGAATTCATGAAACGACTACGCGCTCTTCTTTACTTTTACAGTTGTATTATTGCAACCAAAGTTTAGCTAAGGTGGGAACTGACATGACCATACATCTTTATAGGATTCTTGGAAAAGAATGGCTTAGTATGCTCATATCGCAAGCTGAAGAGAAACCACTTTGATTATCTACATTCTATTACTTAATACTTTCTTATTATAGACTATTCATGATTATTTATGCGTTGTTAATATATCTACACATTTTTTCGGCGAAGATTATCTAGTCTCCCTTTCAAAAAGACGAGTAAATCAAAACATAGAGGGATAAGAACTTAGGCAAATGTAATACTCTGATAACATCTGATTATATTTGTTACATGGTAATCTCCCTCAAAATTACATCGTCTGTAAGTCCTAAATTGTCTATACAAGACATGTAGCGCTCAAAGTTCTTCAGTCGCAAATACTTCAGCATCCTTTGTCTTTGATGGACGTAATAGCGAAGTTTCCGTTTAGCAGTTTGATCCTTGTGATTTCGATTACAATGATCTTTCAAAGCTAAAATTTTGCTTGTAAAACTTGCTGCTTGAACTTCTGGGCTTCCTGTATCATTCTCTGTCTTCGCGAAAGATTCGATGGCGGTACGTCTATTATTTGCTTCAGCCAATTTAGCATTTGAATTAGAAAGACTGAAAATTCTTCGAATACTCTCCTTTCTGGAGTCATTTATTTGAGACATATTACTCAGTTCTTGTGCTAATTTTTGAAAATATTCAGCAGCGCCTGGAGCTTCATCCAGGTCACGTAACGATTCAAATACGTTGTCAGTAGATCCTGGAGCGGCAAAATCATCGATTTTTAAAAATTCGCGAGCTTCATTTAATGTGGAGACATTGAGTTCATCGAATTTTTGCAAGATGTTGTCGACTTCATCCATGGGTATAGGAAATTTAAGAGGAACAAGGGACGCAGTTCTATTTTGTAAATGACTTTGAAAAAAATTTCTCGAGCGAATTAATTGATTAGTCCAGTCGGTAGAATTACCCGTTACAAAATCTCCTAGATTAGCTATGCGTTCCTTATGCAATTCATTTTGACGCTCCATATTCAATTTCCTTTTTCGACTGGCCTTTTGTTTTTTTATTCCATAAGCTACTGAACTTGTGTGAAAATTGGATAGGAAGCTGCATCCAAAAAGCCCTTGACTTTGGCAGCATAAAAAGCCAGGTCGATACAACTGCCCAATCGATAACCTCATATTCGTTAGGTTTTTTTATTAATGTAGTTTCTTTTTTAGTAATAAAAACGAAGGATCTAAGAATTCATGCCTTCCTTCCAATGCTTGGTTGGTGTGTGGAGGTAGGCGTCGGGAGAAAGCTGATGGAGAGAAACAGAGATTTTTAGGGAATGGAAATGAGACTAATCAGTTAAGCATTTTTTTGCTTTATGAAATAATGAAGACAAATAAATAAATAAACATGTATTATGCTAAAACTTGGGATGGAACTATAGGTTGAGGGACGAGAATAAAGATTCTTTGAAGGACATCAAATCAGAAATTGCAGTGTAATGCATCTCTTCGAATGAAAAAAACTCCTTAGCATTTCGAGTTCCCTCCTGCCAGTTATCCAAGAGTCTACTGTGACCTGGGGTATTCATGAGGTCTAACTGGAAACATTTATTCTTAAATATTTGCCAATGAAATAAAAATTGGGTATATATCAAAGAGTAAGAAGACCATTTTCTTTGATATATTTCGAAATCCTGAAAGTATTTGTCAATGGTTTCATTTGAAATGTCTGTTGGTAACTGGGGAGGAACTGGAGCTTTGATTTGAGGGAAGGTTGGTGGATTAGGAAGCAATTGAGTTATTTCATCTTCAAATTCCTCTTCCCTTTCTAAAGAACGTAAAACTTTTTGAAGCTCATAATGGTATTCGGATGATGAAGAAACAGAATTAGCGGAATCGGGAGGCTTTAAAAAGTCATCTTGGTTTTCTACTACTTTTTCCACTGCTATGTGATTAGGATAATAACTTGAAATCGACCTAAAATCGGTTGAGATGGAGGTCGGACGATGGTGACGGAAATTGCGTTTATAATGCTGAGGTAAACGAGGAGATGGAGAAAGAGATTTGAGCGGAGAAGAAAATGATTCAGGACTTTTTGGAGGCCTTGGATGTGATAAAGGTTTTTCTTGATCAGGATATGAAAAAAGTGAATGAGAACTTGAAGTAGAAATGGGAGAACGGGTATAGGAGGTGCTATCAGATTTAGGAGTTGAGCTAAATGAACGTCGTTTTTCTCGTAAAGATTCTAAATAAAGCTTTGCCTCAAACTTGGAGAGAGGTTGAAATCGGTTATTAGCATTAGTATTATTTCCTGAATTTCGCTCACGGGAGCTATCGTTTGGGGAGGAGTTTAATCCTTTCTGTTCTTCACGGTTTATTATTGGAATTGGACTAGAGATGGGAGTCCTCATTAGATACGAAGACGAATATCTCTGTCTTTCAGAGGACGATGAAGGACGGTACGGAGATCCATGTACGTGTTCGCTACCTAAATCACCCTTTCTTTTGTTTTTAGAGAAATATTCTGAAACCTTCGTGCTCACTTTTGAAGTTATATCAGGGTTTTTTCTATTCGGAGAAGTATTTTCTGATTTTTTAGGGCGAAACCGTGACAAACCGTCTAACCTTCCCAATTCTAACAATCGTTTTTGATCATATAATTCCCGTAGTTTTTCGTCTCGTAAAACTTCGTGCGCTCTTTGAATCAACTGGAAATGTGGAATTACATCCTGCTCTCGTCCTGGATTTCTGTCGGGATGGAAACGTAGAACTAGTTTTAGATATTGCTGACGGATTTGGACATAATCACTTGTACTTTCGATTCCTAATACATCGTAATAGTCAATGAATTCTTCTGAGAATGCAGACCTGGTCATGTCTCACGTCCTGTTAATGTAGTAAATATTAAAGACGAGTGCTTTAATAAAGGCTTTTACGGATTCGTATATAAGCGTTTTCTATAGAAACCCTCGATAAATAACAAGGACGTGAATAACCAAAAGTAGTTTTTTCACAGCCTACAAATATATTCGGATACCAGAAATAAAAGAAAAACTTAAAAATGGGATCGTTTATAAATGCAGCAAAAAAGGAGTTTAGATGTTCAATCTTCTCGGTTTACTTTCTTAAATATGGTCGAGTGACCTCGAAAAACTAATGACAACACTAGCATATGTCTGAACTCTGAGGATATTGAGGGTCAATTTCTTTACGTGTTATAGGTTTTAAAAGACCTCTTAAATACGAAAATCAAAATTTTAGAAGAATATGGTTAATAGTGTTCTAAGTACTCACTGAGAAGCATTGATAAAGAAGGTGATGAATTGGGTTTTAGAAAAGTTGAATGGTAAGGATACTAAGTTTGATATCAAATCAAAATTATAATTTATAAGAAACACTGCGATTTATTTCAAATAAAATAGATACTCTGATTGTCTAAATGGAAAACGAAACGGAAATTTATTACACTAGAGCAAACAATCACAATGAACAAGAGATCCCACCCTCTTCTTCACAGTTTACTAAAGAGAATACGGAAGGTGATCTAATTAAAACTGGTAATGACTATACTTCAAAAAAGTCGTCTACGAAAATTCGATCGGTACTAAGTAACCTCATTTCAACCCTAGAAGAAAAAATCAACATTGCAAAGTTAGATGCTGTTAAAGAGTCACGTGAATTGCGCTTAAATGAGCTCCTGCTTTCTGATTCCTACATAGGTGACATTTGGCTTGGCCTAAGTTTTCTTTTCCATAATACCTGGGACTCAGCTATGGCTCTAATGGATTCGAATGTTTTATATCCTATAAATTCATCATATCAACTTTGGGAATGCACCCTTGAAACTGGCAAAGTCCTACATTTGAACTTACACGTATGGCATTGTAATTGTCCACAGTTTGCATATAATGCCTTCAAAAATCCGCACACGTTTCTCCAAGAAAAGTATCATAAAAAATGGGATCGCTGGGGAGGTGAATGCGTATCACAACATCCACCTTATTGTGTACATCTTTTAGCAGCGAGTCTTTATGCGACTTGCCGAAGTATACTGTGAACATTTAAACGCAAGAATCTTAATTTATTTTATTAGCTAATGTCTAAGTTTCACGCATGCATATTCATTCATTTCGAAATTTCATTAGTATATATATACATATAGAGTGTAGTCATGTATGCATATTTGGATAGGGTTACAAAGATAAAAGTCCCAAAAAGACACAGTAATCTAATTTACAACGAAAGTAAGAGTTAAGGAAATCAATTTCAGAAAGAAGACATTAGTCATTCATATATAATCTCGCAATCGTAATAATCGCTGGCATGATGAATAAGCGGCAGTGAGTACCATCATGTAGTTTTCACTTTGTTCCAAGATAAGTATCGTGGATCTCCCACGCGTCGTCGTTTGATTAAACATGCAATACCCAGAACTATACCACTGGCAATGTTTAAGCCAGCAATTACCATATACATAATTCCTAAGAAGTAATTCTTACCGCCTATAGCTGTTGTTGTAGAAAGCATAAAGGATTTGGTGCCTTTAAACTCGGTTACAGGGAAGTGGTAACCTATATCGACTTCATATATACCAGATTCCAATTCAGTCGTTGCATTTTTCTTTGAAAGCTTACTAAAAGTCGGAAGAGCAGCTATTCTCATCCATACTTGCAGTTCATCCCAAGTGGATATATCAGGAAAATTTTCGTCGTTATATCCATCAGGATACATCTTAGACCAATTCGGAGGAGGAACAACGTCTGATGCATTGTAACTTGTTTTTATATAACGTTCTTTATCCTCCGGCCAAGCAGTTCCGTTTGAAGTCATTTGATACTCATCTAACGAGTTCGTGCTATCCCACGAATCGTAGCGAACAAGCGATGAGAAAGTGTCATTAAATAATGAATTTGCTATCAGTCCACAAGGATAATACGGTTTCCCATCTTCGTTTAGTGTTAACGGGCTACATTCGCCTTCTTTAATCTCTTCTGCTGTCCTTGGCTCACCACGGAGTTGGAAAACGTCGACGCTTGCAGTATATCGACGATGGTTCTGATAGAAATTGGTCAAACGATAAAAGGAATACAATGGAGCACCCAGCTTTTCTGGGACGTGAAATCGTATATAGCAATGATCATTTTCTGATCTCCACTTAGCAGACACATTATTGTATCCGGTCATTTGATAAACAATGTTTTTTTTGGGTACGTCTGTAAAAGTATTACCGGCATCTAGGCAATTCGTGTAGTCAAGCCTGACTTCTCGTACCTACCAATGTTGTTAACCAATGGAACCTTGATAAACATAAATGAATCCACAAAATAGTTCTACTGTACTCTCAAGATAAATATAATTCACAAGCGCGGATTTCAAGTGTAAAACATACCCTCTGACTAGCTACGAACATTGCTCCACCCAGAGGAGCAAAGATGACACCCAAAACAAATAGCAAAGGAAGAACAGACCATGGTGTAAAGATGAATTGCCAAGCAGGAAGACTCTGTTGCACGAAACGCGATTTATCACTAATTCGAAGATGTTAACTCGTCTTTCCACGAAATCATTTAATTACATACGGGCGCTTTAGCTTCATCCCCTTTTTTTTAGTAACGGTTGAGCTGCTACTCATTATACTCTAAGGAAACAACAATTGATATATATTCCACAAACTAAGCGTCCTGTTTACAATGAATGGTAGTAGAGAGTAACCTCACATCCTAGTCGAAATGCTACTTTACTTGCTACTTTGCATAAGTAACATCTATGACAAGTAAAAGTGTAAACAGAAGGTATAGAACTAAGGAACTTCATCAGGAGGAGGAATTTGTTTAATAAAGTGAATTAAATATACTAATTAGCTAATGAAATTCCAACTCAGCTACGGACAGCGTTACGATTTCGATAGACTACATTCTTACTTTAACAAACGGCTTCTAGGGAGAAAATTGACGGGCTTTTCTTGAATGTTACTTTTGTATTTCTCTTTTCCTTTCTTTTATTCTTGGTTCTATACTACTTTAGCTAATTTAGTCTGCGTGCAGTGGAGAGATTTCGACTCTTCAATGCTTGTTAAGGAGCCAAAAAGAGGACGGCTAAACTTGAGCTCTTCATAAATAAATATGTAAAGAAAACTAGATTTATACAAATAAAAACCGAACTAAATAAAAAATAACATAAATAAATTGCTTTGTATGTTAGAGTGGCACTCACCGAGCAATATAGTTATATAACACTAAAATCTCCTAATAATGAGGTAGGCATTTTGCCGGGAGTCTCACATACTGCCAAAACCCAACGACAAATCTATATAACTGCGAATTGTCAAGAATTGACGCCTCAGTTCGGAAACGCGTTTACGTCTTTTTGATTTTACTTTGGTCTAATTAATTTGACTTAAAGGATTCCTTTATTCCATTTTATTTGAAAGCACCTTTTGTCTTGTTTTTGTGATCTTTTCTCCTTTTGAAATTATATTCTTTTTAGTAACTAATCTCTCATATACATATCGGTATACTAGATCGCAAAATGGCTTATCAAACTCGTCAAGGATTACCTGATGGTTGGGTTGCTCAATGGGATCCTCGCTATGAGCGTTACTTTTATGTTAACGAAAAGTCCTCGAAGCCTCAACCTCAGTGGGATTGTCCAGTACCCAACTTGAACATTCCTCCTCCTCCTAGTAAAGAACACTCTGCCCCTACAACTGAACCTCCTCCACCTTACACCAATTCAGCTGCTGGTGGTCCTTCTTCTACGCCGGCTGGTCCTGCTGGTGGTTCAGGAGATAGAGGACTTTTTAGTCGCTTACATCACGGAGGTAGCAACCAACAACCCTACTATGGTGGCCAACCTGGATATGGAGGATATCCTCCTTATGGCGGAGGCCCTGGTTATCCTGCCGGTCCTCCTGGCCCAGGATATGGTTATGCTCCCGCTGGTGGGTATGGTAGCCGTCCTAGCAGATTCGGAGGTGGTGGTGGTGGACTACTATCCAATCCCCTAATGACTGGTCTTGGAGGATTGGCAGCTGGTGGTTTAGCGATGCATGCCTTCGACGATGTTTTTGATCGTGATAATGACAATACTGTCGTAGAAAATAACTATTATGGAGATGATGGTTACGGTGGTAACGGTGGTGATTTTGGAGGTGGTGATTTCGGAGGCGGTGATTTTGGCAATAATGACTTTGATGGTGGTGGTGGTTTCTTTTAATCTCTTGTCACAAAAAGAAATCGTTTCCTTTTATGAAACTGCCATGCTTTTAACGTTATATTGAGATGAAATATCCAAGGATAATGTGATTCTTCTGCTATGTTTGATGTTTGTTTTAATCAGTAAACGACGACAAAATAGAACATTATCAATCCTTTACATCGTCTACGAAAGTGAAGAATGAAAAGGTCTATAATAAGTCACGGACGATATAAACAAAATTGGATTTTATGTTTTTCTTAATACCTGGTTTTATCAATTTAGTAAACATAAGTCTGTTTAAATACAGAACAAAAAAAAAAAAAAAAAAAGAAAAAGACCCACAATTATTTTGACAGACAAGTAGCTTTCAACCCTCGTCAACCCAGTGTAATTGCTTTTTTATTGCAAATTGCAAACAAAAGGATCTTTTACTCTTTAAATTTACTTTGAGTTTTTGTTTTCGTCCTAATGCTTTATAAAGCTCGTCATTTAGTTGACTTGTATTTGTAGTTAATCTTCTTCATTGTATACATTTTCATATCTCATTTATCTGTTGCTTCCCTAATGTAAGTATTATTGAAGGAATGTGGCCTTCTGATTTCTTTGTTCTCTTTTATTTTTAATTCTAGCAGGCTTCTGACTCCACACAGGATTTTCTGCTTCTTCATGTAATTATTCCTTCTTAGTTTTTACTCTAATAATATGTATAAACTATTTGGTAGCGTATAACTTTCTGGTTGCTTATATTATTACAATAGATCCTCAGTGTTGCTTCTTTGTTCCTTCTATTTTTTCGTCCAGAGTAATGTTATTGTAGTGGTTCAGTTACTCCACAACACATACCAAATACGCTTTGGAAACTACCAAAAAAAAGTATACCATTAGCTATTTGACTTAAACTTTTGTTTTTCCTTCTTTTTCTTCTTCCCCAAGATGGATAACTATGTAAAAGTAGAGAAGATTGGTGAAGGTAAAGTCAGTTTCCTAAAGAAAGAGGAAACGTCTTTCACAGATTTTGATGGATTATCTTATTAATGCTTTCTAGGAACCTATGGTGTTGTTTATAAAGCTAAACACAAGTCTTCGGGGCGTATCGTCGCTATGAAAAAAATACGCCTGGAAGACGAGTCTGAAGGAGTTCCAAGTACAGCTATTCGGGAAATTTCGTTATTAAAAGAGGTGAACGACGAAAGTAATCGTTCAAACTGTGTTCGGTATGAAAACACGAGACTTGCACACATTCACGATGATGCTGCTTTCCCTATATGACCCAGCGGTTTCGTTTCTTAGTCCAAAATGCTAACAATGTATGTAGTCTTTTAGACATCTTGCATGCTGAGTCCAAACTTTATTTGGTATTCGAGTTTTTAGATATGGATTTGAAAAAGTACATGGATAGGATATCAGAAACCGGAGCATCCGCATTAGATCCAAGACTAGTTCAAAAGTTTGCATATCAGTTAGTTAATGGCGTTAACTTTTGTCATTCCCGGAGAATCATCCATCGAGATTTGAAGCCTCAAAATTTGTTAATTGACAAAGAAGGAAATCTCAAATTAGCAGACTTTGGTCTTGCTAGGTCTTTTGGCGTACCTTTACGTAACTATACACACGAGGTATGGCTTATCAAGTTAAGTTTGATAATTAACGGAATTAGATTGTTACGCTGTGGTATCGAGCTCCAGAAGTTCTTTTAGGATCTCGACATTACTCCACTGGCGTTGACATATGGAGTGTCGGTTGCATATTTGCTGAGATGATCCGTCGTACACCATTGTTTCCTGGTGACTCGGAAATTGACGAGATTTTTAAAATATTCCAAGTCTTGGGAACCCCGAACGAGGAAGTGTGGCCAGGGGTTACGCTTTTACAGGATTATAAATCTACTTTTCCTCGTTGGAAACGTGTAGACCTTCACCGAGTTATACCCAATGGCGAAGAAGCAGCAATCGAGTTGCTTTCGGTAAGTTGGCCTCCTACTCCTTGTTTTCATTGAAATACTAATAAATGCTTTAGGCTATGCTTGTTTATGATCCTGCGCATCGCATCAGTGCTAAGAGAGCTTTACAACAGCCATATTTACGAGAATATGGAGAGACTTTCGTGTGAGAAATAGATGTTGGGCTGTCATTTCTTATGCATTTTATATATGTTTATCATTATTATCGGCTATAATTATGCGTATGTGGATCTAAGGTTTTTTATTATATATATGATAACTCGTATTTAACCCTCATTTTATTTCTGGGCTATGTTTCTTATTGTGTTTTTAGAGTCGTCAGTCAGACGATTTGACTGAACAATCTGGCCCAGATACTGACACAGAATGTGCTAAACGATTTGCTATATTTTCAGCCTTCTAAGTCTTATGCTTGGATACGCGAGGTTAAATTTGTCATTCACTAAAAGGATAAATCGTATGGTCGTTTTGTGGATCTCAATCTTTGTGCTTTTATTATTTACTCGTCTTTTACACTATCGTTTATATACCATCTTTTATCTTTAAACGAGTCTTCACTTAATCTTCAGGAACGTTAAAATTCATTTACCTATGTCCTTCCTTTCATTGATTAGTAATAAATCTATTCTGTTTTATTCAATACCAATTTTACTAGTTGTACAATGGTCTTTCAAGACCGACGTAACGTTGCACTTCCTGTCGAGATGGTGCAGACAACCAAAAGCTTTCAAAGCCAAATTTTTCGAATGCAGTTTGCTTTAAGGCCCTATATTATGTACTAGGACCAAAAAAACATTAGAAAAATAATTTCAAGTACGAGGCGATAAAGAGAAGTATATGTGCGTCAATAAAAGACTGATTCAAAGGAACTTTGCCTGGACACATAAAAAAGATCAGAGCTTTCAAAGAAGAACGTACAGTTATTTTGAAAATGCCAAAGTAACTCAGAGAAGAGCTTCTTCTAAAAGCCGTACATATATACATACAGGTCCAAGCATATGGAACGTGAAAAAAATGACATGGCGTACGTCTTAAAAGGACGTTACTACATTCAAAACTTACGCTAAGGATGAAAAGCACGCATCCAAATCATATGTACTAATCGACCATAAACGTTTATGAAGATGAAAATCATTAAATGATTTCTTCTTCTTCGGGGTACTTCTCCTTCGTACGAATTAACAATTGTTTGTTGATATGCGGCAAAACACCACCACCAGCAATAGTAGCACGAATTAAAGTATCCAATTCTTCATCTCCACGGATGGCTAATTGCAAATGTCTAGGTGTGATACGCTTGACTTTTAGATCCTTGGCAGCGTTGCCAGCCAATTCCAAAACTTCAGCGGTCAAGTATTCCAAGACGGCAGCACTGTACACAGCGCTTTTTGCTCCAACTCGCATATTATTTTGAGTTTTAGCCTTAAGAAATCTTCTTACACGTCCAACTGGAAATTGGAGGCCAGCTCGAGCTGAATGGGACATTTGTCCGCGCTCACCAACTTTGGAACCTCCTCTTCCTCCAACATGTTTTCCTTTTCCCCCTCCAGACAGCATTTTTCCCAGATTATAAGCAATTGATGGTTGTGCGCTGAAATACGCGTGTTTGGTAAAGGGCAACTTAAGTTGACGCGTCTGTGGCTTCATATGGAGACGCGTATCTAGACAAACAATCACTCTTCCAACGATTAAAGATTAGTAAATACATGATTCATTTTTATAGAATTTTTTTATTATAAAATTCATAATTAAGCTGTATCCTATAACCACAACACTTGGTGGAAGAATCGTATAGAGAACCATTATGTCTGTCGTTCAAGCAATCCACTTTTCGTTTCGTTTTCATGGAAACAAATAAATCCTAAAATTTCATAACTAAACTAGATTCATTAGCATTGATTTATTTATAAATTTTTAACCCGATTTGGATAAACAAAAAAAATGAAATAATTATAGCAATTAATTGCCCCCACTCGGAATCGAACCGAGGATCTTCGCATTACAAGTGCGATGCTGTACCACTAAGCCATAAGGGCTGGACTTGAAAGGGTAGGTAGAAAAGGCAATATATCGGACTTTTTTTTTAGTTTTAAAAAATGTTATTGTCAATTGTTATAGAACCTACTGCTTGTGTTTGCTATTTATTGATTGATCTATGTAGAAAACTCTTAAAAAACTGTGTAGAAATGCTTAACAGCTAATAGTATAGTCTCAAGTGACCTGAAACCACAGAGTTGATGAGTGAGTGCACACTGAACTTCTGTCAGACTTGGGTGGTTTCAAGGAGAAGAATTATAATCTTGAAATGTATATATTCATATAAATACTAGTTTTATAGGCTCTTCACAAAAGGAAAGCGTCCTTTATACACAATTGAATTCTATTTATAGCTTATTCCAAGGTCATTCGTTTATAAGACGCTTAAATGTAACGAAAGCTTCTTGAAGGATGATTTCTTTTGTTTGGACCATAGGTGATTCAAGCAAGAACTGAGCGTTTTAAACGTTTTAGCAATAAAAACCAATTGTATAGTAAAAAACTATGTCGAATGGTTTGGTGGAATTCGCTCACACCTTGACATGCGTCACAAGTCTTCACCATAGAAGCTTGAAACGAAACCATCATAACTCTTTATTTCATCGCTATTTCTAAACATCAACTTTCACTTCAACTCTTACCAATTGAAATTTTCTTTAAATAAAAGGAAACCTTTATCATACATTTTAAGAAATCATACTTCCTATTGACAAGAGTATAGTGTGAATTATCGTCTATGTAAGTGTCACTGGTTACGATGATGTTTATATTTAAGACTCTCTGATTTTCTCTAATACATAGTTGGAATGATTTGGAACAGACTACCTAGGACACTTCCGTTCTTCAAGGCAAGGTTTCAATCACCAATCTTTCGATCGGTAGGGACGATCGAGGCTACCTCTGTCGCCCCCAAGAAAAACAGATTTATCGTCGGTCTTTTGACTGCTGTTCCTATTATATGTTTTGGATTGGGAACTTGGCAGGTAAAACGACGTGAATGGAAGGTTGGCATCATTGATACTTTGACAGACAAACTGAAACAAAATCCAGTACCCCTTCCCAAAAACCTACAGTACGTGTTTACTTCGTTACATAAACGTATCAAAATATTAAACAAGTGTCACTAACAACCCAATTTTCAGAGAAAGCGATATTCAAGACAAGGAGTGGACCAAACTTGCTCTCAAAGGTACATTCTGTAATGATCAAGAAATGCTTGTTGGTCCAAGAACTAAGGATGGAAACACTGGATATCATGTTGTGACCCCCTTCGTTCTCGAAGATGGTCGTCGAATTTTGGTGAATCGGGGTTGGATTTCCAAGTCTTTAGGTGATCCATCTCTTCGTGATAGCGCCGCCATACCCACTAATACAGTACAGATAGAAGGTCTATTAAGAAAGCATACCGAAAAACCAAAACTCATGATAAATAATGACCCCTCGACAGGCTCCTTTTTCTTTTTGGACGTTCACGAATTCGCGAGTCTTAAAAATACCCTTCCCATCTTAGTTACTCAGCTCGGTCCCGAACTTTCCCAGTTTGATGAAGCCCCCTTGATACAGAAAGGCATTCCTTTGGGTCATCCTCCTCGGGTCGAAATCTTCAATCGACATACAGAATATATCATTACTTGGTAATAACTATACACCATCATTTCTACAAATTATATTGCTAACGAAACTTAGGTACTCGTTGAGTTTACTGTCTGCTATTATGCTTTACGTTTATTTCCGTAGAGGTTCTGGAACCGTTTCTTTAACATCTGCTTATGAAAGGAGTCGAGTTCGACTTTAAGTGCAATTTTATTCTTTCATTTGCTATGAAAATTTTTAAAATTTCACATATTTCGAAAGCTTTCCAACAGCATCTCCTGTTTGAGTAAATGAATCTATCATACTCTCCATAATTTGTTTGGCAAACTTTTGGTCAAAAGGTACCTTTATAAAAATGATTAGTTTTTAATAGTTTAATAAATATTATATAAACATACCTGTTTTAAAGACGACTTGTTAAGCCAGGAGTGACTTAACAACTCCGACACAAGCTTCCGAGCGTTTTTCTTTTTATACTTTGATACGGAGGTAATGCTGCCGAGTTTCGAAATAATTGCATTCTTCAATGCTTGATATTCTCTCAAAAATTCCTTTTTCTTGGAAGGAGAAACATAAAAAACGAAGCTATTGAGACAGGTGATTAAATCGTTGAGAATCTATTGATTGTTAGTTTTCTTAACTCAATATAATGTTACATACTTCAGTCTGCTTCGTAATAACAGCAAGGGAGGTTCTGTTTTCGTATTCCAAAGATTGAGTCAGTGTGGAAATCTCCTCCAACTTTGATTTATCATAGTTATCAGAAGCAATGGTTAAGCTAAAGTTGCCGAGCAAGATCAAAAGGTTCACGTGCTTAATTTCTTCGAGGGTTAGTTGTTCTTCCAAGGTATTGTTATCGCGAATAAACTCCATTTCCTTAACATGAGATCGTGCCACCTCCCATCTTCCGTTAACGATGTCTTCTTGTACGAGCATGTGACCTATCACAAACAAATGGACCCAAGCGGTAGATGGTTGTGGAGCATTTCTTAATAATTTTTCAGCAGTAGGGAAGTTTGGAGATGCATAATTCACAAACACTTCCAAATCCCGATTGTCTTTTGGATTCGAGCATTTTGGTAAGTACTGTTGAGGAGCTTTATAGTTGTTTAAGTAATAACATCTAGCACGCTCAACTAAGATAATACTCTTCCACATGCTGTGGTCAAGACGTGAGCGGAATTGACACATATCCTCAATTTGCGAATAAGCCTGCTCCTCATAAGCATTGGAAATCATTTCTGGTGTCTCAAATTCATTTGAAGCATAAATTCGCATACTTGCATTAATGTATTGGGCAGATAAGTTTGAAGGAAAATGTGTTGTCGCTCTAGTCAAAAGATAGTGATCCAAAGTATCATTTTGAACTTGTTTGATAGACATAGTGTCATAAATCTTGCAGGCAGCAGGAAATCCTCCGTCCAAGAGCAAATACAATCGAATTAAGGGAAGTTTAAGATGGAAATTATGAAGGTTGTTTGTAAGACCTTTCTCCAATAAACAGATGGCATCAAATATAATTCCTCGGATTGCATCGTTTGGCAAAAATGCATATTCCTTGAAATATATGAGTGCATGGACGGCCAGCAGCAAGGCCTCATATCCGTGAGTAAAATCAGTAGGCAGTATATTGTCACTCAAATTCAAGCCGTCTTGGTAAACATTGAAGCAGTCTTGAATAAACTCGGTAATGCCTTCCTCGGTGAAAGATTCAAGATAGAAGAATTTAATTTTAAGGATTAAGACCTTAGCGACTAGCTTATCAACTTTTTGAGACTTAAACATTGTTAGCTTATTCTTCATGTGACTACTTAATGAAATTACCTTGCTGGTTTCTGGTAAGCTCTCAACGGGGAAAATCTTTAGCAATTGAGCTTTAGATTCGTTGCTCAAGTGATGGAGAAAAGGTACTATGTCCTCAAACACAATGGGTTTGGCATACATTTTTTGAACATAATCTGAAATTGCGTTAAAGAGCTCCTCTTTCAGGAACTGAGATGTAAAATGAATCCAAAAAAGATGAAGGTTTCTCTGATTGCAAGATTTAGTTAAAGCACCGTGAGAAAGCTCCTGAACGAGTGTAATTCTTTACTTATATTAGTTTATACTCATGAGACATCAAATATACGTACTTTTGTTTGTCATGCAAAGAGCAGTCTAGAAGAGCCTTGCAAACCTTCCAGTCAATATTACCGCTTTCAAAACACTTGGAAGCAACGGAAAACAAGGTGTCCCAGCGCTCGCAGTCGACAAGAAGTTGAAGTTTTCGAAGAAGAAGGTCAGCATCGGCTTCTACAAATTTCTGCATTTTTTCATCCAGAAGTAGATCCAAGGCATCGTTTTTTTTCTCGACTAAAGAAAGTATGTCCAGATAAAGATGGCATTCTTCACAAGAATCTATATTTCCGGATGGGCCAGAAAACGTAATTCCTGCTGTCTTCTCAGCAAGCGCTTTCAATAAACGCTTCTCCATCTCGTTTTCTGAGCGCTTGCATAGCATGTACAGAGAGGAAAGAACCCATAGAGTGTGTTTGCGTGAAGGAAAGAGCTTTTGTAATTCGACAGCAGCCTAATAAAAATGTTTAGAATCTTATAATAAATAAATATAGATATACCTTTCTCTGGTGGGTAAGGCTCTTGGTTCTTACGGCAGCCTTGAAATAAGCTGTTAAGTGTTTTTGATTTTTCCCTTGAACTTGAAGAAATTTTTCCCAAAATTGAAAAGACTCTTCTCCTATTATTCTCTTAGTTAGCAAAACATCTTTCATGTACTTTTCTCCAAAGGTATTTTTCTGCAATCACTTCTGCGAATCAAACAGTAAGACAAGATCATGTTTTTCTTCTAGCTCAACATATTCTCTTATTGAATATGTTATAACTTAGAATCGTTCTTTGTGTAGAATATTATGAACGATACTAGAGAGAAAAATGCTTTTTGGAATATTCAACACACCTCTTTTCTGATCCTCATATACAGCCTGTATAATATCAATTAAATCTAGGCTAGTAATAACAGTCGATTTTAATGGCTCTAAAAGAGCAATAGCCTCAGAACCGCGACCGGATTGTGCCAAAGATAGAGCAGAGTAAACCTGGTCAAATAGTTAATGCACAAGTTTTTTCTTTACTAGAAAAAATAACATACAACAGTAGATTCTTTACTTCCGCTGCGACGCATTATTGATTACTTAGAAAATCAACAGTTCAAAGACTCGGTCTATAAAAGAGAGACGCGGTAGTGAAAATGTGTGTCAGTTGGGGAATTCCAACGGATTCTTGGACAGCCATCGGCACATCAACACATATGTTTTATATCTATTGAAAAAGGAAATATATCCTTCAATTTTTCTATACAACCTTGGAGCGGCATGACTTCCTTAGGCAGCTTACTTTGTCCTATGGTCAGATGAACAACAATATCTCTCTCGCATGGGAAACATGGAGAACTGAATCAAGACTTATTCATTGTAAAAAGAATAAGCATACTTATCGTTGACAATGAATGTCAGGACGGCCTACGTCCCTACATTTACCATCATTGAACTAAGTAAGATTAATGATACAGGAATAGACATTAATGAAATGAAGCCAGGTGAAGAAATGTAGAACTTCATTTTGTATTTTTTACACTACCTAAGAGAGAGTTTTGACTTTTATTCTACATGCTAATTACTTCTCTTGGAGACATGATCGCGTTCTAATTGTAATTTAATTGTACAGCTTGTACAGCTGAATAAACTAGTGTTACACGTTATTTTTTGCTTTTTTTAAAAATTAATTTATCTCGAAAGTAAGCAGCATTCATCATTCTATTATATATCTAATGACTTAAACCGAGACTTGTATCCTTGACGTATATACATATATTCTAACCACTACGCAGCTGTATTTATAGGAAATACAAGAACAAAAGCGTGAGTTTTGTGGTTTTCTTATATTGTTTTTTTCTCTATATTCAATTACTAAACATTCTGCTTGACTTGGTCTTGAATCTTTTCATTCACGGAAACTCCTAACAACTAGTTCCAATTCACGTATCGTATAGTTCGATTCACACCACTCAAAAACTGGTTGTTTAAGAAATACATACCACTTTCGATTTATCGAAGTTATCCGTAGACAAACCAAAGTTGTCTAACCAAATTCCGCGAGCTGTAACAAACACTTTATGCGTAACTATCACGAAGCTTATAGAGCGAATTGCTAATTTCTGCCTTTATATTTTGTTATACATTCATCAATTTATTTTTGAAATATGATGCCTCCTGCACAACTAACATCTGCGGAACAACAAGCATTTGATGAAATGCTCCAGACTCTACCGGTTGAAGACGGGAATTGCTTTCCTGGGTCAATTATCGGTCCCTTCCTTATGAAATTTGAACTTCCGCAGAAAACACTAGCAAAAGTATGTACAGTCAATGTCAGGTAACAGTTAAGAGATCATACTAACGTCGTTTTACAGATTTGGGATTTTTGTGACGAAGAAGATAAAGGCTACTTAACCCGGAACCAAGCTTATGTTTGTCTTCGCTTCGTGGCACAAGCTCAGAAGGGTGTTTCGCTACGGGAGTTGGACGTGACGAAAGGTATGCAAATGTTTCATCTAACAGACTACTAACTATTGAATAAGCTGGTACCCCTCCTTTGTTTCCTCATGAGGAACAGCTAACTAGTCTTCCAACTTCAGACCATACGACGGATCTTAGCCCATTCCGCCAACTCGTAGATCCGCAACTACGTTTCGAATCTGAAATCGAGTTTCATAACCAAATGGATAAATTTGAAGATAAAGAACATCCAGATCTAATGCCCAGCTCTATAGCTAAACCGTTGTTTCTACAATCGGGCCTATCTACTACCGTGTTGGCACAGGTTTGGAACTTGGCAGATTCCGGACATGTTGGTTATCTGAATGTTGAGCAATATGTTATAGCTAAGCATTTGGTTATGCTTTGCAAAAAGTATAATCTCGCCCATTTACCTCGGTCGCTTCCCTCTTACGTAGTCGACTCAGCAAAGAGCGATGCTTTGTCTTCCTCCGCCAACACTGAGCTTTTCCATGAGGATAATGCTGTTCCGGTATCGAATAAGGAACCGAACAATGGAATATCTGATTCAAGTGTTTTTTCGGATTCTGCGCATGCAGAAACCAAGCCTCATTCATTAGATTTCGTTGGTAAATCTATTAAACCGGAAGATCGCGAGAACTTTTCCAAGTTGTTCAACAAAATTGACAATGAAAACAAAGGTTTTATTACTGGAGATGAAGCCGTCCCCTTTTTCATGGCATCCAAACTAGATCCTGATGAGCTAGCCAAAGTATGGGAAATTGCCGATAAGGACGAAAAAGGTTTTATCGTAAAGGCAGAATTTTTAATTGCTATGCAAATTATTAAATTGAGACTTACCGGTCAATCTTTGGATAGCATAATTTCGTCAGGAACCGAAGAACAAAGAACATTTCCAAGCAAAGATGAAGCCTTTTCTAGTGCAAGTCCACTCGCTAACTATCCCCCTATTTCTTCAGGGACCGCTGAAAATAGTAGCGTTTTGAAAGACGAAGGAGGGCACCTTTCAAAATTTCCAGGTGAACCCGTTGAGCATTCACGCTTTAGTAGTAATGCAACGAACGAACCTGAAAATAATGTGTCTATTCCGACACTTGATCAAACGATTGAACATTTAGTTCCTGGTGGTGACGAGACCTTTTATGAACCCGAGCCGACGAGAGATGTAGCGCAGGCTAATAAATCGGCTTTGGAGAATGACTTCGATGAAAGCAGTTTTCAATCGTCGCATCCGGCACATCTTAATTGGACAACAGAACATCAGACTGATCTACCGACCACTTCTGCGACTTTTGAGAATAATTTGGATGAACCAAACTCAAATTTGGCGAAAGAGCTTCAAACTGATCAATCACCAGCTTCTGATGCTTTTCCTCACCAAGAACATGAGAGCTTTATGAATTTCCCATCCGCAAATACTATTAACCCTGAAGGGTCTCTTACAAAAGAAGAACCAAAGGAAGCTGCTATTGATCCTGCAGAAATCGACGATTTGCAGCAGCAGATTAGTTCTTCTAAATTCAGTTTAGATACGATTCAACAAAGTCATGATAGAATCGCATCTGACGCTAACCAACAGAAACTGCATGTTCAGCGTCTTCGTGATGAACTGAATGAAATCACTCGATTGAAAGAAACTACTCAACAATCAATTTCCCGAAACTTAATGACGAATCAACAGCTTAGTGCTCAAGTCGGATCACTCACGATGGACAAGAGAGAACTAATCAAAGAATTGAAACACTTGAGAACAAAGATAGATGAAGTTCTAGCTGATGCACCAAACTCGAATGCTACAAGTGGTATTAATTCACCTGTCTTACTTCCTGAAAGCACTCGTGGTCGGAGAGCGCAACCTCCTCTTCCTTCTTCTCATTCCGCTCCTAAGAATTCCACGAGATCCTCTTTGAGTTCTCCGGTTCAAACGAATCCTTCGTCCAACGAAGTGCCTCCTTACCAAGCTGCGGAAAACCGAGCTAGTCACCGAGATCCGCAGACAACGAGCGCCGGAACTCCTGGTGGAGATAGAAAGTCGGAAATACTACAAGAACTACTGTCAATGGGCTTTCCTAAAGACAAAAGCCTTATTGCTTTGACGGCAGTTAACTATGACCCAAACGAGGTACGTTAAAGCTTGAGCTACATTACTGTCAAATGAAAGCTTAAGTATATACAATAAGTTGTTTCATTTCACCTACTAACCATTTTCTAGGCGATAAATATTTTGCTTAGCTCACAATAGATAAAAACAATTAAACACTTTTGGCATTTAAACTTCGACCATTTCACGTAATCTACGAATGGTAGAGCGGGCGCTAGTAGCAGCAGGAGTAGTAACGGTCCAAGCACCACCGGCCATAGCTTTGCCGCAAGCCTTGCCTTTGCAGTTCCAAATACCTGAATTTCGAGTTAGTTATATTGTTGCCTGTATTAGAGCAAGCAGAATCCGAATGACTACACGGATTCTACCAGCAAATATCAATTTTACATACCAGCAGCACTGCGTCTTACAGTGTTACGTCCGCAGAAAGGGCATTGGTAGCGAGCATGTTGTTGAACTTCGATCTTACGGACATCACGACGTAAAGATGCACCGTAGCGGACACCGTACTTGCCAGTGACACCGACCTTTTTAGTACGCTTGGTCATTGTGCTGTTGTCAGATTTAATTCCCGGTCTTGTATGTTTCATTTGTTTCGCATCCCAACCGTGACTGTTTTTCATCCTAGGTTAGGTGTGAATCTATGCAGTACTATTTCGAGTCGCAGGAAGCGTCTTAAATACATTTAAGGATACGGTAAATTAGAAAAGCACACTGCAAAGAAGTCTAATAAGGATTCCTAAATAGATATATTTGTTTTTTCTTTATTATAGCAGTAATTCTTAAGAGGGAAACGATATAAATAATTTTAACAAAATTGAAGATGTTTTCTTTCTTTTTTTTTCTTGCTTGCTCATGATGATTAGGTTGTAATGAGGATTCATCCTGTTAAACATTGTAGACCATTACAAGAAAAAGGAATCTCTACATTTACGTTGTATTCATGTTGATCATAATGCTTTAAATAGTCAAATAAACCCATCTTAAACAGAAATATACAAGTCTGATCGTGAAAATTGCAATCCTTGCTCTGGAAGATTTATGGTAATGTACATTTACATGGAAATAAAATATATAAATAGCAATTGAAGGAATTTGCAAAAAGTAGGTTCAGCTTATTATTTCTTTTATTATTTTTTTTTTTTTTTTTTTTTTTTTATCATAAACACAAAAATGAAATGCTATATGAAATATTGGCTATTGTTTACTTTTTTATTTACATTTCGTTTGTTTATATCGTCATGACTATTATAGTGTTGCCCAAGCAACAAATTCATATCCTAGGCATTGCATTTCGTGAACACAAGTACGACAGCAGCCATCAAGTAAACAATGTCGTTTATGTCTTTTATGGCATCTACGGCTCATGAATTGTGGTATAGCCCTTTTCAAATGCCTATGAAAGAACTAGAGAAGGATGAATTGAACCTTGAAAACCAGGTATGTCTATTTGCGGGATTGTTTACATAGAACGATTCCTTGTTTCAGTGTATTTGCTGACTAGAGATGAAAGGAACTTTCTATTAAGCAACATGGATTTCAATGGATACGGCCCATTGGAATTAATAAGACTATGCAGGAACAAGCAGAACTGGGAGAGCGAGAGGCCGAGGCAGGCAATGTGGACACAGAAATTGACGAGGAAGAGCTGAGGAGTGATGACTTTCCTCAGCCGAATGAGCAGGAAACGCAGGATGTGGATTTGGATGCGGACGTTACAAATGCAGATGCCTCTGAATTCTACGATGAAATGAGTGACTTCGATTTCCAAGGATAGGAACCTTTCTAGATGTATTTTTGGTATTTTGGTAATGCCTTCTAAACCGTGAAGGTGATTTGAGAGATGGCTATGAATGAATCCCTTGACGATGGCTTCTTCAATACTCGTAAATGGGTCCTTTTATGTACTGCATGCTATCCAATTAAATGCCTGAAGTGCAGTATCTGTTTTTGAAGGAAATTTTCTTGAAATGAACATGATTATCACCAATTTTATTATTATGATTACCCATATTTCCTGTTTTTATTTTTATTTTTGCGAATGTTGAATGTTTTGGATTTACCGAAGACTAGTGCAATTTACCGCGAAGCAATCTTTCTCTGATACACGATGTTTTGGGCATATATCATTTGGATTTTTCTTTGCATTACAATATTTCAACGTTGAGGGCTCTTCTCTGGACATACCTATAAACTAAATTAATTTATTATTTTCTCCGTTTTCTATAGGTAAACTTACACATTGGCGTGCTAAATTCGCTTCGGGATATTGAAGTATGAAGTTGCTCTTTTCATCCCTATGTAGAAATGGGAATCGCTTTCGTACCGTTGCATCGCCTTTCCTTTTTTATAGAGCAGCACACTCTTTCGTCGCACATGATACAAGCCACATCCCTTTAGATAAAAATGAATGCCTCTTCTTCTTGGACAACTTGGTAAATACTCCTACATTCCTGAATGTTCAACGATATGCTGCGTTTTTATTTCAAAACAATCTTCGTAAACAAATCCAGCATGCTTTTCCTTCTTCTCCCTCGTTTCATCTGGAAGATGTTATTTTTCGTTGGCAAGACGGTGGTGCTTTTTTAAAGGTTCGACATGCAGAAACTCTCGAGGATATTGAACAGATATTTACTGTACTTCGTGAGGCATTTAAGGAACGTCCTGTCACATCTCTCCTCCATCCTTTCTCTAGCTCTACACCACATATTGTGCATGGACGACCTTGGTTACAAGACCTTTACGCATTTCCCGCTCGGACGATAGCATTAAATTTTGACGGTCCCAATTTGTCACAAGAAAAACTTTACAGCATTTTCCGAAAATATGGGAAATTGCGTTCTGTGGAGGTTGTAAGTGCAGAGCGCGCTATCTTGAAGTTTTCCTCTTTGAAGGCTGCTACTTCAGCTCTAAATTGTATGCATGGAATCCGAATTAAAGATACAAAGTTTCATATGCGATACCGACATACCAATCGATTTTTATCACTCAAAGACTGGTTGGTTTCTCATCCACGTTTTGCAATTCCATTAATAGCTGCCTTAATAACGGTTGTTACAGCATCCTTATTTGACCCGATTCGAAGGTTCTTTGTAGAAACAAATATCGTGCATGGACAAACACTTAGAAACATAAGACTGTTTAGTTTGATAAAAAAAACACGTGATTTAGTTTTCAGTTCGTTTCACGATCAAGAATCAGTAGAAAAAACTCCTATATGGACTACAAGGGAAAAGGACTGCGATAAACTACAAGAGTGGTTAAATGAGGCATTGCATTCGTTTATTGTCGTCCAAGGTCCTCGAGGAAGTGGTAAACGTGACTTGGTGGACCGAGCTGTTGGCGATCGCAAACATGTTTTAATATTCGACTGTGATAGATTATTTTCCGGTACCAGTCAAGAAATGTTTGTGAGTTCCTTGGCAAGCCAAACGGGATATTTCCCGTTATTTAGTTTTTTGAATAGTCTATCTTCTATGATCGACATGGCGGCACAAGGTCTTATTGGTCAGAAGACGGGAATTGTTTCGTCCTCAGAAGGTCAGGTTCGACAAATCCTTAGCACTACACAAGCCGTGCTTCGCAAATTGGCTTTGGGTGAGCAAAAAGGTACCCAAAACAGTAATGTTCTTGATGAATCAGAATATTTAGAAGTTCATGCGGATAAACTGCCCATATTAGTTCTTGATAACTTCCAACTGCGAAAATTAAGTAACCCTATGCAGCACATGGTCGCCGAATGGGCTGGAAATTTGGTTAAAGAGGGTATTGTACATGTCTTGATGTTAACTCCAGATGTAGGAGGTACAAAAACTTTAGAACAATATGTTGGTGGTTGGGAAAACTGTACTTTGTTATTAGGCGATGCTGATCCTGCACTTGCTCGACGTTACGTTTTAGACTCGATACCGGAAGAAATGCAAACAGAAAAGCTAGAGAAAGAGCTGAAGAAACAACTACCTAAGATCGGTGGCCGACTTCGAGACCTAGATTACGTTGCTAGGCGCTTGAGAGTAAATAAGTCAAGTGTATCTGATGCAATTGGTGGTATTATAAGTCAAAACACTTCGGATATTCTTCAAAGCTTTTTAAGGACAAATTCACTATCATTTGGTTACGAAAAGAAACCGATTTACACTTCGGAACAAGCATGGATTTTAATTAGTTTATTATCACAGCATGAACATGTCCCGTATCATAAATTGATGCTCGATCCTTTATTTAAAGGCTGTGAAGATGCAGTCCGTGCGTTGGAAGAAGACGAACTTATTACGATCACTACTGTAAATGCAAGACCCGACAAGATATACGCTGGTAAGCCAGTGTACATTACAGCTTTTCAACAACTAGTAAATGACTCTATATTGCGGGCATCTATGAGTCAGGCTAGATGCAACGCTATTATAGGCCTTTGCAACTCAGCTATTCGGAACGATGAAGAAGAATTGCAGCTACTAAAGGGCCTTGGAAATTTTGAATCCGGTATGAAAGAAAGAGCTCGTTACCTCTTCGCTCGGATTAAGAAAAATCAGAGTGTGATCGAAGAGAATGAAAGACTTGGCGAAAGATTTACAACCGAGCTCAATTCCAATGAGTAAGCTATAACTTTATATGCAAAATTAACAACATAATCATGATTTGTTGATATGCTTTGTACGAGAGTGATGATTAGATATTTAGCTAATAATGATTACTATTCAAAGAGGCTGATGGATTGTAGGAGTAATAAAGTCCTAAAATACAAGGGGAGTTGAAAAATGTTGGTCGAAAAGATTAGCCTTGCCAATGAGTTGTATGTAGGGGAACCGTAGACAAATATGAATACTCGTTTATCCTTGTCTACTCTTATGTCTGGGATGCTTTTTGCAAAGAATATACAACCGACCTTTCCTACGTACCATATAACAGCTGGAACAACGCTTTTTCACTGAAGCCTTCGTCTTGAAGCCATGAGTAGAAATGAGAGGAAGTCGAGAATTTAAAGATGGAAATGGGGATGCAGATGAAATACGGTTATGAAGCGCCGGTAAATTACGATTCCAATGGAATCTCATAATGCCAAAAAGAGGAATGGATTGTGGTTTCCAAGCCCGCCAAGCAAATCGAGAAAGAAAAGACATCTCGTGATTCGTAATTGAGAAGAATATATAAGATTAAAAAAGTTACAAAGTTGAATAACTTAGACGAAAGGACCCAAACGGACGTTGTGAGTTATATTCAAGCAAAATTCAACATGAAGTCTGGGATGACTGATTAGAAGTCCTTTGGTTAAATTAAGTACTTATGGATAAATAATTTATTTTAGAATAGTACAGCAAGTCGTGAAACGCCGTCAGCTACTTTGGCAAGCAAGTGTTCCAGGAGTGATGGTAGTTGACTGAAGATGTTGAACATCAACCACGGCAAGACAGTCCTTTCGATTTCGCCGACAAATTACTATTGAGTAGACTGGTAATAAAGAATAGTTTTTTTTTCTCTTACATTTAATTTAAGAAAAATGATAATCGTGTTCTGTTTCAATAAAAACCCTCATGAACTTCAACCGACATAGATCCGTTATAACCAAACCTCCCATGGTAAACCAGAGCATACACTTTTTGTTTTGGAAAGAAACTACAGATTGATCATTTCAAGGCAGGCTATTTTTAATTTCCTTTCGATTTTTTTTACTGAAAATCTTCTGTTGACTTATGAGCTCCTGCGTACTTCGTTAACGACATTACCATGTTGATGTGCTGCACAAAAACGCTTTGCGTGGTTTATTGTATCCCATGACATAGTCAGTAGTAAGCAAAGGAAATTTCAACAAAAGCCACCATTTAGTGGATGTTAGAGGGAGAATAGAACTTGCGATCAGTCGGTTAATTTCGGATTGTTATGCAAGAGAATGATAAAAGCAAACCGATCGAGACTTCTGATCAGGCTGGAGAACGCGTTTCGTGCAAATTCGAATATGTTGTCGAGGGAACTGATGGAATTCCAGTCGTCAAACCGGTATGTATTTGAGGCATCTTAAAAAATATATATGTACTAATATGAAAATATAGACCGCTGAAGAGTTTTCAGATATGGAGGCATTTTTTCAAGAAATTCGTGATCTAGGAGAGCGACATGGAGCGATTAAAGTCTTAAAACCAGAAAGTACTACGAAACCTTGGGATACCTCCCCGGATGATACTCCTTTGGATAAGAAGATAGATGTTTGGGTGGAAAGAAGTGTCCGCCGAAGAGGGGAGTATTTTGAAATTGAGCTCGTATCAGACACAGCTACACAGCCAAATTCGAAATCTCATTCCGCTGTTATAGAGCCTCCAAGGTTTGAAAACAATATCTCCAAGGCAATAGCTTATTATTGGCGATCATTGACACATGATAATTTATGGTATGGTTATTCTCATCATACTGATCGTTTAATTTTTGGAATACCATCTCGCCGTGCTCTAGAAAGTAAAGTTCATTTACGTTCGAGTCTTCCTGAAAATACATGGCCGACCTCTGGCAAAATTTTTGCTGGGAAATGGAAAACTACATTACCTTGGCGGATAGAGTCTAATAAATTATATGCTGTTCACGTTCATTTAGGGGGCGCTCCTCTACAGTGGTATTTGATACCATCTTTTCAAGCATCGGCATTTCAGAAATTAGCAGAAAAGCTTGCGCCTGATGAGCACTGGCGATGTGCAGATTTTTTATTGCATCAAAATATCCTTTTTCCTCCTTCCACTCTTGCACAAAGTGGAATTAATATTTCTTCAACTGTACTTCGAGCGAATGAAATGCTAATTACCTTTCCTGGCGCTTATCATAGCGCTTTCTGTCTTGGCGATACTACTTTACGGCGATTTGCGTTCCATGCACATGATTCCTCAGCTTTGCATGGTGATATATGGTCATTAGGGATCACCGAATCAGCCTTTTCTTCAAAAAGTAATTGGCCGCACATACACAAACCCAAGAAAGCTTGCTGTCAAGAAGCTTCTGTCTCAGACACGGAAAAAACAAATAAAGAAGATAATTTACCTTTACCTAATTTATCCAATCCATTTCAAAAAAGCAATTCACACTCCGGTCAAAATATTAGATGGAATGGAATACCAAAAAGTCAAAATAATAAAAACATCTATTCCCCTGCAATAAATCCGATTTCGTCCTCGTCTCCTTCTCCGTCCCCCGTTACAGAAAAAGGCACCAATTCCAAGTCTTTACCATTGTTTACCTTATGGAACTCAAAATTCCGCTCCGAGTTTATTGAAAAATCTCAAGAGATGACCAACTCTAATTTTGAGTGTTCCCAATTTGAGCCAGTATACCTTCATTCATCTAATCATCCGTTATTCCCGCCTCCTATCTTGGGGCTTCCTGTACCTGCTCAATTTAGTCGAGGTGATGTTTTTTGGGGTCGTATTCTTGAAGATCGTGCAAGTGAACGCATGCTTTTACTCGAGTGTGGTAGCTCTGATACGATAGAGGTTCCTTATGAATGTATTTTAACTTCATCCTCTGCCGCTGGTCGGCGGAGTCCGTCTTATTATAATCCACCTTTAAAAGTTCCCGATATTATTTATGATGATGGTTTTCCAGTGAACTGGAATGATTTTGATGAACTCCCTTCTTTAGACCATTTTGTCCTACCCGAGCTACTTCCTGGAAATCCAATACGTTTTATTCCCTCAACAAAGCCTTCCGAAGGTATTTCCCCAGATATGGAGTCACTGAAAGTGAATGGTACTAATTCTTTAAACGAAAGTATCTCTTCTGACGTGGAGGCTGCTTCCCCTACTAAGTCAGTCGGCATTGCGGAAGGAAACGTCCCTACACCTATATCAGCAACACACGAAACTACACCTGTTTCCGACGAGATAGAGCAAAATACAGAAGACATGTTAATAGAAAACCGTTCAGAACTTTTGGAGGCTAACAATGATTTTGAAGATCGGTTTGATCAACTTGAAGAGCTTCGAAGATCTCATTCACAATTCGGCTTAGAACACGATACACAGGACACTGTTTCCCATTTATCAAGAAGAGCTCCAGAAGACTTTTCTGTTTCACTTGAAACTTACGAATTATGTGTAAATGAAGAGCTAGAGGCTGTCAACGATTTTTCTCTTTTTCCTTCATTGGAGTAATCCTCCGAATTTAAGGTGCTAATATCTATCATAGATCTGCTGTGCTTTATACTGTATATTAAAAATAAGTCACTCGTTTGAAATTTATTATTTTCTTTACTTACATTTTATTTTTGTTTCTTCTGTATTTTCTTATTCATGTAACCTAAGACAGCTATTCAATAAAATTAGGTAGTTGTAAATAACGTCCTATGTTACGCTAAATCTCGGTATACCATTTTCTTATTTCGATTAGTTGAACGCGCGCAGTTCGCAAACACCAAAACAGCAGCAGCAATGTCGATTTCTGTTAGTTCTCAAAATGAAACCTCAAAATTGGAAAGATGTAAGTGGCATGCCAGTTTATACGCATGAGTGTTGATGCAGGTTACAATTTTGGGCCGGTATACTCATATTCAAGACTAGTCGAATGCTAACATTTATCTGTTATAGTAGGAGCTCATTCTCATATAAAAGGAATTGGCTTAAATGACAATTTGGAGCCAAAAGAATCAAGTGATGGAATGGTAGGCCAGGTGAAGGCTCGTCGAGCTGCTGGTGTAATTCTTCGAATGATTCAGGCAGGAAAAATTGCGGGTCGCTCTATACTCATGGCTGGACCACCTTCAACTGGTAAGACAGCTATCGCAATGGCTATGTCCCAAACTCTTGGCTCAGATACTCCATTTGTCTCGCTTTCTGCTAGTGAGGTATATTCCCTTGAAATGTCAAAGACTGAAGCTTTACTACAAGCACTCCGGAAAAGTATTGGTGTTCGCATTAAAGAAGAAACAGAAATAATTGAAGGTGAAGTTGTAGAAATCCAAATTGATCGCTCGATCACTGGTGGTAATAAACAAGGTAAACTTACAATCCGTACTACGGATATGGAAACGGTATATGATTTGGGTACAAAAATGATTGATGCTTTGACAAAAGAAAAGGTTTTGGCTGGTGATGTTGTAACGATTGACAAGTCCATGGGTAAAGTCACAAAGTTAGGTCGTTCATTTACAAGGGCCCGCGACTACGATGCTATGGGAGCAGATACTCGTTTCGTTCAATGCCCACAAGGTGAAATTCAAAAGAGAAAGGAACTTGTTCATACCGTTTCTCTTCACGATATCGATGTCATTAACTCTCGAACTCAAGGATTCTTAGCTTTGTTTGCTGGTGATACCGGTGAGATCAAACCAGAAGTCCGTGAACAAATAAACACCAAGGTTAGTGAATGGAGAGAAGAAGGCAAAGCCGAGATTTCTCCCGGTGTTTTGTTTGTAGACGAAGTTCATATGCTTGACATTGAGTGCTTCTCATTTTTTAACCGTGCTTTGGAAGACGAACTTGCTCCTATAGTTATCATGGCTTCCAATCGAGGTATTACTAGAATTCGTGGCACCAACTACCGTTCGCCTCATGGTATCCCTGTGGATTATTTAGATAGAATGCTTATTATTTCTACACAAACTTACTCTCATGAAGAAGTCAAGGAAATTTTGCATATACGCTGTCAGGAAGAAGACGTTGACATGGCACCTTCTGCTTTAGATTATTTGGCATCCATTGGACGTGAAACTAGTCTTCGATATGCATTACTTCTTATTTCCTCTTCCAACCAGGTTGCGTTGAAACGTAAGAGTGCCACCATTGAAGATTCGGATATCAAGCGCGTTTATGACCTTTTTTTGGATCAAGGAAGAAGCGTGAAATACTTGGAGGAGTATGAGAAGAACTATGTCGCTGAAACCGAATGGCCTGCTTCCGAAGCTGCGGCCATGCAGGAAGACTAAATTCGTTAATGTTTCTGTTTTTTTGAATTTCATTTATATACTAAAGAGGTCGGAGAATGATGAAAACTTTATTTAATAAAATAGGCTGTCTATATTGACTTCATGTCGCGAAATGTATCATGAAAGCAAAATGCTTTTTTTTAAGCGTAGCTGTAGTATAAATAAAGGTAAATCAGAAAAGGGAAGGGTAAACACCATTTTAGATTGAATTTTCGCTCAAATAAGAAACGTTTTGAGGAAACATCCAGCCTTTCTCGGGTGATAGGGAAATGAAAGCAGCCTGTTTTGCATTTGTAAAATATCCTTGATTATCCCAAGCCTGCATTTGGGAGGCAGAGTAAGGCCCATATATATTTTCGTCCCCTTCCCATTTAAATGAATAGGAGGGCTTTTCCATATCAACGGTCGGCGGCTTCCAAGATTCATGAGTAATTCTTTGAAACAGCCTTTGTAAAGCCTCCTTCGTTTCCGAATACAAGCTCTCAATTTTTGTTCGATCTTCTAGGAAGGTAATACAACCTGTTATGGTTTCAATCAGTCGTCTGCGATATTCATCGGCTGACTGACGTTCTAAAGATAAATTTTCAGAGTTTTTTTTTTGTTTTCTGGCACGACTAGTCATAGACGTACTAATGCTTTGTCTCTGTAGAAAACTCAGGACATTTTCGTCTGGTTCCATTCGTACAATAAGGAAAGACAGTGCCTCTGGAACAGTATGAAAGGGAAGACGTTTTGATTCTTCCATGTCAGAAAGCATTTTTTTATGAGCATCTTGTTTTCGTGTGAATTCTGCTCTCTTTGCCGCAGCGATGCTTCTTCTCGAAGAAACATCACCATTTAACCATGCGTCGTACTGATCATGTGGGTCGTTGGACTTTCGTACAAAGTTTCCATTTTCATCAAAATCACCCTCTTCCATATCTTCTTTAAGATTGAACGGCGTAACCTTTGACTTGCCTGAATCCCTTTCTTCATCTTCAGAATCAACATTAAGTGAGTCTGAAACCTCTTCCTGACCTTCAATATCCTCGTAACGTAACGTCTCCTGTGCATTTGCGTCCTCATCCTCAAACTCATCGTCTAATTCATTTCGAGAAGGTAGACCCCGCTGGGCAAGTCGTTCCGAGGGGTCTTGCTCTTCAGTTTCTTTATCGGCATTTCCTTTTTCTTCATCTCCAGACGATTCTGAAAACATGTCTGATGCATCGCCGTCGTTTTTGGGTTTTTTCATCGCTACCTCTTCTTCAGAGTCTGAATCATAGTATCCTTTTTATGCAGTTAATAACGATGAAATGAGTCAACGACTTATGAATCCAATCTACAAACCATACCTTCTTCTTTTGTTTTGTAACGCCTTTTCCCAATGTTGCTGACATCGTTTTCCAGATACACATCCTCTTCATTTTCGCTTGAAGCGTTTACTCCTTCGTAAGCGCGGTTCATGACCCGAAAACTGTCAAAGTATGGAACTTGAAAGATTCAAAGCCATACAATTCCTTCTCAATTTAGATCACC
The DNA here is from genome assembly GCA_029532395.1 of Schizosaccharomyces lindneri. Taxonomy (NCBI): domain Eukaryota; kingdom Fungi; phylum Ascomycota; class Schizosaccharomycetes; order Schizosaccharomycetales; family Schizosaccharomycetaceae; genus Schizosaccharomyces; species Schizosaccharomyces lindneri. The sequence goes on along the minus strand of JARFMH010000023.1, from coordinate 61,448 downwards.
GAACACGGTCTTTTCTTTAGCTTGGAACTTTGACAAAAATAGTGACCATCGTTACAAAGCGCTATCCAGTCTGACACCATGAAAAGTGTACTTAGTCCTATGAAAGAAGAACCTTGGGATTTCCTATTTACTTCCTGCATCATTGAAAAAAATAAATAAATTGCTAAACCATTTGTTTGCTTTGGAAAAATTCAAGAAATCCATAGTTTGTTTCATTTAAGTTGTACTTACTCTAGGTTCCATTCCCAGTAGAATCTTGAACGGTGCATAAGTTTCAGGGAACTGAAAACAGTGTCTGAATTGTTTACGCAGAAAGAATTCGCTTTTTTAATATAAAAAATGAAGCTATTTTTCATTTTGGGGTTATGCTTCGTTTGCTTTGTTCAGTTGTCGATGCAAGCAACAGTAGAAGGAAAAATTGTTCCTAATCTGGTAATGAAAAGACTAAAAGATTTGCCATACGATACACGTGCAAAATTAAGCTCAAAAACTTTGATCGAGGATTCTCCAGTTCAACGGAATGGCCGATTCAGTTTTGCAAATGTTGAGAATGGAGTATACCACTTACATTTTGAAAGCATTGAATATGAATTTGCACAATTTCACATTGTTGTAAACGATTCTCAAGTGGATGCTTATTACACGACGGCTGGAGAAGAACGATCTTCGACAACCGCCCTGAGAAGCGCATCACATCCCATTACAGCTCGGGCTGTGCAAAAGCATGAATATTTACAAGAACCTAGAAAGTTTTCTTTGTTACGTCTTTTGAAAAGCCCAATGATGCTGTTGTCCTTAGCGTCTGTCGGGTTGGTTTTCATTCTTCCCAAAATGAGCGAGCAGGCAAGATCCTTAGAGGTTGCTCAGCAAGAACAAGATGCCGGAATGAAAAAAAAGACTACCTAGATATAAACAAAAAGGTTACTCTCTTTTTTTAAATCCTTCATTTCGGCAGATTATTTTTCTCTCAATATACCAAAGTTCGTATGGGTTTTACAAGACTTTTCAATGGCTTACGAAAATCATCAATGATGAATTTTTTTGCATTCCTTGTTGTTTCAACAAGACTTTTGTTTATGACTCAATCGCTTGAATCGTTTCATTCTATAGAAATGGATTACTTACTTGATTCATGCATATGCCATGTCTACTATACATGTAGAAGTGTATTAAAAGTGAAAAAAGGAAGCGTATCTTTTTTTTTTAAAAAAAAATTGAAACCAGACATCGAATATTGCATAGCTACAAACCCTTAAAGTTCTAGTGGCAGGTCATTCACACTATCTAGTCAGCTAGCTAGTTTGTTGCGATCCTTGTCATGTAAGAACTTCAAATTCTAATTTACTAACTAACTGGCTTTGGAAATTCGTTAAATGTGAAGACATGTGATGTCAAACCGTAATTTTTCACCAGCATATTATTTGGATATCTATGATGACTCTTTCATGACATGGCTTTAAAATCACAATGATCAATCATTATATGCAACTAGCAATGGACAAGATGATAAAACCACATAAGTCATGGTTGCAGTAAGGAATTTGCAGCAAGAAAAAGTTTTAGCAACCAAGGGAGTAGTGTAGCCAGCCTCTCAAACCAAGTATTGATTTTGTACAGGTATTTGTTTTTTATTTATTTTTGCTACAAATCTTTACTAGGACCTTTTTGAGTGTCACTGCGTGTCTCACTATTTGTTGACATCAGCCACTTGCGACGATCCAAAAGCCAAGATTGTTCATTGCAACAAAACCCGATTATATCTTTGCAGAGGAGTTTTTTCTTTCCAGTCAGAAAGTCAGAAATAATTACAAGAGCTCATTTGTTTCTGAAAACCCCTTATTCCTAATACCGAATAGAAGTGTATGGATCTATGTCTGTACATGAGAAAATTGAACAGGTCTTGTTCCATGAAAAGATTGGATTCATATTCCTCTGTCTTCTATGGTATTTATGTAGCGCGGTAACGTATGTATTGAATAGAACGACTGGTCATTGAAAGGAGAAAGGAGAAAAGAAGTGTTTACTAACATGGAGTAGAAATACGAGTTCAAAGAGCATTTTCAACGATGTCTCCTGCCCGGTCACTTTAACTTTTTTGCAATTCGGTTTCGTTGCTTTTTTTAGCGCTGTTTGTCTACTCATTCGGCAATTTTTTGGAAATGGCAATGGAATTCAAAGGCCTTCAAAATTAGTGCTTTCGACAACGCTACCCTTGAGCGTTTTTCAAATTGGAGGACATGTGTTTGGCAGTTTGGCCACAACCAGGATCCCCGTGTCCACGGTACACACCGTCAAGGCACTTTCACCTCTTTTCACAGTTTTGGCATATCGATTTCTTTTTCAGCATTCCTATTCCTCAACAGCCTACTTTTCTCTGGTTCCACTTACTTTAGGTGTGACTCTGGCGTGTTCCTTTGAACTTTCCGCAGATTTATGTGGATTGTTTTACGCCTTGATTTCTACATTTATTTTTGTTTCTCAAAATATATTCGGTAAGAAAATCTTTACGGAAGCCAAAAAGCACGGAAATGCTTCAAAAAAGAGTCACTATAACAAGTTAAATCTTTTGCTTTATTCTTCCGGTATGGCATTCCTTGTGATGATTCCAGTTTGGCTTCATCAAGAAGGATTCGAATACCTTCCAGTCATTGGATCGCCCGTCTTCTTTAACGTTATCCATAATGGTCTGTCGCACTTTTTCCAAAACATTCTTGCTTTTACGCTGCTAAGCATCATCTCTCCCGTTGCTTATTCGATTGCCAGTTTGATCAAGCGTATCTTTGTTATTGTCGTATCCATCTTGTGGTTCCGACAACCCACGAGCCCAACCCAAGCTATGGGAATTGTTTTAACGGCCGTTGGATTGTACTTGTATGATCGTAGCAAGAAGTTGTCGCCGTTGGATACGAAGAAGGTCAAAACCTTTGAAGAGAAGGCACTTGATTTGGAATCTCAACCATCGAGCAGAGTTTCCTCTGAAGTATTTAGTGGAACGAGCTCGCCTTTATCGGAAAAAAATTTGTCGCACAGGTTTCCTCGCCTCGACAGTGTCGTCCCACTTATTTCCAATTCTCCTTTAACTCCCACCTCTGTATTAACCAAAGAACCCACTTCAGCACCCCTTCAATTTCCTTCCCGTAATTTCCTTATGGAACCAAATCAACGATCCGAAAACTCTTCTCTTCACGACGACTCATCGTATCTAGCCAAACAGCCGAGCTACACGCCACCGCCCGGTGTGTTTAAAGCTCCACGTCCAGAGCGTCCTTGGACTGCGGAGGCATTGCCTGCTTTACGGATTTAAGGCTAGCGTGCTCTTCTCTGGAATGGAGAACAAGCATAAAAATGTCATGCCATCTACTTTGACTAATTCAGTCGGGGGATGTATCTGTGTAGTATAGACTAAAAAGGTTTCCGTTGAAGAAGATTGAGTATGCATGCCTTAGGCCAAAAAAAAAACCCCTCCCCAAAAAACAAAAAAAAAAAAAAAAAAAAAAAAAAAAAGGAAAGAAGAAGAAAGCAAAGAGTAGGGCATCATGGAAGAAGGAAAGGAATCGTTTCATCTTTTGTGTGGACGTGTTTTTGTTTATTCTTTTCTTTTCTATTGTCTTTTCTTTTTTGGTTCTTCCATACGACACACGTCTTGCATTTGAGACAGTGTGAATGAAGGACGGAGAAAGGAGAAGAGAGAAAAGAATAAATAAAACACAAGTTGAAAGAAAAAGGGAAATTTGGATGGAACGGGGTGAATTTCCTAAATTATTTTCTAGCATATTTCTTTTGGCTTCTCTTCCAACCTGCTCTGGGGTTTTTTTTTTTTTTTTTTTTTTTTTTTGATAATATTTATTTAAATCATGTTCCCCATTTCCATCTTTGTTTGTTTGTTTTTACTTTTTCTTTGTCTTTTGTCTTTCTTTACTTGAGAATGATGGATCCGTTTTTCTTTTTTTTTTCGTGCAATCAGCTAATTTTTTCAAATTCAAATCGCTTTCCAACTAAACTATGAATAAAATGATTACCAGCAGTGAATCATCGATGGAAAAGAGGTTGACATTTTCAAAGCCTTGTATGTTACGTCCAACATTTCAGAAAGGAGACGAACTACGACCTACTATGTCGTTTACAAATAATTAAAAGTCTATGAATTTTTGTTTTGTACAAATTCTAGTCAACTCTAGTTAAATCAACCCAAAACAACTTGTAATCAATGAAACCAGACCAAACCAAATATAACCAAGTCAAGTCAAGTCAAGTCAAAGAAATAAAATGTAGTGTATATAGGATGTACTATGTAGCATGTAACGGTTTTGTGGTAAGAAAACAAAAAGACGGAAAAGAGGATAAATGAAATCTAAACTTACTAAAAATTCATAAACAATTGTTATGATGGTTATAGACAACTAATAAACAACAATGATGAATATGATGATGCATACAACAAAGGAATAAAAGGTTTTCATTCGTAATTTCATCTTGATATTCTTTTCCGAAATTTCTAGCCCGATTCCCTGATGATTAAAAAACTTTTCTTTTCTTTGTTTGATTAAATTTTACCAAAGAACCCTTCTGTATCAACTGGATTACAGTTATATACGCCTTTTTTTATGTTTTTTACCAATCAATTTATGAAAGAAATTCCTTCTACATTCATGTTTTACCCGGATTACATCGATTGATAAATTTCTTCGTTTACATCTAAGTGTATATCTATTCGCTTCCATTTATTATGGTAACGATGTTGATTAAGTCGGGATGATAATCGGAACTCTATCAATAAATATTTTAGTGCGTTCGCCTAAAAATTTAATTGAAGTATATATATATGCATACACACGGCGACAGATGTCTACAAATATACAAACAAGAGACCGTTGGCAAAAAACTTGGAAAGAACCAAAATTCTCTAGCCAAAAATATAAAGGCGACAGGATTGCTATAAACAGCACCGATTCAGGGACTTTAAAATAGAATTGTGTTTCTTGACATTATGAAAAATGAGTGAAATTCAAAAGAAACAAACTTCTGCTGCGAATTTGCTCTTGGGCGCAGGCCTAAACCTGTTTGAGTATGTTTTGAATATTATTTCTGGATGAGGGATGCAAAATATAAATTAGTTTTTGGGTTTCTTTTGTTTGTTTGGTTTTGAAAGGATTTCTTATTGTCTCTTTTGATTGGGAATTTTTTTTTACTAAACATTTTTTTAGAACCTCTTCTTTGGGTCATCCGTTGGAAGTGACCAAGGTAAGTATTCCATTGAATAAATAAGTGTAAAAAGAGCGGCGTTGGAAAAAAGAGCAATAGAGGCATTTGATTTCCTTTGTGCTTTGTGCTTTGGACTTGTCCTGTGTACCACTGACCACTGAGGACTTTTTCTCCCTGCGTGTGCGTGTACATGTGCGCGCGTGTATTGGTTTTGAAATTTATTTTGCTTGATCCTCGTGTGCCTTTTTTTTCCTGTCTTGAGAAAGCATCAAAAACTAACGAAAATAGGTCCAAATGGCCACCAACCGTACCCAAAGCATGGAACAGGTCTTAAAGTCAATCCTTTCGCGTGGTGGCATCCTTGGTTTTTATCAAGGATTAATTCCCTGGGCTTGGATCGAGGCTTCCACCAAGGGCGCCGTGCTTCTCTTTACTTCGGCTGAGTTGGAGTACTGGGGACGCCGTGCTGGTTTCTCCTCTACCGCCGCTGGTGCTTTAGCAGGCATGGGCGGTGGTATTGCCCAAGCGTATGCTACTATGGGCCTTTGTACTTGTATGAAAACCGCCGAGGTCACCCGTGCCAAGCAAGCTGCTACCGGAGTCCAAGTCCCTAGTACTTTCCGCGTCTTTGCCGACTTGTACAAAGAAAAGGGCATCCGTGGTATCAATCGAGGTGTCAACGCTGTTGCCCTTCGTCAAATGTCCAATTGGGGTAGTCGTTTTGCTCTTTCCCGCTTTTTCGAGAAGCCTATCCGTTATTTGTCTGGAAGCAAGGATTCAGATCCCTTGACTCCGGCACAACGATTCGTTGCTAGCGTGACCGGTGGTGCTTTGAGCTGTTGGAACCAACCCGTTGAAGTCGCTCGTGTAGAAATGCAGAGCTTGAGCAATGGATCTCAAAATTCCTCCAGAGGAATCGTCGCCACCATCCGTTCTGTTTACGACAGCAATGGAATCAAAGGCTTGTACAGAGGTGTTGTTCCCCGAATGGGCCTTGGCGCATATCAAACTGTCATTATGGTCTTTTTAGCAGACAGTATTCGCTCTTTTTTTAATCAAGATTAATCCTTCCCTTGATATTTGTTGTCGTGCGGCCTTTTACTTTTCCTCGTTGGGTATAATATTGCCGCCTCATACTCAATCGATCCTTTTAATCCCCCTACCATTCAAGTAATAACTCCTTTCTGGATATCCGTTTGAGCAATTGAATGTTGATATTCTCGTTCTTTTGCATTTCTTTTCATTGTTCAGTAGATGAATCGCCTGATTCAATTTTATTCTATCGCAAACTCTGTCATTTGGGTAGTTTTTACAAAAATAGCATAAAGAAACTTTAATTAGATTATGTTTTTCTTTTCTTACATTCCTTTGACTCGTAAATGTGGAAATCTCTTTTCTTTTTCGTTATGAATAAGCAGAAGCGGCAAAAAAAACCAACTCTTTGTATTTTGAGCATAAAAGAATGACTGACATTGATGTTTTCTATAACAAAATATATATCTATAGCAAAAACGAAATTCTTTCTTTATAGAGAAGGAAGTTCCATTCCCAAAAGCATCCTGTTATATGTTAGTACTTGTCTTAAGTCCCTTGCAACAACTTCATCACGTACATGGTATAGGTTTTCATAAAATATGCAACGAATGCCTCCAGGTGAAAGATGGATTTATTACCCATTCGAGCCCGGTGTTCATAATTTGCAACTGATTGGATGAGAAGGGGATGCATTTTAGCATCCACTTTCAGTAAAAAGAAGCCGAGCAGTTCTTTGAAAATGATGCTTGGTGGAATACAATGAGAGAGAAGATCATACAACATGGAACGTACAACCAAGATCCGAGCGGGAGACTGCTCTTGAAGCATGGAAGTTCCCATTTGGATAATAAACGTTTGCCAGTCAGGTAATGGTAGCTGAGATCCATTGTCTGTTAACTGACGACTATGAGGTGACTTTGCATGTATAGTTTCTAAGAGTAAGATGGCTTTTCTTAAATTTCGACTGCAATTATTAGCTATCTTTTCGAGAAGAGAAGCCGGTGCTTCTAATTCTTGAGTAGCAAGGATTTGAGACATGACTTTAATAATGTCTGACTCGGAAGGTGCAGCAACACGGACCATTAATGTTCGAGAACGAATGGGTTCAATAATTTTAGAAGTTGAGTTGGCAACAAGAATAAGTCGAATATTATTTGAATATTTCTCCATAGTCCGACGAAGAGCTGCTTGAGCATCTCTTGTCAATTCATCGGCTACGTTGATGATCACCACTGGCTTGTGTTAGCTCTCCTGAATCAATCTTTATGTAAAAAAAGTTTACCTTTAAATCTCTTTTTTGCCTGTAAATCAACCTGCGCAGACTGGGCAATGTCCTTCAACAGCTCTTGCATGACAACTCGATCATAGTTTCCAACATCACTAGGTGTGATCTCTATGTGGTGCAAACTTGAAACAATATTAATTTGGATTTTACGGTTACTAGGAGTTAAAAATGTTCGCTGATCAATTTTTAACTGAGTTGAAGCATTAGCACAATATTCAGTTTTGCAACAAGCCAAAGAAACTTACTTTTTCAGCTCCAGGACCGTACAATTCACGTAATATAGCAACCGTTCTTGTCTTTTTTCCTGCTCCGCTGGGGCCGTAAATTAATAAATGTGGGAATTCATTTGTAGCTGCTAGAGAAATCAACCTCTCGGATAATTGCTTGTGGAAATCTAAAGATGAAAGGGTTTTAGGACGATATTGGTCTAACCAAAGCATTTTGGGATCTCAGGATGTGGAAATACTTTTGTTTTCAAGTTGCGTGTGAAGGACAAGCCCTTGGAAGAGAACTGGAACCCAGCATAAACTTGAGTACTCCAGTAATTCTTAAAGTATGAGTATCTATAAATGTATTTCTTATTATTTGATACTTTTGATATTTAATTTTAACAAGCTTGAGCAAAAATGATACGAAATATCTCACTGTTTTCATTACACGTTCTCCTTGCGCAGTGGCTCTTTCATACTAGTTTTACAGTAGACATCATGAGAGAATTGATTCTTATTCAAACCAAATAAAGTGTTGTTATTTGAGGATTTGACAGTATCGTTTCAATGCACAGGTTTCGACAAGGTCTCCTTTGGTACAAGCCAGACTTGCGTTGTCTTCTCTTTTAAAATGGCATACCACAAGAAAAAAAAAGTACTTAACGTCGAGTTCCTCTCTGGATACGTGAATCAAAGATTCAATGTCATTCAACCTGCAAGACTAGAAAATCAATTGAGCATGCTGTCAGCAACAAAACACCTAAACGTATTGTATTTAATTCTTTTATCATTTGAAGAAAGGCAATAACCTTCATGCAGTAATATGTAGACAGGAATCACAAAGGTTATTCAGACATGTTGATTCTAAGGGCGTAACTATAGGACTGCATTCCAATTTACTTCCATCTTATTTTGTCTAACTTTTACTATAAATTACCATTTTCCCTATATTTTTGGTCTGTCTGACACAATGATCCATGCAAAAGAGGTTTGTGTTTCTGCTATCCCACAGCACACATCTTCCTCTTTCGAGAAATTGGTTATAATAAGGGGAAATTACCATGAAGTTGCTTTGTGGAGATGAATTAGGACAATTAAAATGTAAATTTGATGCCTTTTCAGTTGATAAGTAGCTAACTTTGATGATTTCTAGTAATTGAACTGAAAAGGGGAATTGACGCTTCAAATCCAGAATCTGAGGCTCCTAGGATTCAACGTTTTGGAAATTTAGATAAAAAGAATGGAGTCTTATTTTTTTGTGAGACTGAAAATGTATTGCAGACCTTTTCTTCTTGGTAATTTTTTAAGGATTATGCAAGTTATGCTCTAGAAAGCGTAATACGTGTAATTACCGTTTTAGAAAGTTTCCTTCTTATTCTTGAAGCTTTACTAACCAAAAATAGTACGTCTATGTCATTCGTAAAAATGCTGCTATAGAGTGCTGGGATTTACGCAAAGAGCCCCCGGTTCTTGTCAGCTTATGGCAATTGGATGAAAAGATGATGGAAGATGCATCTATTGTTTCCTTTCAGTATGCTCATGGATGGCTTATGATTGCTTTGAGTAGTGGAACAATTTTGTTCCGAAATCCAGAATTAGGTGAAGTACGAAAGATTCAGGTTTCTTCACCGTTGTCCTGTGCTACCTTACATCCTCGGATTGCTGGTATTGTTGCTATAGGCGGAGAAGAAAACGATGTTTCTATATATACCTGTAATCCTAGCTGCTCTTCTTCTATTGACTTGACAACATTATGGGAGCAAAGCAAGATTGTTCGTCTTTTTCAAGGAAAAAATGTAAAAAACAATGCCTTGGATCTTCGGGTTCGTGTTTGGGTTACAGGCATTGTTTTTACGGAAGAACTCTTCAACGCCATTGATGGCAAAAGTGAAGATGATTCAGCTCCAGCTTTTCATTTCGCTACGATAACTCATTATGGTCAGGTATGTTATTCATTGAACTTTTCTGAAACTTGTTATTAACTATTTAAAAGCTGAGATTTTATTATACCAAGCAGGCTCGACGACCAGTCTATAGTACGGACATATCTACATCTGAACTCAATCATGTTGGCATTTTACCTTCCGTAAATATGTTATATTTTTCCGATAAGCGTGCTCAAGTCATAGTTTTTGACCCCTTAAAGAAGAAGACTGTCGGACGTTTCCAAGGTGTTAAAGGCTCTGCTTCTAGCATTCATAACCTTAATGACCTCGTCGCGATTGTAGGTCTCGACAGACATCTTCGAGTTTATGATGTCCATCGTAATCATCTAGCTAACGCTTACGTTAAAGTAATGCCTACTAGTGTTTTGCTGCTGAACGATTGTGATGAAGAAGTCATCAAGGAAGAAGAAGAGAAGCGTGTTGCGAAAGAAGAAGAAGAAGATATATGGCGGAACATGGAGCAGTTGGACGACGAGGAAGAGAAAAAGGATAACAGAAAGACAAAAAAGCAAAAAAGATCGTAAAAATGGGTTTTTGGAAGGAATGTGTTTAATAAAATATATTATGGTTTTTGGAATTTAATAATTGTTTTTTAATTCTTTTTTATTTAGATGCACGTATGTATAAACGCTCCCGCTTTATTATTCTTTAGTTTTTAAGATTTGTAAGAATTTTATTAACTGACCGACCGTCTATACAATAAAATAAAGTAAAGAAAAATAAAAACAATCATACCTTTTTATTTTTAGCAAAAAAATAAATAAACCTCATGAAAACATTCAAAACTCATTATTAGCCTTCTTGAAGGCATTGTCGTACAACATGTCTTGCTAATTGAACTCGGATGGTTAATCGACTTTCGAATTCATTGTCACCTCCGAAATCGCGAGCAGACTTTAAATAACTATCACATTCCTTCAAAGAGTTTTTAGATTTACTGTCCATTACAAAAAGGACGACGGCCATCTCATAGTGAGCAAAAGCGATAGCCCAACGCTCAACAGGTTTTGTAACTTGGCACAGTTTGTGAAGGAGAATCTTACTTTCATCCAACTTTCCTAAGTTTCTCCATAAAGTGGCTTTAACTAAGGCTTGGCAAATATCATCGCCTTCATCCTGCCAAGGCTGGACTCTATCCACATCGAATCGAGACAATTCTTCCAAATTCATCCTTCGAAAACCATTCCAAACGTAAATTAGTTCATACAAAGGAGAAAAGCCAACATATTCTGCCAATCCACCTTGATTGCCAACACTAGCTCTTCGTTCGCAGAGCGTCCTCACTTTCCGTCGTATATATTTATCTAGAGGAGCAGTCTTATCAGTTAACTGCTTATCCAGTGGTTCAAGCAACTGAGATGCGCTCATTAAAGCATCGACGTTAGCATAAGCCTGTACATCTTGCAAAAAGCATGCGGCAGCAAAGTATGAGTATAACCCGGCGCTAGAATCATTTAAACTAGATAACTTCATAAAGCTTTTTGCACCATCGATGTAACGATGAGAAAATGCACAATCCAAAGCATGTTCGAATACAATTAAGACTTCTAATTGCATAAGCTTAGGAGGCGGCTTTGCCATAAGATCATTCAAAACGTGAATGGCTTCAGTTTGTTTCTTAACCATAGAAAGCAATTTTGCTTCATGCAAAGGCCACATTGGGCCATTAGGATGAGTTTGTTTAATTTTAGAGAGAAGATCAAAGCAACGGTGAACGGGCCATCCATCAGGCTCAGACGGTGTAACTCTATAAATACTGCATAATTGCACAGCACCACTGTAATATTGAATAAGTGCCGCAAATGCTACTGCGGCAAAGAAGCCAGAAGGTCTTTGGAGAGCGGGCATCCACATATAATTAAGAGCCATGTCTCTATCCCCCTTATAACCAAGTAAGCTCAATATGGTAATCATTTTTGGAGGAAGCAAAGAAATTAAAAGTGTAAACAAACCTGTACACAAAAGAGTCCCAGTCTGTACGTACTCATTCACTGTATCGATATCCTTGTTATTGGTACTTTGAAAGCCCTTAGTAAAGGACTCAAAATGACGCTTGTTTATTTTGTTAAAAATTCCATGGGCTTTGCGAAGCTTGTATACTGACTTTACACTTGTTACGATGGATTCTGAACAAAACCCTATAAGGGCAGATAACAAAAGCATGAGGCCAATGGATACGCGGTACTCAATTCCAGGATCAAATGTACAGAGATAAAGGTCGTTTTTGGAGGCAAAATCCTTGTCTTCTGTAAGAGCTTTAATAGCTGAATCGATCTTATCTTGCGATTCCACAAACCGAAATGGTTCAAAGGTTAAAACAGCTTGAATAAAAGAAATAACAGCCTGGCCGCTTAGATGAAAGGAGGTATTGCCATAGTTGAAAATTTTGACAGCCTCATCCATCTTGTCATCTAGAATATAATTTAACCCACGAATGACGGACAGAATTGCCGGTAATTTTTCTTCTTGGTAGGAATTGTACATATTTTCAGCTTTTGGGGTAGAAAAGGAAAAGTAAAATTATTCTTTGTGCAAAACAGGAATAAGAATAAAAGGAGAAATGAAAAAAGTCTTGTCGATCAAATAATAAACACAATATAGTATCGACTCGACAGCAAGAAACAGATTATTTATGGGAAATAGATATCACAACGTAAGAATATAGGATTTTAGGAAATCCTGTTTGAGCTGAATTATAAAGAACGAACACCAAACGTCAGATGTTTGAAAAGCAATTACACAACGAAAAGACGAATTACTTTCAAAAGAATTTGGCTTAGCTCAGTTCAGTTCAGGTGGGTAAGGAAGGATTGAATGGAATGTATATACCGTGAACGGAAGGTGAGATGGATTAGGACCTTTTTCGAATCAATAGTGGATTCAGTGGTTTTGCCAAATCAAAAAAATAAAGAAACAAAGTGCAAACAAGTACGTTTCAAACAAAAATCAAAATGATCTTACTAGTAACAATCAAAACACCAGAAATGGGTTTCAACAAAATCAGCTGATTTTACTACGAAACCAAGGTGGTTTTTTTCAATCTTTTTTAGCAAGAAAATAAAAGAGTCCGCGAGAATGTGAAAAACCGCGTGACAATTCGGTGTGCCCTAATGGTTTCCGGTGCGTTTGGTAGTGATTCCAAGCGTTTAAAATTCACAAGTAATTATGTTTTAAGATTTTTGAGTACTTTATTGTTATTGATACGTTTCAAACTAGCCCTTCTCATACCAAAGTAAGGTGTTATAGAGTCAGTAACCCATTTTGACGTCAATATACAATCATTGGAGTCATTGCATAGAAGAAAATTCCAGTTAGTGAAATGAAACGATTCCGTGTTTTTTGTGTATTACGAAATGTTCCTTTCATTCGTTATATGTGTGATTCACGATGCAACACAACAAGAATAAAATTTCTTAAAAGTTTTTACCAGATCCTTGCGAGATTCCCTTATCGAAAGCTTCTAGCACTTTCTTACGTTGAGAGGCAACATACATATATATAGGTGAATCGCACATCGAGTTCTCGTTTACCAACTCAAAGACACAAAAAGGTCAATTAGAAAAATGTCTGACTGGGATAACAATGTTACTATTGGAAGCCGTGCCGGACCTGGAGCACGCACTCATGTTGCCAAGACGCAATCTCAACTCAACAGCGCTCGTCGTGCTGGTGCCGTTGTTGGAACTGAAAAGAAGTATGCCTCCGGCAATCGCGCTCAAGATCCTTCTGGACAACACTTGACCAAAATTGATCGTGAAAACGAGGTCAAGCCTCCATCTACCACCAACCGTTCTGTTGCTCAAGCTATCCAAAAGGGACGTCAAGAGAAGAAGTGGGCTCAAAAGGATTTGGCACAAAGAATTAACGAAAAGCCTCAAGTTGTTAACGACTATGAAGGTGGTCGTGCTGTTCCCAACCAACAAATTTTGACCAAGATGGAGCGTGCCTTGGGTGTGAAGTTACGTGGCCAAAACATCGGTGCACCCTTGGGTGGACCTAAAAAGAAGTAAAGCATAAGGAAAAAGAGTCCTTTCTGTTGGATCTGCATGGTAATTGGAGACCATGATCCTTGTCTTTTCCAAGGAAAGGAAAAGAAAAAAAGAAGAAAAGAAAAATGATTAAAGCTTATGTTTTTTTTTCCTTTGTTTATTATAATGATGAAAATATTTATGTCTCTTTTCGGAAATTGCTTTTGAAAGAGTAAACGTGCAAGTAATGAATGTTTTAAAGTTTAAAATGATAGTTTTGTTTTCTGGCCGGTATTAATGTTCAAGTAGAAAAGAACAGTTTTATTTGTAGCATGAAGAGTGTCATGCATGTAATGTATGCTATGCTTGCAATGCAGAGAATGAAGGGGGTATGCAATCAAACCAAGAAAAAGAATATACAAACAATGTAGAAGAAGAAAAAAGTAGGAGATCTAGTGAGAGAATATTGATCGAGAAAAGGCTTGAAGTTAAAGGAACAACACAACAATCCAAAACCGAATCAAAATTGAAAGAGCGAGAATGGATAAATAGTAGTTAACGGAAGAGCAGTCAACGGAAAAGGCGAATATACATGGCACCATACAAGGTCTTAACGATAGTATGATGAGGGAAACGAGTCCCGATGCGATGTGTGAGGAGGAGGAACAGGAGGCAGAGGGTGAGGGTGATAATAGTCAAGATCCTCCTGCATGGTGGGAACGGGTGGAAGAGTGGAATGGGAATACACGGAAGGCTCGTCTAATGGAAGTTCGTCGACAGATTCCGGAAAGTCATCCTCGTAGTAATATTCGTCAACCATGGAGGGAGATGGGAAGGAAGGCAGTTCGTTTGCTTGATGGGAATAGGTTAATGCATCGTCGGGGATTTCGTTGTAAGCATTGGATGTACTGATGGGGGGAGTAGGAAGAGGATGGTATGTTTTTGATGTCCCTTGAGTGTTGTCGGTGGAAAGGGAAGGTTCCGAGGCAGACGTTGGTAAAGAGGCCAGAGTAGCAACACTGAATTGGGGAAAAGGAAGGGAAGAAGCTGAAGTAGAAGGATTGGTGAATTTGAAGTAATTTGGATCAGATGGAAGAAATTTAAACTGAATGAAGATTTCGCCAGCAAATTGAAAATCATTTTTTAATTCATACCATTGGCTTTGATCGCCTTGGTTTAGCGCTTTTTGAAATGAAAGCACTGTATCACCAACTAAATGTGCATGTTTCCGGAATCCTTGATGGTACACGTACACTTTCATGATATTATAGCTTTCGCTACGAATGGGGAATTCCAAAACCGCATTCCAAGAAGGTGCTTGTCCGCTCCGTTTGTCGGTATGCGTACGCTTCACAAGTTCGCCAACACGGCAGCTACAGTAAGGGTTTTGCTTTCCGATAAGAGCCTTGTTGGGTAAGTTTTTCTAATGGTATATACGTTAGCAATGCAGAAGAAGAAGAAGAACAAGAGCGGACCAGCCCGAAAAAAAGAACTATATATAATAGGAATAAAGATTGAAAAATCAAAAAACTACAGTCTAAAAACAAGACTTACTGCGTTTGCAATGCGCACAATAAGAGTCCCTAATTGCTTATTTGACATTGTATGCCTCACCAAACCTACAAACAAGAGGTCTCAGGTTTTCGACACTCTTTTGAGACAGGAATATAGACAAAGAAAGAAAATAAAAAGAAAAAAAAGATGTTTTTATTAGCAACACTTGCTAACTTCTTTATTGAAACTGAACAAAAAAATGGCTGGTAAATTCAGAGTACTAGAGCGAGTTGCAGTAAAAGGTAAATAAAAGGTAGTCATAAATAAAAGAAACCAATTCTCGAAAAAAAAAAATAAAGAAAAAAATAAAAATACAATCATTCTGAATCTTAATAATTAGCAATAAACAATAAAATAGAAATTATAAAATAGAAAAAAAAAATAGAAAACCAAAGAAACTAGGTGAAAAAGTAAATCCATCCATCCATCCATTCTCATTCTTCATACATAGACAACGCAACGTATAATAAATCCATCAACCAACTATACCAAGTTTGTCGTTTTCTACCTAAGGAAAAGGAATAAAGAATTGCAGGTGGTAAAAGAAAAGAAACCCCAAATGTTTACTGCAATTGTTTACATGATTCTCTTAGAATATTTCGTTCTTTCAGTACATTGTGGTTTGTTTACATTTCCCCACAGTCCTTCTACGACAATTTCATTACTCTCTTCCACTGTCTTTGCCTTTTTGTCTTGGTGCTACATTTTTTTCTTTCGTCACTGTAACGTGTAAGGGCTCGTTTTTCGTCTTTAACGTTCAGTAAACGAAGACTAACGAAGGTTTACTTTGCTACCTTCGAGACCTTCATAGAATCGGTACCTAATGTGCATTTGCACAATTCTATTGGCTAGAGCATCCTTAAAAAGTAACACATGACGTAAAGTGCATTTCCAGAATCTGAGTTGCTGGAACCTTGAAAAGAAAACTTGCCATCTACTATTCACGCATTCAAGAGCTTGAGAGAAAAATAAAAAAGAAGGCCCATTGAAACTATTTATGAGCGACTTTGTTGAACAAATTTGACGAGTCTTTGATTCTTTCAGTTTTTGAGCGTTGACCGAGTTTTTTCATCATTTTTATATAGTGCTCATCGCTTAAGTACACCTGAATAACGATTTCATCAGTTCATGACGAACACCTTGGCTCTCCACCCCGGACCTAAACCAAATATAATTTGACTTGATAATAATAAAGTATTACTAGTTTGTTTTGAGGTAAGAAAGTTGTTGGTTCAAGTTTTCGTCATTAAGGGAGACAGCAAAGGTTGAAGCTGTTTTTTTGCTTGTGAAGACGTTTGGTAAAGGCAAATGAAAAGAAAGAAAAGGAATACAGGATGAGGAAAAGTGGAAGCTGCTTTACTTTTCTCTACTGATACGACAATGGTGGATCGTTTTAAAGTCCTTTCTGGCATTTTCCTTGTATGAAAAAATTTTCAGAGATGAAATGTCAGGTCAGATCAGGTTCCTTTTTACTCTTTTCCTTTGACTATTCTTTTGTGTTTGTGTTTGTGTTTGTCTTTGCTTTTTCCTTTTTCTTTCTCTCTCTTTTTTTGATACAAAACCTTGATTCCCATGCTTTGGCATTCAAATTACTAACATCTCTTGTCTAGTTCAGTTCCTCTTACCGTTCTGATACATTAGCTTCCGCCTGGTCAAATCCTAATCCGGTTCTAACCCCCTTCGAATCTTTTTCTTTCACTTTGTTCAATTCGTTCTTCTTTCCTCCTACAACTTGCACTATTGTTATTTACTACTAAAACAAATTTTGGAATTCTATCATTGACTTGAAGTTATCGGATTTCTTCTATTGTCATCTATTGTCACATACTGGTATTGAACACACTGTAATTTTACTCGTTTATTTATTTTTTGTTTTTTTATCTATATTCACCGATTTTTACGTCTACTCTATTCAGCTTGCATCATGTCTCCTTCACCCAACAGTGCCCCAAACTACAATCCATCTGAAGTCCCTCCCAACCTTAATTCAAAGTCTGCCGCGAATAATAATAATCCTTCTGTTCCAAACAACATAAGTATTCCTTCTACGCAAGCTCCTCAACAATCGCAGTCAAACGATGCTGGTGATCCTCTTGAACAGCCTGCAGGTGTGACTCCTTCTTTTGTTGGTTCATTAAAACTGGATTTTGAACCTAACCCTTTTGAGCACTCTTTTGGCTCGACTCCTTCAGTAAACCAACATCCAGGTTCTTCCACGAGTCGCCCTGTTCCTTCCGCAATTCCTCCTTCTCTTTCCCGAACTCTACTTCCCCCCGTATCTTCTATTGCTTCTCCAGATATTTTGGGTGCCCCTGGTATTGCTTCTCCACTCGCATATCCTGCTTGGTCTGGATTTAGTCGTCCAGGTGCTCAAAACCCCCTTTCTCCTGCTATTTACGATGCCACCCTTCGACCGGACTATCTCAATACTCCTTCTGATCCCTCCTCTATGGCTATGGGATCAAGGTTTTCCTTTGGCACTGGATTTACCCCTGGAGGTAATGAATCCTTCCGCTCTTTTTTGACACCAACAGGTGCTGGTTTTCCTGCACCTTCCCCTGGAACTGCTAATCTTTTAGGGTTTCAACCTTTCGATGCACAGTTCCCTGATCAGTATCGGTTCACTCCAAGAGACGGTAAGCCTCCTGTTTCGACCGGTACGAATGGAGAACAATCTGATTATTTCGGCGCCAATGCTGCAGTTCATGGTCTTTGCTTACTTTCGCAAGTCCCCGAGCAGCAGCAACAAAAAGTACAACAGTCCATTCCGAATGAGACGGATCCTTCGACGTCGGCGGCTGTTGCTAATTTGCTGAAGCAATCTCAATCCCAACAATATCCCGAGTCTATCCGTCCATCTTTTACGAACAATGGTAATAATCCCATGGAGCCCCAAAATATGGGACAACAACCGTACTATATGAATGCCAACCAAATGCGTGGAGACATGCAGCCTTCCGTGTACGGTGAAACGGTTAATCCCGCTGATCCTTCTCTGAATTTACGTTCCTCCAACAACTATGAAATGCACATGAACAACATGTCTCACATGGGACACGGTGGAAGTAGGGAGGTATCTGGCAACGGTATGCCAGTCCAAGTGAAATCTGAAAACAACGAGCCTCAAGAGTCCCAACCTCGTGGTATGTCGAATGTATCACCTTCAGGATCTCCTAGCGAGACTGATATGAAGGATCTTGACGGTTTCAACGGCGATAGTAGCAATAGTAAGAGTGGTTCGACACCTCGTCGAAATTCGAAGAATGAAACTGATGATGAAAAGCGGAAAAGCTTTTTGGAACGCAATCGTCAAGCTGCTCTCAAATGTCGCCAACGCAAAAAGCAGTGGCTATCCAATCTTCAAGCGAAGGTTGAATTTTATGGAAATGAAAATGAGATTTTGAGTGCGCAGGTTAGTGCTCTCAGAGAAGAAATTGTCAGTTTGAAAACACTGTTAATTGCTCATAAGGAATGTCCGGTTGCAAAGGGCAATTCAGCGGCAGTCGCTACAACAATCATCGGAAACGGTGATATGTCTCAACGGATTAATTTAGGTTATTAGTTCTTAATATTTAATCGTGAATGAGAAATCCACACTTTAATTGGTCGGTTGATGTGGATTTGGGAAAAAGCAAGTAATGCCGTAGAAAGGCATTCCTAATTGAAGTAACCGTTTGATACGGTTCATTTAATTATTAATGATTGGAATAGTTTTGAAAATAAAAAGCCCATTTACTTTTCAGCGCACTTTTATTCTTGCTGAAATTTAGTATGGATTTCAAATACTTGTTGTCGACTACGTCCTGTTGATTTGTTATTTTACGCAAGGAAGGTTTATTATTATGTTTATGTATGATAATTCTTTTGAATCGCTTACTGTTTTAATTATAAGAAAAAAAAAAGGATGTTTGCAATGATGGATATCTTTTCGAAATTACAAGATGTCAAAAAGAAAACAGACAGACAGACTTTGACAGAACACCTATTAAACAAAAATATAACATATTATTTTTTGGCATATGTTTTTTTGTAATAATAATAATCAAAAAAAAAAAGATTTGAAGTAGGTGGTTTCGTTGTACGATAGCAGCCTTCATCATCATCATTATCTAGTTAGTGTAGGGTGGTAGTAGTAGTAGTACTATGAAATAAATATAGTTTACCTTTTGATATTTTGTACACGAATGAGGATGGTATAAATCAGCAGTGGAATTGTTTCAAGAAAAAAGATGCATGATTGTAGCTTGCTGATGAGAATGCTTCTTACAAAACGATATTCTTTTCAAAAGAGCAAGCATAATTTACAAGTCAGCCAGCGCTCTAGAAACATATAGATGCAACGAAAAAAATACGTATATTTACTTGACAACAGAATGAGGAAAGCAAAAGCATCTTGTAAAACAAAAACTTATTATTATTCAGTATATATTATATATATGTATATATATCACATGTATCACATCACATAAATAAAATTGTCGGAAGCGAATAAAATCAACACGTATTAAAGCAAGGAAGCATAAAAAGCTACTATTATAAAAGTAAAACAACATAGAAGAATATGTCAAACATTAAAATTAGCGACATCTTTTAAAGAAAATCCACCTCTATAAACGGTAGGAAATCATCATAAAAGAACGTCGTCGATATTACCAAGACTTCGGTCCAAAGAATTCGCCAGCAGTTTCATTGACGGTTCTCAAGACGGCAGTACCACTCGCATCCATAGTGTTAAAGGCACCGATGTTACCCCACCAGCTTGGAAAGTTGACATTGGGGAGTTGAAGGCAGAAAAAGATGAGGATAAGAGCCAGCTCCATACCTGTATCGAGGGCAGCCGACATATTGAAGTTGTACTTTGCCCACCAGTCATAGTATCTGTTCTTGATGTAGTGGTTGAAGAAAAGGCCAATGCCGCACCATACCAGATAGTTGGTAGGGGTAGCAGGAGGCAACATTCCGGTACCACCAAAGATAATAGGAGCACTAAGATTGCCCCACCATCTTTGAGGCCACTTCTTCCATAAGGCCCAAAACAAGACGGCTGACAAAGCACCAACGAGCCAAAAGTATTGCAAACTAGCGTAAAGATAGTCACCAGAGAACATGCGTTGAGGACCGATTACACCCCAAATAACGGAGGAATTAAAGAAAGTTTTTGCAGCAGGGCAAGTGTACCCATCAGGCTGATTAGGGTCGCATACGTTTTTAATATTACCAAGAGCCCAATCTAAAACGCCAATTTGAACAAAGCAAGCCCAAATACTAGCTAATGTTTGAGTCCAAAACATCATCTTTGGAGGAATCTTCATGTAGTGGCCGAACTTGAGATCACTGATAAAAGACAGCGCCTGGGATTGAGTAATGTAGCCAACGGTCTTGAAGATCATGTTTGCGAGAGGATGTCCGGGATACATATAACCAACGATGAATTCGGTAAAGACATTCATACCAAGCTGGACGTTAGTGATGGCATAAATGACACCAACAGGAATGTACCAAACCACAGCGATAATTAAACCAACAATGACGACCCAAGCAGGAGTTTCAGTGTTCCATCCATAGCAAACACCCATCATTATACCGAAAGAGGCGATGAATATGGAAAGGTACCACCAAAAGGGGACTTCCTCATACCTTTCCATAAGACGTTCGTGGACGTCTTGTTTAGGAGGGCTGCGAAGGCGGTCCCAAATATCCTTACCGTGGTAGAGAGCGACGTGAACAATAACGGCACTCATAGAGGCAAAAGAAAGACCAAAGGATACGGCAGAAGCACTGGGCATAAAAAGAGGGGAGTATTCTTGGAAGGCTTTTAAGTCTAGTCTGAAGTCTGGAGTAAGAATGCGACTAACATCATAAGACTTTCCAAAATGATCAATGATGGAATTACTGCAGATGGGTAGGTATTTTCCATACCAGACATTGCTATAGTGGATACCAGCAGTAACGATCCAGAAGAAAAGAATGGTGCTAATCAAAGTATTCCAGATGGCAATAGCAGGGGACATAAGAGGAGAACCCAAATAACCGCTGATGGAGTTCCAGTCAAAGGTGACTGGGACTAAAGAAATACCGGTACTTTCACCAAAAAGCTGATTGACAATGGGACTATTAGGTTTGATCCAAGTGATCCAAGCAAAAAGAGAAAGGGCAGTAAAAATGTAATTAGGGAACCAAGTCCAAAAAAAGATACCGGCAAAGACAAAGAGAAAGAAACGAAAAGCGGAAATGTTCCAGCCATTAGCGCTTTTCATGTAGGCGATTTTGTTGGGTAAATGCAGAGTTTTCATAAGGGCAGTGTTTATAAGATTACTGGGCCAAATCATGGCGGCAGGACGAACCAAGATTTTTCGGGATAATCCAGCAAGGCCATAGCCGATGAGTTGGGTAGCGAGAGTAAGACAGATTTCGTAGCCAAAACCAAAGTGTTGTTTGTAGAAGGCGCGTTGAGAAAGGATAATGTCTGTGGAATAAGCACTACCGAAAGAGACGGTAGACATGATGACAATGAGAGTATGTTCCTTCATATTGAAAGGACCGGGTTTGAAGTTAAAACGGAGACGGCCAATGCGGAATTGACGGTCGGGAAAGATCAAGTCCCAACCCTTGAGACAAGGGTAGGCGATGAGTTGGGCGATGAGGACGCTGATGGTGACGGGAGGGTTTCGAAGAGAGAAAAACATGTTTACGGCGGCACCGATGGTAGAGAAGATGAAACCAATGGTCCACATACGGATGGTATTACAAGATAAAGAAGGGTCATCGGTGGGCAAAACAGAGGCACGAACTTCGGGATAAGGAGAATCGTCTTCAATGTCGGCGAATTCTTTTTCCTCAATATCACCTTGTTCGATATCATCAGAGGAGCGAGGGGAGCCACGGCCCTTTTTTTCTTTGACGGGGTAAGAGTTAACTTCGGTATCTTTGTTTTGGTCTTTGGCAGAATTTAAAGAAGTGGTGGAATTCGAGGTACGAATTTCCTCGCCCAGTCCTCCTTCTCCTCCTCCAGTTCTATCGAGGGAAGAGGACAAGTTGATGGGCGAGGAAATAGAGGCATCAGTAATAGAAGAAGACATTTGAGTGTTGAATGTCGTAGAGACGATATTATATTTCTTTTTGATGAATCGTCAATCAATTTGAAATTAGTAAAACGAGAAAGGAGAGAAAAGTTAGACTCGAAGAGTCTCCAAATAAAAAATAAAATAAAAATAAAAGTAGAGGAATGAAACAGATAGAATTAGAGAGAAAAAGAAACGTATGAATTCAACATGAAAAGGATATTGAAAAGAGAAAACGAAAGTATAAAAAAAAAAAGGCAAAAAGGAGAAAACCTGGTGAAACAATCAAACTTGTTTTGTTTTTTTGGTGTTGAATACAAGAGGAAAACACTCGCCTTTTATGTCTTTTATTTTCTTCATCTCTAATGGTAGGTTATCAGGTAAAACAGGGTACAGATTACCCCATAAACGTATTGAGGGAGGGGAACCACATGTAAAGAAGGATAAGATAACCAACCTAGATAAACAAAAGGTTAATATCTCCAGAAAGAGAGAGAGGCAATAGATAGTCTTGGTCCGTCCATACACGAGTTGGATAAAGAAGCAAGCGAATGTTTATGAAAAGTAAACAAAGCAAGTCGAGTTGAGTCGGGAGTCGAGAGTCGTAAAAGAGAAGAGAAAAGAGGTCAACAAATCTTTTTTTTTTTTTTTTTTTATTTGCAGACTCTTCGAGTCTAAATTTTTTTGCTTTCTTTTCTCATTGTTTCTCTCCCTCTCCATCAAAACAAAAACATGAAAATGACACTTACTTTAGCGATAACCTTGCACATGAATCGAAAATATCACCTCTTGCAATTAAAATCCATGCAATAGAGTTTATATCTATCAAAACGTGTTTTCGTTTGCTCTAGACCCCAAAAAAAACCCATTCGTTTTCTCCATCCATGTGATCCTTGCTCATCACTAAGGTTTAAGTGATTTCTTTTCCCTCGTCCTCCCTCTCGCTCTCGCTCTCCTCTCCTCTCTTTACACCATATGGTACACGATGGTTAAAGTATGAAAACAAAGTTTTGTTATCTGGCGTTATCCTTGGCGTTTCGTGGAATGTGTGTGTCACGCGCGTGCTAGAAAAGGTTGATGATGATTGCTGATGGTTTGTTTTTGTTTTCTAATTTGGGGAAGACTGTGGAATAAACAAATAAACAAATAAATAAACAAACAAATAAATTAGACTCGAAGAGTCTGCAAATAAAAAAAAAAAATTGTTTTCTTTTTCGCTTTATCTTTTTTCTATTTATTGTTTATCTTTTCCCAATTCCACCTTTGCTCATTGATGATAGAGTTGACTGATTGCCTTCTGGAGGACAAGATATCAAAAAGGCATGGTTGGTTCGTAACAGTGTGTCGTAACTGGAGCCGTATATTGCTTTTTCAAGGCAAAACGCAAACAGGATAAGATATTGTGAAGGGAAGGGTCGGACAGGGAAATAGAGAAGCAGCTCAAACGAGATACTCTCTCCTACACATTCCCACTCACTAAAGGTATTTACTATCCAATTCAACTCAAGACATTATTACTGTAAGAAGCAGAGCAAGCAAAAAAAACACCCTTGCAACTTTTCAACAATATCTATTAGAATAATCATCATACACCATTGATTCTTATGATACAACATGAATAAAAGGTTTATGAAATAAAAAACAATTTACTCCTTATTTTCTATTTTATTCTATTTTATTTTGATTCTTTTTTTTTTTTTTAAAAAATACAGTTCCTTCCTTTTCTATCCACTACCTACATATGTCTCCTCTCTTCAAACCATCTACTACCCATCCGTTCATCTAGTAATGGTCTGCAGAAAGGAATTCTTCTCCGCAGGACGTTTATGACAGAAAAAGTAATTTTCCTTCTTCCACCAAGATAAACCTGCAGTATTTCTTATAACTATTCTAATCCATTTCAATTTTAATTTTAATTTCCATTTCAATTTCAATTTCAATTTCAATTTTTGCTTTTCTACTCCCCCCCTTTATCCTCCATCTTACACACTTCTTCTTACTCTTTCTCTCACTACAATCTCTCTCCCTTTCATCATCCCCTCTTGTACGATCCAGTGCAAAATAAATCCATTTTATAAAATTTACTCGACCTTACCACCCTTGCGAAGGATCAAGTTCTTGCGGTCCTTGTCAAGGTGAAGCTTGTTGATGACAACCTTGGAAGCATCAATACCAAGAGGAGTAGAGGCTCCGTTAGCCTTCTCACGAGTCACACGCTCGATTAACAAGAGGAACTTCTTACGGTAGACAGAAGTAATCTTGCCCTCACGGCCTTTGTTGGATCCACGGACAACGGTGACTTGGTCATCACGACGAACAGGAAGGGAGCGGATGTTGTATTGCTCTCTAAGTTCCTTAGAAAGAGGAGCAGACATCAACACACGGCGAACAGAGGAAGGGGCGGCGAAGTGAGCCTTTCTCTGCTTGCGGCGAGAGTCAGATACATTCCTGGAGAACTTCATTTTGTGTCGTGGGTCTGGTGAAAATCATGTTCTCCCTCATTCAAGGTTTGTGTCGCTTCAGGAAACAGTCACATTTCTTTCCTTTAGGTTAGGGCTTTCCTTCGTTTCTTCGTTTGTTTCCTCTCTTACCGTAGCGGCTTCCAATGCGTTAGTAAACATCAATCTCGACATTTTCCCATCTTTTCCTTTCTTTCTATCTATTCCCTCATCATTTGCATTTGTAAACTAGCATCCATCCATTACTTTATTTTCTTTTTCCATTACAACAACATCATCTCCTACAACAACAACTACTACTTCTACTAGAATCCCTATTTCATACCTCAATCATCATCATTTCTTATATTATTCCGTTTCGTCTATGAGATGGTCATCAAATCAAACACATATCGTATCTCTCTTTAGTCCAATTCACACTGCAACTTGCACTTCCTTCGACCCCTTATAAATGTTCATCACTCAGCTTTTTTGTAAATAAAACACATTCCTCCCCCTTCCTCCACATCACTATAGGTATCTTTTCCGCTACCTGTCCTCGTGCACGCGCCAATCGAATATACCAATCCTGAATCACTCCATTCGAGTACTTCGTATTCGAGTATGGTGTAAGATAATGAACGTTCGGCAACCTGGTCACAGCGTGCTCTACTTGTGTCTTGGCTTTTCTGTACCCTGTATTCCTATCCTCCATAAAGACCCGATACGTAAAATACCGATGCAGTTGAAACGTCGATGGCTCTGTCCCTTGTTCTTTTTCCAATTGATAGTACTCTGAAGCATGCTCAACATCCACGTCTTTGTGTGGCTTTTTATAATTCAACTTGGATCCAATCTCTTTTCCATTGCTTTCCTTCCCTTCCGTACTACCAGAAGGATCAACTGCGATAGAGTCATTTGTCCCTCCGAATTGCACTTTGCCATGAAAATCAGTTTGCACATCCCGTATAAGTATACCCAACACTCGATCAGGGAAGCAAGTCGTAATCTCCGCATAAATGTCTAAATCTTGCTCTCCATTATCACCAATTAACAGTAGCTTTCGATCACCAAGATTTCGTATGGTATGCAAGAGCGCCTCACGTTTGCGCTGGGCCGCAGGCTCGACCAGATTTTGTATAACACTGCTGAAATGTCGCAGCTGTATTGAGGCAATGAGCGGTATATTGCTCGTATCAAAGAATTCAGAAATCATAGGCCAAAGCTGCCAAGGAGAGTTGCTTACAAAATGTATAGTAGCTCCTAAATTTGTCATAACACGGAACCAGTCAGAAACGCCTTCTATGTATTGTTCATTCAAAGGTGCTAATAGTGTGTTTTCAGCTACTTTCTTGGAGCCTTCCACTACCCTGGTATTTTTCACTGTGTCATCTATATCAGAAATGATGGAAACACCTGAGCGACCCAAAACAGGAACCTCACTCAATACAGCACGAGCTTGTTCGTCTGTTGATGAAGGACCAATGGCAATCGCTTCTACCGAAAATTTGTTATTCCTGGTTTTAAAATGTGGAATAACCTCTTTCAATATGAAGTATCCGTTTTGATCTGTGATTGCTTGAAAGTCTGCCACGCAGTGTTCCTTAAAATCGTCATCCGTAGAGTAGACCTTTATTAAAACAGTCTCATTTCTGATCGGACGACTAAGTAAGTTTGCCGATCGAGTAATGAAATTGTGTTCACATCTCCTCAATCCTATAGACGCGATATAATTGCTCATTGTGGAAGGACTCATAAATCTTTGAACAAAGTTGGATAAACTATAACTAGACCGAATTGAGGTGTTGGGTTGACTCGGGGATAGTGTCTTCGATTCTTGTTTATGATATTTTAAATTGGGCTCACTCTGCGAATGACCACTCGTTCCCAATCCTTCCACCGGTTCATTTGTATTGTCCATACAAGGCGAAGTATTTACGAATGCCATCGTTTCTTCCTGAACGCTCATATTCGGCTCTATAGACTCCTGAGGTGGAAGCCCTACATAACGACGAAGAAAACTGAACATTACCCGATCTTTTCGACTAAATGGTCTTGCTCTAGGGTCCTCTCGAACCCATCCTTGAACATGAACTGCTATTTGTGTAGGCTCTCCTTGGAACCCATTCCCCGACGAGCTGATGAAGCATTGAGGAAATAAAGTTAACAAAATGGAGGACGAGGCCTCTCGAGGAAGCTCTTCAGTATTTACGAAGAGTCGTTTTAAAGAGCGATACATGTATAAAACAACTTATGCTAGCTTCATCAAGACCTACAGTTCGTTAAAACATTCGACCTCACAAACTCCAATACGGAGTGTACGTAAACATTCGATATACAGTAAACAAAGTCTTGAATGGAGATTTGAAGGATTCAAAATACACCCTGTTTTCTCGCCTTTTTGTTCAATAAGACTAATAAAATAATATACGATTACATCTCATGTGAAACTTTACACAGTACAAGATAACATTGGAAATAAAAAACTAGCGTCAATTTATCAAATGGATAATAACTGACCTTGTCATACAAACGGGGTTTTCTTCTATTATAAGAATGCAAGAAAAGGTAGTAGATTTTGAACAACAAAGAGATTAACAGCCTTTATGTAATTATACAAGAACACACAGTGGATGATAAAAAGAAACGAACGAACACCAACAATGAATTGAACGATCAAAGAAAGAAAGAAAGAAAACTACGATGAAAAAGGAACCACCTCTTTACATCAAGTAAACATACACTTAATCTTCTAAGTGTTCTTGGATGTCAGCATCGTTGTCATCATCAACATACGCATCCAGAGGAGACTTGTCTTGATTCTTAAAGTAATCATTTCTTTGCTTGCGAATACGTCTGCGAGCCGAATAGCCCCAGCGGAATTCAGCATCGGGATTCTCCTTTTCATCCTCATCATCAGTATCGAATTCGCCATGAAACTTGGCCGTTTTTCCATGCGTTAATTCAGAGTCAATATTGGCACCTTGCTCTTCAGCTTTCTTGTGGCCCTTCTCCTGAAGTTTGGCTCCAAGTTTCATCAAATATGGCCGTAATAAAAGATATCCACAAATGTAGATGCAGATACGAATCCAATCCCTTATTGTGTAGGATCGTAAATAACCAGTAACATCAATATTCATGTTTAATCCAAGTAAAGGGGAACTGTGTAGAATTGAGAGTTTTCAGAAGTTGGAATTATCCACAGCCAAAATCCTTCTCTCCCGTACTTATTTCTACCGGCTTCTCCGGACTTGCTAGTAAGAACCACAATATGATATAACGAGCCCACTTTGCAATATGCAAAATAATAAACAAACAGAAGTAATAAAAATGAAAAGGTATCCATAAAATTAATAGAAAGTCATAAAAATACAAAAAAAAAGATAATGCACAGCCAAACTATCTAAAGTTCCCAACTTTCCTCTTTTACCGTATTTTCATTGGAATCGTTCAAGGCGTCGAATTTCCTTTGTAAGGAAAGACTTCGCTCACCATCTTTCGGATGGAATGAATCACCTAAAGAATGAGGACTAAACTGAATTGTTTTTGGAGGCGACATTCCATTGGGCATAAGACTATCGTTGCTTTCATGTTCGAATTCTGAAAACATAGACAAAGCAGATTTTGATGCTTTTTCTCCAGGTGTTGAGATCGTTTCCATTTTCATGGCAATTGGGGAAGGAGACATTAATGGAGAAGAATCAATATCCATGTCTTCGTATTTCTTCCTTTCGTGGGGAGTTACTTGGACGTGCCAGTTTGTATCCAGTACTCTATGCAATAGAGCACTACGTCCAGTATGTTGAGGATTGTCAGCATTGATCTTTCGAGCCGGTGTTTGCAAACGTGCAGGTATCGGCGTTAGCGATGCATTTTCCAAAGAGAGATTTTCAAAGGTTGTGTCTTTCTTAGGAGTAGATTGAGTAACTTGTTCATCCTTAACTTCTTTTGGTTCAAACTCCTCTTGTCCAAAAGAAGAAGGAATGGTTTGATAGAACATCTCTGTGGTGTCCTTGTTTTCCTCGATTTTGGGATCAGTACTGCTGGTATATTTCAAATCAGAGAGAACAAAGTCTTCTTTTGGTTTCTCTTGTCCTTCAACTGGTTCTTCAACTCCGGAAAGTGAGACACTTGCGCTTGCTTCAAAGAATTGCTTCCAAAACTATTTGCATTAGCAACTTCACGTAAAATCTACCAGACACACTATATCTCCATCATACATACCTTTGATGACTCCCATATATTATTGCAACTTTTCGCGTAATTCTCAACGACTGGAAGAATCCGAGTTGACACTGTTCGATTGCATTTCGCGAAATTGGCATCAATTTCGTATAATGCCAATGTAATAGATTGTTCCAACCTTTCTAATCTAAAAAAAAAATTTCTGTCAGAATATATTCCTCTTTTCTTTCTTTATACCTTTCCAGTTGACTCATGGACGAAGCATTTACGAAATGATTTTTCTTTCACCTCACTGCTACGAGTAAGTCTAGCACAGATTGAAGAAATGAAATGAAGCGAAAGAAAAGAAAAGAAATAGCTATAGAATCTTAAAAAAAAAATAAATGAAGAATTTAATCATTTATTTATATCTATACATTCTACGTCACATAACAAAATCTTAAGTGAATGTGTTTTTATTAAAAAGCCCTGTTTTGCTTTTCCATGTCATTTTAATAATTGTTTTATTGGTTTTATTTACGAATTTAATTTTTGGCTCGACAATGTTTATTTTGTTCACAGTTTATTGTTGTTGTACTATTTAAGAAAGATGTAAACAACCATTATACCTGTCTTCTGCCAGTACCTAAAGGGATTGAAAAGATGAAGAATGGATTGGAGATTGGCAATTCCTGCAGCAATGATGAATTGCACCTGAATAGCGGAAGCCACAATCGATTAAACACTGCATCCTCGGACGGTGCTAGTACCGCTGTTCACGACAGACCCTCAAGTCAAAATCTAGGAGTATCCTTCTCCAATACCAACCTCAGCTCTGTTCCCCCAAAGTCTGCCTCTACGGATGCAAGATTGAGTCAAACTACTCTGGACAACTCATCGATCTTTTCCAGAGGGGCCAGTAGGATATATCAAGCTCTTCATTTCAGAACAAGCAGTTCTTTACCATTGACTACTGTAAGTAGCTTAACTGGTTCTTTTGGTGAACCAATTGGTGACCCAGTGTACGTACCTGTCCTCAAACAAATTGGAGGTTTTGATGAAATCAGGGATAACCTGGTGCTAACAGATCCCAATGTTGATGCTAAAGATTACGATGTGAAATTCCTGTACCTTCTCAGGAAGTATCTATTAGATGGCCCTGATTGTGGTTTTGTTTTTCAACATGAAAAGCAGATGCCCGATGGACCAAGAGTTGCATCAGCAAAGGCCCATGCTGCTCTATCAGAAAAGTTATCAGCTTCTACGCCAAATTCAAGTCTTTCTGACTTCCGCAGTTCTCAAGCATCTCTCCGTGAAGGCTCTTCCATTGGACCTACTGATGAAAGTGTCAGTTCAGTATCGACTAATCAAAACATCAAGTCTTTAAATCATTCTGTCCAGGTGCAAGAAACAAACGATCGTCTACGGGCTGTATCTCAGCTAGAAGCCATACGCGAGGAAACTTCGGCTTCAGTGATGAGAGCCGAAGGCTCTAGTCTGTTTTTGACCGATTCTGAAACTCCCGATTATCATTTAGGTAATGAATCGAAACGCAAAGAGATTCTCGATTCGTATGCTGAACTGGGAAAAAATAATGACATGATTGCTGGGCATACTCTTAAAAACACTTATTATTTCGTATTTACGGATGATAGTCTTCTTCCTTTAGAAAGGTTTGAATACACGCCGAAAGAACTTGCTTTGTTCAACATTCAACAAAAGGCTTACCGTTGGACATTTCGAAAAACACAGGAAGAACGATTAGTTCACTGGGAGCAGATGCCTTTTAAGGTTGAAGATATTCAAAGTATCCCTTTCATTGTTGAGGACGATACTATTGAACAAAATAAACTAGACAGGCCTAGTTCCATTCGAGAAATTGCTTATATGGAGACTCGATTTATTGCTTTAATCTTTCCAAACGAGTTGCAGAAAAGGAACTTTGAGATTCATCGTACACTAGCAAGGGCAAGAGATTTCCAATCGCCCAAAGGTAGGGAAGATGAAATTGCTTATAAGACCGAATTGAAACAGAATCCTTCTAAATTTCTTTATGATCTGGATCTTATGGAAAGTCTACCTTCGAGTCAAAGGCGTGCTCTTTGGGTTAAACTCGCTGACTTTTCATCAAAACAGGAAACTGATCCCTTATTGTCTCTATGGAAACGGCAAGTGATCAATTGTCGAATTGGACACCCAAAACTTCATACGGTCCCTATTTCGGCCTTTTTTTGCGTTGAAAACCAACCGCGTTTAGTTGGAGTGAGAACAGCTACTGCTACTTCCTTTTTCTACATTGATAGAGATTTTACAACTTATGACTCAAAAACGCAGGCACTTTTGAAAAGTGCGCCATCACGGTCTGCCCAAAACTGGCTTCTTGTAATTCAACACTTGGAGTTTCTCGGTAGGTCTTTTCCTCATCTGATTCACCTTGACAAGTATTATGGTTTTCTTGACTATCAAATGGACTACTTCAAAACTTATACGGAAAACAATTTGGCGCAACCGGTCAAAAGTACTTCAAATCTCCAAGAAATGATAATGCAGCAAGTTTGAGTATCCTGTCTATGTATTCATGTTTTCGCCCTACATTCACGTCTTTAAAGTACGCAAGCTCAAAGTCTGAATGCTAAAACGTTAGAAATTTACGATTGTTTAACCTATATAGATGACAAAATATGTTAGGTTTTTAAAAATTAATGTTAATAATTTCTTTTTCCCTCCTATGAATTCAGCAAAATGGAAGTGTCCTGAATCCATGTAATAATCGTAAAAAATACTTATATTCATTTAACGTTCTCCTTTACGATTTCTGTATAAAGGATTCAGGTCATAGTTGTAAATAAACATTTGGATTGTTTACAGACCCTGTTGTCATGGGAACAGAAACTATTTAAATATTAGGCTAGATGTAAACAAACAAATATCTGTGAACCAAAAGTGAGGTATGGATATGAGTGGAGGAACATGTATGACTACACAAAGCTATGAACCAGAATTAAAGGAAAAATATGGAAATCCCGAACCTCCTTCCTCTGGTGTTCTATTAACCACACAAGTGTTTAATCCGTTTGATCCAAATTTCAAGTACAACCGGAGAGGTTCAAGAGAAAAAGAACATGGTGAAAATGATACATTACCTAACGATATGCAAGACTTGCTCGTCTCGTCAGCTATTAAAGATGCAAGCCATTTCGAATGCCTAAACGGTAAAGAAGTTGAGGAGATTAAGAAGAAGATCAAGGTAATTCGAGGAAATTTGGATATATCAGTAAAAAAGCTGGCAGTGGAAGCAAAGATTCGTGAAGCTGCCAAAAATTTGATGCTTGCACAGACCAAGGAGAAAAAAGGTAAACATAAACAAAGTACCATTGAGCATTACGAACAGTGTTCTAGAAAGGTACGAGAACTTTCATCAAAAATTTGGGTAATTGAGCGAAAGCTATCAGAGCTTTACTTCTTTTTGCTTAAGCATATGGTTGCTGTTTGCATTCGTGAAATTAAGAAACAGCCAAAAAATGGTGAACAACCCAACGCTTCGAATGCGATATCTCAGAAAAGTGAGGAAGATGAAAAAAAATTAGAAGAAGAAGAGGAAGAAGTGATGAATCATGAAGAAATACAACAACTTGTGGAACGTATGGAATGGATGCTTGAAACTGTCCACTCCATGGGTTCATTTGTACGCGAGCCTTCTGTAGTGAATGTCGTTGACATGACTGCCGGAGAGAAATTATTAGAACAAGTTAGACATCTTGAGATTATATTAAAAGGAATACGTGAAAAGAAGCTTGAGGAGGAAGCCGATGCGAAAGATATTGCTCCTCGTTCTATACTAAATTTTTGGAAAGCATTGAGCCGTTTGTTCCAACAGGAGATTGAACAGAAGGATTCGCAAATAGACCCATATGATTTAGAACAGGTGGAACTGCATTTGAAACCCAACTTTGACGTTGAGTCTTTCGCTGTCTTGCTGAATTGTTTGTTTACCAAATATCAAAGGGTTAAACAACTTCATAGTACTAACCAAGAATTGCTGGATATTACCAAACAAGACAACATCAGTAAACTTGCTGAACTTGGAAAAGTCGTTGATGCTCAAAACGAGCAGGTTCAATTTCTCCAGACAGAACTTGAAAAAGTTGGACATACTACTGAGGATGTTTCAAGTGAGAATATTGTTCCTGGGTCTGTTCCCGAATCCAACGAGTCCAACGTTGTATCCAGGGATGGGGATAAGCAAGATTCGCCTTTTGAGGTTATACAAAACCTCCATTCCCAATGTTCATTACTGTACGGCGAGAAATATGAAATACAACAGAACACATTATTGCTTGAATCCAGAATAGCTGAGTTAGAGAACGAAAAGAAAGCGAACAAGCTTCTGGAGAAAGATCTTCTTGCTCAGATTTCCCAATTACGGTTAGACTATGAACAGCAGAAAGAGTCTAATGAGTTCACAAAGAAGTTGGTGAATAGTTTGCGTGATGAACGAACTGCTATGCAGGCAGAACTTAGTGTTGTTAAAGCAATGAACAATCAAGCAGGAACGTCAACGCAGCCTTTTGAAGGGGAAACGCAAAAACATTTGGATGTTTTAACAAGAGAAAACGAGCTGTTACATTCTCGCATAAATACTTTGGAATTAGAGAAAGAACAGCACGAGAGAAACCGGGATACTGTAAATGATCTTACTCTCAGACAACTTCAAGTAGAAGAATTGTTCGCAAACTTGGATTCTGATAAGAAGATGGACCTTGGACTTCTTGACTTTCGATCTCAACATAATGAAACTGAGAAGGAAAATAACGAAGATAATGCAAATCCTGGATTCGTTTCAGTATCTGATTTACCTCATCAAGAGGAAAAGAATGAACACAATTCTGTGCATCCTTTAAATGAGGAAACGGAAAACCTAGCATATACAAATCAACAACTACCAAATGGCAAAATCGATCATGAAGAAGAAATCGATGCTCCATCTGCTTCAGAAAATCACCTAGAATCAAAGGCTGCAACCAACATTGAATAATTTTCATTCATGAAAGTTGAACTTGAACTACCTATTTTTGACATGCTATACATTACGAATCTTTCTAGGCTTTTTTTGAACTTACTTCTTTTTGTTTAGGAACTATTTTAAAAGTCAACAGTTGCAGACAATCATTCCTTGGTCAATGTACATGAGCAAATACGCTTTGTTCAAAAAATGCTCACCTGAAAAGGCTGATTGATGTGTTCTGCTGTTTTTTTTCTCATCTCATCTCATTCATTTTCTTGTTCTTGGCAACTAGCAATGATCAAACACTCATTTTCATTTAGCATTTAATATACTTTACGCTCTTTTTAATTTTGATTCTGCTCGCATTCAATATTCTATAGTATTTAATTCTATGTGAATATTTAAATGAAATTCTTTTGCATATTTCAATCTCCCTCTTTTTTTGTTTTAGAAAACGTGGCAGAAAAGTCATGATTCTATTGCATTTCCAAACGAAATTACCTACATATTATATAACCTTGTAGTCTTTTTGATAATGTTAAAAGATTTATTTCAGCTTTCTAAATGTATATACTACTCGTAGTATCTTTTTCTTTCCTTTTTTTTCCTGTTCAATTAAGCCTGACATTAGAGCAATGGGGAATACAGAATAAAAAAATCGGCCTTTTATAGTTTTCTTCTGCCAAAACAATCAATTGATACTTAAAATTCCTTTCTTCTGATATTGGACAAAAAATGACGGGTATTGAATTACTCAGACTTGGAAGCGTTAGATGCAATCTTTTCACGACGGGAGTTTTCTGCTAAAATACGATCATAAATCGAATGTTGTTGCATTAACTTTGGAGACCACTCGGAGCCTTTGTAACCCAACTGAGGAATATCCTCGTTACGAATGACCGAACCGATGGACATGAAGAAACCAAAAGTAGCAGCAGAAGTAAGCATATACTGACCTAAGGTTCTTAAAAAACCGCGAGGGCCGGGTCCATATCGCAATACAGCCATGCCACCGAAAAGGAAACCAATACCAAGTCCAGCAGCCGATCCCATTATAGCTCCCATCTTAACTACACGACTCCGTTAGAAAAAACTCATAATATATTTGACTTACGCTTATCAGTAGTAGAAGGTTGAACAGCTTGCATTTTTGTAATTTAGTATCGGGTGGTACTTCTTTTTGAGATATGGCGGTTTCCTTGTTTCAGGCGAAGGGTTGGTAGGTACCCTTCGAGAAAGAATGGCAGAATAGTCAATCAATAAGAGACTGCAGAAGAAGTACAAGGACTTTTCTTTTCTTTATATACATATTTCATTTAATTTTATTTTATTTTAATAAAACGGAATCTATAACTTTTCTAGCTAAATACAATTGTTTTTATGCTTTTCCCACTTGAACTTCAGTAGTCGGCCTCTCCGTTTTATTATAAGTTTACTGTTTTAATGGTATTTGCCTATGTGAAGAGAAATATTCAAACCTTTACAATTCGAACAGTTTATTTTCCTAACAACCTATGAGAGAAGGGAATTTGATTTTGTATACCAAAATCGAACATGAATAAACAAGAGAATCAAAAATCAAAAGATTGGTATAAAGAAAGTGAGATATTAATGTGGTCTTTTATATGTTTCATGAAATGAAAATTTTCATGTTAAACTCAAGGAGGAAGGAATATTCTAACCTTCAATTTTACGAATTACTCCTTACAAATAGCCCTCATCGGACAATTTGGAAAGAACGGTAAAAGTGACTTCAGAGACACTTTCATCGTGGCCAACGTTGATTTGAACCCAGTTGGCTGGAATTTGGATGGACTTGTCAGCCTCGGCCAAAGAAACAACTACAGCAGCACCGGCACGCTGAAGTTCTTGGGCGAAAGGAAAAGTAGTAGCGTCTAAACGGGGGATAGAGCTTACGTGACGACGACCATCTTCATTGAGAGCAGAAACCAAAGCACTAGGGACGAGCTTATCTGCGGTAGCAGGGACGGCCAAAACGAAACCCTGGGCAAACTTGGGGGGATAAGATTGACGCAAAATCGATACAACTTGAGGATAAGAGAACCACTCAGGAATGTGAGCACCTGTAAGAAGACGACGACGAAGTTCGGTACCGCTAATGTTGAGAGTACGAGTACCGGCTTCAACTTGGTCAACAGGCTTGTAAATATCCTCCTCAGGCAAGTAGGTCATCATTTGGAAAGGAACAATATTGATTCCAATTTCATGGGAGTATTGTTCAACCAAGTATTGAGCGTCATAGGGGCCATAAAAGTCTTGGCCTTGACTGTTCTTTCCGGGACCAGCATGATCACGGCCAATAATGAAATGACTAGCACCAAAGTTTTTACGAATGATGGCGTGCCACAAGGCCTCACGAGGACCACCCATACGCATAGCCAAGGGAAGAAGTGAGAGCTTAGCGGATCCCTTGGGATAACGTTGGAGAATGGCTTCGTAAACGCGAACACGGGTGAAGTGATCAATGTCACCTGGCTTGGTCATACCCACAACAGGGTGAATCAACACACGGGCAGAGTGTTGCTTAGCAGCACGTACTGTAAGTTCACGGTGGGCACGATGCATGGGGTTACGGGTTTGGAAAGCAACGACGCGCTTCCAGTTGTTACGCTCAAACTCAGAACGGAGCTCTGAAGGAGTATAACGGTAGGCAACAAAGTCAAAGTGGCGGATGGGGTTAACGGCTTGAAGCTTACCACCAAGGTAAACGTTACCTGCGGTACCAAATAAGTATTCTACAGCAGGGTGGGCACGGTCATTAGCTCCAAAAACCTTTTCAGCCTCGACGACCTTGTCAGGAACGTACTTGTCTTCCACAGTGAGGATGGCCAAGATTGTCTGTTCGTCTCTGGGATCCAAAAGAGAAACGCGGTCTGAGGTCTTGATGGATTCGGCCAACTTTTCACTGACATCCAAGGTAATGGGAATGGGGAATACGGAACCCGACTTCAAGCGCAAGTTATGAACGACATTTTGGTAATCCTCTTGAGTCATGAATCCCTCCAAAGGACTGAAGCCGCCATTCAAAATAAGTTCAAGATCACAGAATTGACGTTCCGACAACACGATCTTTGGCAAAGATGCTGCTTCTTTGTTGAGTTGTTCGCGTAGAGGTGCGTCTCTAGCAAAGAGATCCTTCAAAACAACTTGACTCATGGTAGTAATGCTGGTTTCTTCTTCAAAAGTACTGGTATAGACAAAAAAGTAATTCGTATCTTTGCAGGCTATGCT
The DNA here is from genome assembly GCA_029532395.1 of Schizosaccharomyces lindneri. Classification (NCBI taxonomy): domain Eukaryota; kingdom Fungi; phylum Ascomycota; class Schizosaccharomycetes; order Schizosaccharomycetales; family Schizosaccharomycetaceae; genus Schizosaccharomyces; species Schizosaccharomyces lindneri. Next base: position 24,329 of record JARFMH010000023.1, on the reverse strand, counting down.
CCAGTGGAAGGAATTTTACTATTATAAAGAGGAGGTAAAGGAAACCAATTCACAAAAACAGCTAACCGCTGAAATTAAATATTCTTCCTACCCATTGAAATCCGTCCGAATACGATTACCTCATTTTGCAAATGAATAGTCACAATGTCGTGATTTCTCTTATTTTCGTTTACAGAATCTTATTTGAAGTTTATTTTTTGAAGCGACAATGTTTATATTTCACTAAGAGTGTTGTTTCCTTAAGAAAACAACTATTATTTTCTTTTGATGCTTCGTTTTAATTGATTTACTTTTTTTTCAACAAATTTCTTTCCAATTCCTTCCAAAGTCTTCTTTAACTCATGTTTTTTTGGCTGAACGGACGATTCTTTGGAACAAAGAACCTCATTGATAATGAATTGAAGCTGTTTTTTATCTGCGCTTCGATACATGTAGTGAGATTACGAAAAATTAATCAAAGAATTTAATTAACAATCAATGTAGCTTCATTCTCTTTCAAGAGTTAGCCTTGTATCCCACGAGTAGACATGCAATGTAAATTCTGTATATTGGTATATAACCGGGTAGGTAGGTATCACTACTACCCCGAAATTTCGCTTTCATTCATTTTTGTTCATATAAGCATATGCTTACCTTAATAACATATGCTTATATATATAATGATATGTGCTAAACAGTTTATATAAGCAATAAATGCTTACGGTTAGAACGAAACGAATTTAAACACGTATGTAATAAGAATTCTTATTTACGTTGTTTTGCTGCTCACTAAATCAGTCAACGAGGCAAAATAATGATACAACATTATTGTGGCACCAGGTTCGAATCGTACTAAACGCATCCTATTCTCTTATGGTATTGACATCGCAAAGTTGCAACTTTTTTTTTCCTGTCTTTACCCACTTTCCCCATCATCTTCCACCTTACCCTCTTTTCGTATCCCTTACAAAGAACACACAGCGCTTATATATTTTGTTCAATTTTTAAAAAAAAGATAACTTGAACTACTCAAAATGCCACCTAAAAAAGCAGCTGAAGGAAAAGGAAAACCCCAGGGAAAAAACAAGCCCCAGGAACCTAAACAAAAAAAAGATCCTATGAAAAAGGCCGCTGATGCCACTTTTGGTTTAAAAAATAAAAACAAATCTACCAAGGTGCAAACCAAGATCAAACAAATTGAACAAAATGCTGGTAGCACCAACAGTAAAGAGGCTAAGCGTCAAGAGGTCATGCGTAAGCGCCGTGAAGAAGAAAAGAAAGCTTCTGAACAGGCAAAGGCTGAAGTTTCTGCCTTGTTTAATGCTTTACCCAGTAAGCACAATAACCAACAATTTATTACTCGCAAAGAAGAAGTTAAGGAATCACAAAAGATCGACTACTACACCGATGTTCGTGATCAACAAACTGATTTGCCTCCCGAAAAACGTCCTTGGACAAATACTGACATTGTTTGCAAGTTCTTTTTGGAAGCTTGCGAACAAGGCAAATATGGTTGGCTTTGGCAATGTCCTAACGGTAACATGGCTTGTATTTACAAGCATTCCTTGCCTCATGGCTACGTTTTAGCCCGTGACAAGAAGAAGATTGACAACGACAAGGAGGAGATTAGTTTGGAAGCCTTTATTGAGATTGAGCGTTATCGCTTAGGTCCAAACCTTACTCGTGTCACCGAAGAAAACTTCAAGCAATGGTGTGACAGACGTCAAGACCGTTTGAACAAAGAATCTGAAGAACGTCGCAAGAGCCGTCCCACTGGTAGAGGTAACATCACTGGTCGTGAATTCTTTGAACGTAATGGTGGTAAGGTGAAGGATGTAGGTGATGCTGAGAATGAAGAGAACTGGGACTTCTCAGCCCTCCGTCGTGAAACAGAGGCTTTGCGAGACTCTCAAGAAAACAATGCTGCTACTGCTTAGATATATATATATATATATATATATATATGCTTCAACTTTTTTTAAGTTTTGATATAATTATCTAAAAGTTAAAAAAAAATTGATTTTTGCGGTGTGTTAGAATGAACCTATTTCGCAGGTGTTTTATTTATCTTTTTTCTTTTCCCTTTTGTACTATAAAAAGCGAAAGAAAAAAGAATGGGTTCATTCGTTTCGACGGGTTTTTTGTTTTATTGTTAATATTCTATATGGTTTATAAGGAGTGGTGATGTTAATTGGTTGTCTATGTTGTTTGGATTGACTTTTTTATTGGGTATCCTGACTGGAGGTTCATTTAGTGAAGATAGAGGGCAACTTGTTTTTCACAAATAAAGCTATTGAAAGGTTGGATAGTTTAAAAAAAAGTCGACAGGAGGTGGTATTGTTATATGTTTGAAATAAAAAAGTATAACAAGTCCGCCTCTTGGTAGTTTATGCTTCGGCGTTATAATGAATGTATTGGAAAATAAAATATTCTTGCAAGCTGTAATAACTTGTTAATTGGTTCTGCTCCTAACTTGTTTTGCATCGATCGTATGCCTAGTAGGTACAGGAATTTACAAGTTTACGAAGTATTTATGTTTCCGTTCGCAATGATGAAGTGAACAATCTTATCGGCTACTTGCAATTGTAAAGGTTTGTAAGCTTATTCAAGTTTGATAAATTTTTTTATTGTCTTTCATTACCTTTTCACTTCTATACGTATTAAAACCAACATTCAATACTCATACATGCATTATTGTAAATAGCGAGTATCCTATTACTCGTTATTTAATGTGATGAAAGCGTTGCTGTTTTTGGCTTGGCATCTGTTGATTCATAAAGATTTCTATGGAATTTGGCAGTTCGTTTCGAAAACATTGGTTAAAGTAGATACAAGCTGTATATAAAAACATCAAGACACTAAAATTTATATGTTAAAAAAAATAGATGTATAATTTCTTCGGGTTACATAATTGGGGCTACCTATAAATTCCTGTATGATGGTAAGTTGACCTTAACCATACACTGAAAATCAACATGTCCAACGTTTTCTTTGATATTATTGCTAACGGCCAACCCTTGGGACGTATTGTCTTCAAGTTGTTCGACGACGTTGTCCCCAAGACCGCCGCCAACTTCCGTACTCTCTGCACTGGTGAAAAGGGCTTTGGCTACTCTGGATCCACCTTCCACCGTGTCATTCCCCAATTTATGCTCCAAGGTGGTGACTTCACTCGCGGAAACGGTACCGGCGGTAAGTCCATCTATGGTGAAAAGTTCCCTGATGAGAACTTCTCTTTGAAGCACAACAAGCCCGGTTTGTTGTCCATGGCTAACGCTGGTCCCAACACCAACGGATCCCAATTCTTCATTACCACCGTTGTTACTCCTTGGTTGGACGGTAGACACGTCGTTTTCGGTGAAGTCACTAGCGGTATGGATGTCGTTAAGAAGGTCGAAAGCTTGGGTTCTAACTCTGGTGCTACCCGTGCTCGCATTGTCATTGACAAGTGTGGTACTGTTTAATTTCCTTTCTGTTTATATGACGATTATGAGCGAAAAGAAAATAATACATGATTTGCTAAACAAAAGTTGCAACCCTTTTTTTTGACTAGTCGTAGATCACTTAAATCGTGAGTACGAGCGTTAAGTAGTAGCGCATAAATCTATGTTATTTTAAATACCAAACCTTTTTGACAAGCATTTTCCAAACTAAATACAATTTTATTATTCGTAAAACATGTAAAAGTGTGCGCGTTCTTGTAATCGTAACAAGGTAAGGCACGGATGGTACTAGATGTTCTTCTATGTTGAAATATCGGGTTTAGAAAATAACGGCCGGTTCATCTTACAATGTGAGAAAAAGGTTTTTTTCTTAAAGGCTTGTCAAAAGTGTAGCGACACGACATTGAATTGAGTTTAACAATAGGTTGCCAAACTGACTTTCTTGGTCTACGAGTTTTTCTCCAATCTCCAATTGGTAATGCTTCCGTTTTCGGTTGTATACTTGGGATTTCTTTCGAGTAGTTTGAATCTCGCGCTCCATGTTTTGCAAAATCTCTTCCAATGAGTCTATGTGATTTTTCCAGGCGCTTTCTCCATGCTTTCTCAGCAATTCCAAATTGTCTTCCCGTGATCTTAGGTATTCCAAAGCTATTGCCGATTGCATTAGGCTTCCGGGATTTCCTGGAGCTTGTAAATTGATGTAACGATCTATATTAATCGACTGTAATTTTTCTCCTCTACCGGCCGCTTGAACAGCATTTTGCATTCGCTCAGAGATTTTAAAAGGCGTAGTAAACTTATCAAGAGAAGGATTATGAAGCTTTGTTCCACCGGACCTTACTACTTCTTCTTCCACAAGCTGCACAGCGACCGCGCGATCCTGTTCTTGGTACCCTTTTTCGTAATCTAAACCATATATTAGAAAAAAACGATATATTAATAACTTTAACATACAAGGAAGTGCATCTAGAAATGGATGCGACTGCATTTTATCCAGAAAAACTGGTTTTCTATCGGTAAGGAAATTTAAAAGGTTTTACAAGGTGTTTACGCTTTAAGAAGCGCCTCGACTATATTTAAAGAAGTGAATGAATAGAATTGGTTTATATATAATCTAGATAATAAAATAAAAATTACATTACTTTAAGGAAGAATAATCGGGTTCCATGAGGGTTTGCTAACAAAATCCTCATTCCAGGTTGTCATCCATGCTATGTCTTGGGAATCCATTTGGAAGTCTATGCAACCAATATTTTCGTTAATACGGTCTACTTTTTTACTCATAAATATTGGTGATATATTCCGTTCCAAGCAGTAGCGCAAAAGGATCTGTGATGGTGTCCTCTTATATTTGGCTGCCAAATTCAAGAGACGAGCATCATCAAGGCGTTGACCGGTAGTAAGGGGAGAAAATGCCATAATAGTAATTCCATTCTTTAAACAGTATTCCTGTAATTCTATCCTGGTATTGAACGCCGACAGCTCGATCTGATTTACCGCCGGGAGAGGAAGTTGGGAAACAACAATTTCTTCCAAATGGTGAATGTTATAGTTGGAAACACCAATTTCTCGAACAATTCCTTCTTTCTTCAGTTCAACGAGTGCTCGCCAAGATTCCAGACGTCGCTCAGGCCATTTGGGAGAATGTATTAAAACCAAATCCAAAAATGGCCGGTCTACACGCCGTAAAGATTGAAGAGTTGCCTTCCATGTTCGTTCAAATCCTTGCATGGAGTCAGGAATCTTTGTTACTAATGTAATATCATCTCGGGTTACGTCCGAATTGCTCCTACAAAAGTCTTGAATGGCACATTCACATTCTCGTTCATTACGATAACTTATTGCACTGTCAATCAATCTTATTCCCGATGACAATGCCGTATATACTTGTTCATAGCAATCCTTTAGTCGATAAACTCCAAAACCTAGTTGGCTATGGCTGACAACTGTGTTTTTGCTCAGGTTCATAGCAAATGCTAAATCTTGCGACCTTCGATGCAAAAAATCTATGTACAGGGTTACTTTTTAAGCTTCAAGGATAAGAAATAAAATTAGAAAATATAGTTCATTAATTATATTAAACTAAGTATCTATTCGAACGTAAGATAACTGGGCCATACTAATTCATCTTCGATAATTCTTTTTACTTTCTGTGATACATAACGCTCCACCTTAGCAACGTTTTTTAAAAGCTGTCGATTTGATTCTCCAATAACACTCTCAATTTTGAGGTTTTTAATTACACTAGAAGCATTCTCTTCCGTACCGTGAGCCAAAGTGTCAACGAAGCAAAGATTGGTACGAGAACCCATCTTTGCTAACACAGCGATTGCGTCAATGGATATCTCTTTGAATACTAATTGAAATGGGAGACTAACAAATTCGGAATTAGGGTAGTTAATAGATATACTTGCCTCCAAACTTAAACTAGCATTCCCATCGTAATGGACATGGACTGTCACTTGAAAATCGTCCGAACGGTTTCGTTCTTCTCGACTTTTTGAAGCAGGTATAGGACGTTCCTCCCTAAGGGGACTTGTAAGTCCACTAGCTGATATAATGCCAGGTGTACTAATTGCTGGATGAAAATAAGCAAGCCTTGGAAACCTGTATTCGGCGCCGTATGGAGGTAAATCAGAAGTGGAGGTCGGAAAAGTCGTTCTCAAAGATGTATCACCTTCTAATTCATCATTCACCTGATCCAATATTTCATCTTCGTAGAACTGAGGATCTGGATCTCCTATATCCTGAATATTTATTACAGGTGGTATGTCTCCGAAGTGAAATCCGGTAACCTTGAGATTTTTGATGTAGCTTGGTAGATCTAACTTTGAGACTCGATCTTCCAGTATATGAAAGAGCCTTTCTTCTAACTCTGAATCAAGCTTAGACCATTCAAATTCAATAGACATTAGATTCGTTAAGTTGCCGAGATTATTTTCAATCGAGACTAAGCTTCATTTGATATTCCCTAGTCTTATAAAATTTAGAAAATATAAACCAGCTATTAACAGGTTATACCCTAAGAGAATGAAATGTCAATAAAGGAGGTTAGAAGGTGAATGGTTCGTGTCATCGGATACAGAACGTTATCGTGTGTTTGGTTTCTGAGTCTCTATTTCTTCCTTTTTCAATGCGTATATAATTTTAAAGTCTTCTAAAGTTAAATGAAACATTTCGTATAATGTAGCTTGTCATTAAGATATTACAAGTAAATCTCACACTTCTCATATAGACAATCTTTGATTTACAAAATTGAATAGAATGAATTCTTCTGTACGAAACTATCAAGGAATCCTAATTGCAATATTCAATGTATTTACTTGAATTTCGTGGTAGCTCAAAGTATCCCTCTCCCAACATATTCTGAAACCATAGTTTAATAACAGCCTTTTCCGTAGGAAACGCGTTAGTATTAAACTTTATAAAAATTTAAATTAATTTAATTTTCGTGTAGTTAGATCTCTTTTGCTACGAAGGAAATTCCTGAAACCACGCGTCACAGATATAGTTAGAGCCAAATACAAGGGACAAGGCACATTACAAATACATATAACAATGGAAAAGGGTGAAGATAATACAGAATTAGGAATTGAGGCTGATGTGAATTCGCCAGGTTCAGCATTGATCGATAACAATAGTAGACAATCAGAGGAGACCCAGAATCTCAAAACTGAACTTCCTCCCACACCTTCACGAGATGATCTTGAACTTAAGCCGACGACTCCAAATATCTCTCAGGATAATAGCGATTTACCATCGTTATCAGACATGGAGAAACACACTCCAAACGCCCCATTAAATCCACCTAATCCAAGAAAACGCGCTAGGGAAGCAAAATCCGTATTACTAAAGCCTTTCAAGAGCCCTCTTAAATATCCCGCTACGCCGAAATCAACTCCTGGAACCTCAAAAGTAAGTAATTATACATCCGATGAGTTGAAATCGTCTGATGAAGTTTCATCTGACCCCGTCTCATCACCTTCTCGTCCTCCTCCAAGAGTAATTAAACGAGCCAAAAAGGTTTTTCGTTCCCCAGTATCTTCCGGTAGCAAAGTTCAAAGTGATCCCGAAGTTGCGCGTCTCCTATCAGAGCGTCTAGTACTCGAAAAGGATGTACGCAACCTTCAGGAACAATTGACAACGGCTGAAACCGCAAAAAAAGTGGAATCTAAAAATGAAGATAAAGATTTGGAGGCTTTAGTATATAAATGGAGGGGCGTGGCCCAAAGAGCAGCACAGGTTCTGTATCAACCTATGGCAGAGCGTATCCGTTTAGCTGGCGGAGTCATGCAAAAATATACTATTCAAGAAGGCGAGAATGCAGGAGAAGTAGAAGAAACACGCACAGAATTTACAATGGGGATGTTTTTACATCAATTCGGCGTGCCTTTCGATTTAATTGCTTACGACGAAGAATTGGAGGATTGGAAGAATTGAAAGATAACCAACCTTGTATATAAAATTTTATGATCTTCATGAATATCTGTTAATTTTCGAAAAAGCTATTTTATTCTAAAATTACTTTAGATTCCCAGCAAGTACAAAGATTAGTCTCGTACATGAATACTTCTTTCTGTTCTATAAATATTATTTATTTAAAATATTAATAAATTATGGTGAAAAAATATCTATAACGAACGATGACTTGTATCCAAAATAGTATTATAGGAACTTCTAAATTTAAATCATGTAAATTACATTCATCGTGTATGTATCAGAAAGGAAAACAATAGGGTAAACGAAAATAAATCCAATACAATTGGTACGTTATTTCAACCGTTAACTGCATCATCTGAAGAAGCCTGACTAACATCCTCACCTTGGATTTGATTATCCAAGTACATTTGACTCCTCCTTGATTGTTGATGTCGCTTCATTAAAACATAACCAACGATAACCACAAGCAATGTTACAAACAACGTCTCAATAAACTTTCTATCCAACGTGTTCATGTCGGCCATCATGGTCTCTGAAGCACTTGTGCCTGAAGGTAACTCTGATGCCGTTTCCGTATTTAAAGATCCTAATCCTTCTGCATGCGAGGGGATGCTTTGAAGAAATGAGGTGTCAAGTAAGTCACTATTTTTATTTCTTAAAAAACTTGAACTTAAAAATAAGATTATTTTTTGAATACTCTTTAAAACTCCCACGACAATCGACCTCGTAGCATAGTATATCACGGAAAACTTGGAATCAGGATGACTTAGTTTCATTCGTAGTCTAGCCAGAAGGATAGCTAGAAGACCTCTGTGGCTTATTTCTAATGAGATGTCGTAATTCTTTTTAGCCATCTCAAAGTCTCTTGGGATGCCATGTCCGTACTCATGCATTTCGCCTAGGCGCCAGTAGGCTAAAGAAGAACCACCTGTTGTAGCAGCCTGAGTATATAAAGCAAAAGCTAAGCCGAAATCTGTAGGTGTTCCTAATCCAAATTGATAAAAGTCTGCAACCTTTATTATTGAATCATGGTGATGCTTCACGGCAGCTCGAGAATAATAGGTCAATGCTATTTGTGCCTCACGATACGTAGTATTGGTATACGGAAAAATAGCGTTTTTCAGATACGATTTAGAAGGGTCAGCGTTTTTTCCTGCTAATACTTGCGACATTATACTTCCCAGCTCAGCGGAAACTCGGGTAAAAAAATACTTCACCTTTGTATCCATAGACAACGTCCGAAAATCAAAATACATTTGCAATATTCGACCGATAAAGTGTTTGTAAAAAAAGATGGCTCTTTCTTGATTACTATCCGAGTAAAGGTAAGCAAGATATAAAGCTGATTCTAAATTGGATCCTTCAAACGCATGAAGAAAATAGTCAAGGGCTTCCTCGATCTTGTTCTCTGAAATAGCTAGTTTTCCTGCAATTGTGTATGCAATTGAATCTCCCTGTTCTATGGATTCACGTAATAAATGCTTGGCTTGTGATTCATCCAATGAAACTTGAAAGTTCATAAAATACAAATATGCAAGTGCTGATCGGGAAGAGGAATGATTCAAAGAATTTCCAAATTTAAACCAGTTGAACGCGGCGGCTGGGTTACGCTTTCCGAGATCGCCATGTAATTCCATACATCCGAGATTAAACGCAGTATTAGCGATGCTGTCTACATTCTCTTTAGCATGTCTAGGGAAGCCATTCTTGTTTGCTTCGTTTATCTGTACTATCGCTTTTTCAGAGACTTCAGATATTCCTGGGTATGCGAGCCGAAGAGCAGACAAATAATGCTTCATTGCTAAAGCAGGCTTCCTTGCTTTGCCTAGTTGACCACGATGGTACACAGCTGCTAGATTAAGATGGGCAGTAATGTTTTTTCCATTCACTGCAAAATCGTTCAAGAATTCTAGCATATCATCTCTTATATGTAGAATGCTAGAATCTGAAGATCGTCTTCCATTAAGATTGTAAATATCAACAGGGTAATCATTCGCCATATCTCGAGCAAAATGCGTTAATGGCTGCACTAGAGAAGTTATCTGTTCTGAAACTTGTCGGTAATAACTTAATCCTTTATCTAGTTGTTTGGTAGTCCCAATTCCTGCCGCATACCGATATCCAAGAGCAAGCAATGCATAGGTATAATTTTGTTTTGCCGATAATTCCAAGTAAAGCCTTGATAATGCTTCATCTTGTGGCAGCTGAATGATTAAATTGTCGTCAGGTCCCATTGCATATAGCATTCCCACTAAAAATTGAGACTTTGAATCACCTGCAATAGCATCATACATTAGTCCCTTTGGACCATTTCTAAATTTTTCTGTAGCATTTGTAACCAATTCTAACAAAGGAACAATATCGTCTCTAAATCCAGATGAATCGGCCCCTGTTGAATCTGCTGAAATAGCTTTCTTATCGACTAGGTCATATGAGAATGTTGACCCTTCACCAAGCACACATTTTAGAATAAAACACGAAAAGTAAATTAAAAATATGAATAATAGCATAGGCTATTTCTTATGAATCTAAGCTAATGTAAGCTGCTGCAGTAAAAACGTTCATCATCGAGTTTTGGGTGCATGGCGAACAGGTGACAATGTTACTTTGTAAATAAACAAAGTAAATTTATAATTATTTATTTAAATTGACTGGTAGATTGAAATTGTGTTATTTGACTTCCAATCCTTAATTCTTTCTAATAAACGAAAAGTATCGATTTATTGCTTCACTAAATTGGAATATACTTTCACTTTCAATGATAAATATGCTTTCAAATATTCGCACATTAACAAGTACATAAGGTATTTAAAGAAAACTTGACAAGAAACATTGCTATGTATAATCAACAGATACCATAATACATAATACATAAATGCTCAAATATACACCTCTTCAGTTATTTTCATGAGAATACTTGAATTATGAGAATAACGATACATCGCTTGGTCTCGCTAGTATATATTAATTTCGACGGCGGTACTACCATCATCTACGAATTATCCTTCTGCATATAAGGTATCCGACTTCACCACCATGTCTAATTCTATTGTGGTAAGTAAATGTTAACTTTTACCGATTTATTGACAGAATATAGGGTGAAGTTTATCAGCATGTCATTCTTGATGTAATTGCAAATTCAAGAACAGATTTTGAGGAAAACGGTGTCGATGAAGCTACTCTTCAAGAATTGCAAAATGTAAGAACTTTTTTTTTTTTGTGGAAGAAAACTATGTTAACATTTAAGTTATGGCAAGGGAAGCTAGTGGCTACGAATGTTGCTACTTTTCCATGGGCTCAAGCCCCAGTTGGAGCGTTTCCTATCGGTCAACTTTTTGATCCCGTTACTGGTTTACGAACTGATTCTTTAGATGTTGCAGCTGCAGCTGCGGCTGGCGCGACGAACTCACCTATTTTGAATAATATAGCTGCCATTCGAGCAGTTCAACAGATGGATTCATTGGCCCAACAACATGGTGGTTCTCCTTTTTATCCTTCTCCTAGTTCTGCAGGTTTAAATCAAACAACTCAACCTGATGCTTCTGCCGAAGGATCGTCGCTTTCTGATATTCCAAATAATATCAACGCCCCCTTTACATCTTTTAACAAAAACACATCTCTACAGTTACCCTCCAATCCCAATCCCGATAACCCGCCTAATAATTTGTCCTCAAGTGTTATGTCTCCTTCTTCTGACAGGGCAGTTCCTCAAGATCCAAATTTATCTAATAATAACGCTTTTAGTGGGCTTCTATTACCTAATCAGAACCCCGTAAAAAATGAGTCACCTGAGTCATTACAGCAGCCAGGACCTTCAGAACAGTCTGAGAAAAAAGACATACCACAGTCAGATGGTACTCTACTAGAGGATGATGTAGAAGAGTATACGGTTTCTAAAAAGAGCAAGTATGAATTAGCTCACGATGCAGACAAAAGGATAAAGGAGATGCTTGCTAATAACCGGGTATTGCAGATAGATGGTACTTTTGATGATAATGAGGAGGAAAAAAAGACAAGTCCTGGTACTCCTTCCGATGAAGCCATCAATTCCGATCTTGACGATCCTGATTCTGATGAGGCCCCAGAAGCTGATGAAGGATCAGACGTAGGACAAGCAATAGTACTTTGTTTATACGATAAGGTAAATCACCACAAAAACAAATGGAAATGTGTTTTCAGAGACGGTATTGTTGGTGTGAATGGGAAGGATTACTTATTTTTTAAAGCTAATGGAGAATTTGAATGGATTTAAGATCCTTTGTTAGTGCTTATCTATGATATGTTCTCTTATTCGCAATGCTCATTTGAATTTCTGGAATTGTATAGCGAACTGTATATGAATTTGTGTCTATGAATTGCCTCATATTGCATTTTAAAGGTTTAATAATAGATGAGTTTTTTTGTCAATTAGAAGTTTATAAAGGTTTAAATATTATCCGCAAATCGAGAACTGGGAAGTATTGATACTCGTAAACATAATATTATTCATTCAAAGACCAAAAGTAAGGTTGTAATCTATATTGTCCAATAGTCCGCCAAAAGGAGATGTATTTGAATTTTTATCATCTGGATTTCCAAAATGAGAATTCGGTGTTCGAAGACAATCACTTTGTAGTCGATTATGGAATAAGGGCTGTAATTTTTCTAACCATAAAGATCGTTTGTCCATTAATGATTTAATAGTTGCATAAGAACTTGTTGCAGAAGCGTTTATTTTTTCATTAACAATTCTTTTCTTCTTTACCTTCAAAGTTCTGTTTCGTTTCATGTATGCATTTTCAATCTGTTTGTCCAAGTCATCTAACACGGCTGAAAATTCTTGAAAGGCCATTTCTTCAGGAAAAAGCTCTAAAATCTTTTGTTTTCTTTGTTGATTTTCTTCTTCAACCTTCTTTAGACGGCACTGTAGTGATCTTAACGTTTCAGATATTTGGTCGTCTTGCCTTTTTGTCCAGTCAATATCATCATCGTATATGACGCCAAAAGATCGAAGTCGATTCCGTAGCCTTTCTTCATAAAACGAAAAGTCTGATTCGCAAAGAATTGACAATTCATTGTTCATACCGTTCATTTCTTCTTTCTCAGCTTCTATTTCCTCTATACCCTCCTTTTTGACGTGAGACCCATTAGTATGATCACTTCCATTTACAAGCATGTTCATATTATTTTGATTAGATACATCATCAGGAAGCAGCGATGCAAGTAACCTTTCTGTTAATGGGCCGCAGCTGATATCTTCACCTGCTGTATCAACTTCCTGAAGCATTTCAATGGAACCATGAGGCATAGTTTTAAGGCTCTGGTAAATGGAAGCAGAGCAAAGATTGCTAATATCATCTTCCTCGGGGATTTCAGGAAATCGTTCACCCAGAGGAGGGTTCTGATAACTCTTTGAATTATCTGAAGCTTCTTTCAAAAAATTAATATCATCATCATCCAAATTGCGGAAATAAGGGTCAAGAAAAGAATAAAACGTAGATATTGAGATTTGGTTGTTTGGTTTACTATTAGAGAAATCCTCTGTAACCGGGGTACCAGCAACTAAACAGCGTACATCCTTTTTAGGAAAAGATGAAACACATAGCAAGTCCTTTTTTTCCTCGTAAGTCATATGGTCATCAACAATAAAAGATATAAGAGAGCCTGTTGTAAGTTCACTTGCAGATTTATAACAAGCACCTGTTTGATTATCCTTGCTTTTCACAGGTAGGTCAATGTTTTCTTGAGAGATTTCTACAGGCTGCTCCACGGGATTATTTTCTGCTTTAGGTTTATCAACGGTATCGTCGGCAGGTAAGCCTTTGTGTTTTTTTGACGCCGGTGAGTCGTCCTGAGCATCGAGTACTGAGGAAACCGTCCGCTTTTCCTCTTTTACTTCGCCTACGTTTAAAGACTCGGACGGTTGATCATCTGATATTGGGGAGGCCTTCGATGACTGGTGCGGCGATTTGTAATTTTGAAATTGCTCCCCAAATTTAGAAAAGAACTCTTCAGATTCATCATTAAACTTTGAGATCTTTTGAAGTTCAAATAATAGCTTCCATAGCATAGATACATGGGGGACAGACTGAGAATTGGAAATTTCATTAAGAGCATACAGAAACTTTTCTGAATCGGCCAAGCTATCATTATCAAGAGAGCTTACAGGAGCATTATTATTAGTATCTGTTTTTTGATTTAATGACATTAGAATGAACCCTCTTCTTATACAACAATTTCAAGACATCAACTACTCCCTTTTTACAGACGGTGTCTTTGGTGGTGCACAACCTTTCTTACGGTAGATTGCGTAATACACATCAATGAATACAACTACACTGCATTATAGCATAATAAAATCCCAGTTCGTAGCGCTTTATGTGGGAAATTCTTTCTGTTATCGCCATAAAGAGATTGCTATGAATTATTGTTATAGGGATGGGATGGGTACTCAATCTAAGTGTTTGAAATAAAAGCTTTGAAGGAATTCAAGAACTCAGTGAATTGACATTAGTAATTAAGAGTCCTGAAAGATATAATTAGGTTATTTAAATTTTCTTTGGTTTCAGTAGATACATAATGCAAGATATGATTAAAAACATCTTTGTGTGTTATCTGAGACTGAATTTTACAAAAAGGATGAATTAACATCTTATGTACAGTTGTTTCTATTTGGAAAACATGTTGTGCATATTAATATTATATCAACGAGTAATTGATATTTTCATCGGTTTTGCTGTTGCCTCCTCCTTAGCACTAGCATGCCAGATATCCTTACCAGCAATAACCGCTAAGTAAGGGGAATACAGCCACAACGGGTTTACCACCACCAAAAATTTCGACTACCGCTTTCCTTGCTTTACGGTCTTTTGGTAGCTGAAAAATTACTAATAAAAAAGTAATTTTTTGTAAATTATACCTATTTCTCTAAACAAAACAGGAAAATGGCAGAAGAACACGGTAATCTTCAAAAGGTATGTATATTAAGTCTTTATGAACGCGAATGTCTCGAGTATGATATTGTGCAAGTATTAATTCCCCCACCAATACGTTATGACATTAACAAATATATTAGCTTTCAAACTCGGTTTCTAAACTTGAGGACGCTTTTAAATTAGCTTTGGGAGCATGCCAAGACATCAAAGAATTCCTTCCTATTCTTATAGCCGAGAAAGGGACTGTTGGTAAGCCTCAAGGAAAGGCCGATAAAAATGAAAAGCCTAAACAAACTACAAACAAGGAGTCATCTACTTCAGTTGTCAAAAACACTAATGTGGAAGCATCTGTTGCACCCGCTTCTGCTGTGCCAGCAACTTCTTCTGCAGAGCCGGTAGCTAGTGCTTCCCCAACCCCTAGCAAGCGTAAAGCTAGAGATCCTGCTCAACCAAAGCGCCCTCCTACCGCTTACAACTTGTTCCAAAAGAATCAGCGTTCTGAAATCAAGGATTCTTTGGGTGAAAAAGGAAATGACGTGAAAGAAGTTAACAAAGCCATGCATGAAAAGTGGACTTCTTTGAACGAAAATGAACGCAAGCCTTTTGAAGATGAGGCTGCAAAGCTTCGTGAAACTTACGATGCTGAGATGACCGCTTTCCAAGCTTCCAGAGAATCTGCCTCTTCACCTGCTCCTGCCCCTGCAGCAGCTGCCGAAGTCGAATCCCAAGGTAATCAAGTTGCCGTCTCCATGCCTACTACCCCTGCCAACAAGGACTACGTTGAATTCTCCGAAACAAGACCTTTAGCCCAGGCATCCTTGTCATCTCCCGTCACTACTTCTAAGAAACAAAATAAGAAGAAGCGCTCGAGTACCAACGCTCCCGTTGAACCCCAACCTCAACAAGAAGAGGGATCCGCAGCCGCTGACAAAGCTGAAGCTAACCCTTCTCCATCGGTTGCGAAGCGTGACAAGAAGAAACGCCGTAAAAGTTCTGTTAACACTAACAATGCTCCAACCGCTACAGCAGCTTCTAATTAATCAGTAGGAAAATTCCTCAGTTGTGAATTTTTGTATAACACTCGGGTATTTTAATTTCTTTTAACTAGAACTTCATTGCTAATGTTACGTTTCGAACGTATTCGAATCCTTTTTTGAGGTTTCTTACTTTTGTACATATCAAATTATCTGCGAACAAAACTGACTGTCCTTAATAAGATGTACTGTAGGTTTTCATCTCTCTCAGCGGAACCAGTCTTTTGCCTTGTTTAAGGTTTGTTATTGATCATTTGAATTTCATTATTTTTAAAAAAAATATATAGCTGTACTCTATGCGAAGTCAGTGTTCCAACATACTAAAGTATTACAATAACGTAAAGCATATACCAATGTTCCATAAATTGCATAACAAAGACTTTTTGTTAGACGAAGCTATTGGAAATGCAATAGGTGGCGATAATAAGAATAACGATACATACCGTGCTTCGTTATATATAGTCTGTACAGACTAGTATTACCAATATTAAATTTTTCCAGAGGACGTACAACCACCTAATCTTTGCAACTCAGGTAGAATGAGCGGGATTCAGGTAAGAAAGCAATTTTAATTGTTTATTAACATCCAGTTTTCACCTTCATCTGTCCCCCTTCGGTATGGAATTAATTTTAAAGCGTTAGGGTGATAAATTAACAATTATAGCCGGGTCGAAGAGGTCCAGTTTGGAATCTTGTCTCCGGAGGAGATTCGGTCCATGAGTGTCGCGAAGATTGAAGTAAGTATTTCATATTTGAGCTTTCATGTTAACAATAATAGTTTCCCGAAACGATGGACGAAACTGGTCAACGTCCTCGTGTTGGTGGACTTTTGGATCCTCGTTTGGGCACCATAGGTATGAAGATTGATATGCCTTATGTGTGTGTTTGCTAACATAAAAAAGATCGACAGTTTAAATGTCAAACATGCGGTGAATTGATAGCTGAATGTCCTGGACATTTTGGTAAGCACGATGACCCATTAGTGGAAATACATAAGGTAAAAAACTAACGTTATTTAGGCCATATCGAACTTGCTAAACCTGTATTTCATATCGGATTTTTGAGTAAAATTAAAAAGATTTTAGAGTGTGTTTGCTGGAACTGCGGCAAACTAAAAATTGACCCTGTAAGTTATTGAAATTATGCCAAAATCGACATGATTATTAACGTGCTTTCAGTCAAATCCAAAATATCAAGAAACGCAGCGATATCGTGATCCGAAAAACCGACTTAATGCTGTCTGGAATGTCTGTAAAACCAAAATGGTTTGTGACACGGGCTTGTCTGGTGGCTCGGATAATTTTGATCCTAGTAATCCCACAGCAAATTTGGGTCATGGTGGTTGCGGAAGTGCTCAACCAACGATCCGTAAAGATGGATTGAAATTGTGGGGTTCATGGAAAAAAGGAAAGGACGAATCAGATCTTCCCGAAAAACGTCTTCTTACTCCTCTTGAAGTTCACACCATATTTACACATATATCTTCAGACGACTTAGAACGGTTGGGCCTTAATGAACAGTATGCACGCCCAGACTGGATGATTATTACCGTTCTACCGGTCCCCCCGCCCAGTGTTCGCCCTAGTATTTCAGTAGACGGGACTAGTCGTGGTGAGGATGATTTAACGCATAAACTATCTGATATAATTAAAGCCAATGCAAACGTTCGAAGATGCGAACAAGAAGGAGCGCCGGCCCATATCGTGTCTGAATATGAACAATTATTACAGTTCCACGTCGCTACATATATGGATAACGAAATTGCAGGTCAGCCTCAAGCCCTTCAGAAGTCAGGCAGACCTCTGAAAAGCATTCGTGCTAGACTCAAAGGTAAAGAAGGACGTTTGCGTGGTAATTTGATGGGTAAACGTGTTGATTTTTCAGCTCGTACTGTTATTACTGGTGATCCTAATTTGTCATTGGATGAATTAGGTGTTCCTCGAAGTATTGCAAAGACCTTGACTTACCCCGAAACTGTTACTCCTTACAATATTTATTACCTTCAAGAACTTGTCCGAAACGGTCCAGATGAACATCCTGGAGCTAAGTATATTATTCGAGATACGGGTGAAAGAATTGACTTAAGATATCACAAAAGAGCTGGCGATATCCCTTTGAGATATGGCTGGCGGGTTGAAAGACATATCCGAGATGGTGATATCGTTATTTTCAATAGACAGCCATCATTACATAAAATGAGTATGATGGGTCACAAGATACGAGTTATGCCTTATTCAACCTTTAGATTAAACTTGTCAGTTACTTCTCCGTATAATGCCGATTTTGATGGTGACGAGATGAATATGCACGTACCACAATCCGAAGAAACGCGAGCCGAAATCCAAGAGATTGCAATGGTCCCTAAACAAATTGTTTCACCCCAGTCAAATAAGCCAGTAATGGGTATTGTTCAGGATACGTTGGCTGGTGTCCGAAAGTTCTCACTACGTGACAATTTCTTAAGTCGTGAAGCGGTCATGAATATTATGCTTTGGGTGCCAGGATGGGATGGAGTTGTTCCTCCGCCGGTAGTTGTTAAGCCTAGACCTTTATGGACTGGTAAACAAATTTTGAGCTTGGTGATTCCTAAAGGTATTAATTTGATGAGGGAGGATGACAAACAAGGGATGCTTAACCCATCAGATTTGGGCATGCTAATTGAAAATGGTGAAATTATCTATGGTGTTGTTGACAAAAAAACTGTTGGAGCTTCTCAAGGTGGTTTGGTACATACAATTTGGAAGGAGAAGGGACCTGACACCTGCAAGGGTTTCTTCAATGGTATTCAACGAGTTGTAAATTACTGGTTACTACATAACGGATTTAGTATTGGTATTGGTGATACAATAGCAGATGCTGATACCATGCGTGAAGTGACTAGAACCGTTAAAGAAGCTCGTTCACAAGTTGCAGAGTCGATTCAAGATGCTCAACACAACAGATTAAAACCAGAACCCGGTATGACACTACGTGAGTCTTTTGAAGCCCAGGTTTCACGCATTCTTAACCAAGCCAGAGACAATGCCGGCAGATCCGCAGAGCACAGCTTGAAAAATTCTAATAATGTGAAGCAAATGGTGGCAGCAGGTTCAAAGGGATCTTTCATTAATATTTCACAAATGTCTGCCTGTGTAGGTCAGCAAATTGTAGAAGGAAAGCGAATTCCATTTGGTTTTAAACATAGAACCCTTCCCCACTTTCCTAAAGACGATGATTCACCCGAGTCTCGTGGATTTATTGAGAATTCATACTTGCGTGGCTTAACACCTCAAGAGTTTTTCTTTCATGCAATGGCAGGAAGAGAAGGTCTAATTGATACTGCCGTAAAGACTGCCGAAACTGGTTATATTCAGCGTCGTCTTGTAAAAGCAATGGAGGATGTAATGGTACGATACGATGGTACCGTACGTAATGCAATGGGAGACATTATTCAGTTTGCGTATGGTGAAGATGGATTGGATGCAACCCTGGTTGAATATCAAGTTTTCGATTCTTTGCGCTTATCAAATGAGCAATTCGAAAGGAAATACAAGATTGATTTGATGGAAGACAGGAGTATATCTCAATTTATGGAAAATTCTATTGATAATGATCCAGATGTGCAAGATTTGCTTGATGCTGAGTTTGCTCAACTCTCAAAAGATAGAGATCTTCTTTGTAATTTTATTTTCCCTAAAGGTGATGCTAGATGGCCGATGCCCGTTAATGTGCAACGAATTATCCAAAATGCTTGTCAGATTTTCCATTTAGAGTCTCGGAAACCATCCGATCTTTTGCCTGGAGATATTATTCAAGGTCTAAATGAGCTTATAAATAAGCTGAAAATATTCCGCGGTGATGACCGAATTACTCAAGATGTACAAAATAACGCTACCTTACTTTTCCAGATCCATCTGCGTTCCAAGTTTGCTGTTAAGCGGGTTATCACTGAATATCATTTGAATAAAGTTGCATTTGAATGGATTATGGGTGAAGTTGAAAGCCGATTTCAGCAAGCGGTGGTAAGTCCAGGAGAAATGGTTGGTACTTTAGCTGCGCAATCTATTGGTGAACCTGCAACTCAGATGACATTAAATACCTTCCATTATGCTGGTGTTTCATCAAAGAACGTTACTTTGGGTGTTCCTCGTCTCAAAGAAATTCTTAACGTTGCAAAGAATATTAAGACACCGTCTTTGACTATATATTTATTACCCCATGTATCGTCTAATATGGATTTGGCTAAAAATATTCAAACTCAAATAGAGCATACTACTTTAAGCACGGTCACATCTGCTACTGAAATTCATTATGATCCTGATCCACAAAATACGGTGATTGAAGAAGATAAAGATTTCGTTGAAGCCTTTTTCGCTATTCCTGATGAAGAGGTTGAAGAAAATTTATGGAAACAATCACCGTGGTTACTGAGATTAGAACTTGATCGTGCTAAAATGCTTGACAAAAAGCTAAGTATGAGTGACGTTGCAGGAAAGATCGCAGAAAGTTTTGAACGCGACCTATTCACTATTTGGTCAGAAGATAATGCCGACAAGTTGGTAATTCGTTGTCGTATTATTCGTGATGACGATAGGAAAACTGAGGAGGATGACAATTTGATTGAAGAAGATGTCTTTTTGAAGACAATTGAAGGACACATGTTGGAAAGTATCAGTTTGAGAGGTGTTCCCAACATTACCCGTGTATACATGATGGAACACAAGGTTATTCGCCAAAAGGATGCTGGTATATTTGAAAGAGGTGATGAATGGGTTTTGGAAACTGACGGCATCAATTTGACCGAAGCAATGGCTGTTGAAGGTGTCGATTCTTCTAGAATTTACTCTAACTCATTCGTTGAAGTTCTGCAGATTCTTGGTATTGAAGCTACTAGATCTGCCTTACTTAAGGAACTCAGAAACGTTATTGAATTTGATGGATCTTATGTAAACTATCGACACTTAGCTCTCCTTTGTGATGTGATGACTTCTCGTGGACATTTAATGGCAATTACTCGTCATGGTATTAACCGCGCTGAAACTGGTGCCTTAATGAGATGTTCTTTTGAGGAGACCGTGGAAATCTTAATGGATGCGGCTGCAAGTGGAGAGAAAGATGACTGTAAAGGAATTTCAGAAAACATTATGCTCGGCCAAATGGCACCAATGGGTACTGGTGCGTTTGATATTTATCTTGACCAGGGTATGTTGATGAATTACAGTTTGAATGCACCTGCAGCTTCAATAGCAGTTGGTGAGTACGGTAAATCACAAATTCCTGAGGGTTCTGCTACACCTTATGAGAGGTCACCGATGATTGATTCTGGTTACCTTAGCTCTTCTGATGCAGCAGCATTTTCACCACTGATTCAAAGCGGACCTGAAGGTCGAGATGGTCTAGGTGAATATGGAAATATGCTCGGTGCTAGTCCTTTCCATTCTGTTAAATCTCCTGGTTATACTAGCCCCTTCTCAAGCGCTATGAGTCCTGGATATGGCTTAACATCTCCTAGTTACAGTCCATCATCACCAGGATACTCTACATCTCCTACCTATATGCCTTCCAGCCCATCCTATTCGCCTACAAGTCCCTCTTACTCTCCTACTAGTCCTTCTTATTCTCCAACCAGTCCGTCATACTCTCCTACTAGTCCCTCTTACTCTCCCACTAGTCCTTCATACTCCCCTACAAGCCCATCCTATTCGCCTACTAGTCCCTCTTACTCTCCTACCAGTCCTTCATACTCTCCAACCAGTCCTTCATATTCTCCAACCAGTCCTTCATATTCTCCAACCAGTCCTTCATACTCTCCAACCAGTCCTTCATACTCTCCAACCAGTCCTTCATACTCTCCTACTAGTCCTTCGTATTCCCCTACTAGTCCTTCTTACTCTCCTACTAGTCCTTCTTACTCTCCTACCAGTCCCTCTTACTCTCCTACTAGTCCTTCGTATTCCCCTACTAGTCCTTCTTACTCTCCTACCAGTCCCTCTTACTCTCCTACTAGTCCCTCTTACTCTCCTACTAGTCCTTCTTACTCTCCTACAAGTCCTTCTTATTCCCCTACTAGTCCTTCTTACTCTCCATCTGGACAGTCGTAAGTTAGGATCTACGTTCCGTTGTGACTCATGGTTGAGAAAATTTAAATTGTTTAGACTGAAGTTATGTTAAACGATTCTGAAAGTCTCAATTAAAATCTTTCAAAAAAAGAAAAAAAAGAAATTTGAATAAAAAGAAAGAAAAAGGAAGAGAATCTACGAATAGCTACTGCAATGAGAAAGGTCCCTTATTGTTTACTACTAACAGTAAAATATGATATGAAGTAAATTTATGCTTGCTGTTTAATCAATTTTGATAGTTATTTTATATAATATCATTTGATATTTTTGTATATTGTGTATAAAAAAGGTAAACAAAAATTGAAGGGTATAAAATAACGATGTTTTGCACTTTTTTTCTTTCATTTTTTGTTTCACTAAGCGTTTAAATATTGAAAGTCGATATTTTGCTAATAGACATACGTGGGGAGCTATTTATTTTCCTGAGTCCCTTTATGTAATTTGCTTTAGGTGATGGTTAATTTAGTCACACAAATTGTATGACCTCTCAGAAATGCTAGCAAGTTGTGATTCAATAGAAGTATTTCCAAAGAATTGCCTGTTCTACTTTGAATATATCAATTCTTCAAACATCCATCGTTTATAATAGTTGAGTATATGAATTGTCTGTTCAGAAAGTAAATTTTCTTTATGCAGCTAGGGCTCTGGTATAATTTAGTATACTTCTTTGAAGACTGTCATCCATTACCTCAATAATTCCTGTAGTCATTGTTAATTGCTAAAGATAAAAAGAGTGAATTCTAGTTTAACGTCTTACAACTATACTTCGTCTCAATTGTTTCAAGAACATTGAGTTTTTGTTACCAACCGCATGTTATAAATTTAAATAATGTTCTCAATTTTATCTTAGAAAGGAAACATGTCAATAGCAATTTTATTACATACTAGATAGTTCAATGCTTACTAGTTTTAATCATTATCTACGTTAAAAGGCGAATTCAAGAAAGCGAACTATTTGTTAATTACTTAAGTTATGTATAGTACATTTTATTCGTAACCTGCTGCGCTAGTACCCTATTACATAAATAAAAGTAGTGTACAGCGTATTGATTTCTATCCCAAAGAAACACGAACTTATGACCTGAAGTACTCGCTAAAAATAACATCCCCGTGTTATAATAGAACTTACACAAAACAATCATTGAAGTATTACCAAATTTTTGGTATGAGAAATGCAGAATATGACCAGGTTTCTCTTCGACGAAGTCAGCAGCACGGCTTTGTAAGTAATTTAAATGCGATTTCAAAGTCGTAATAATAGACTCTATCAAGCGTGGTATTTTGCCACGGAAATTACCGTAAAGTATTGTAAATAGGCTGGAAAACAAGTATTTTGAATGCACAACGATTTCTTTAATTATACCCATGCATCACTTTGAATGCTAATGTTGCCATGTCTTACATTAGAATTATGATAATTTTTTGAAAATTCAATTCGTCTATGTTAATAAATAATTAAGGGCAAAGTAGAAGACTCACTGTAGACGGTTGTCACAACAATCAAGCTGTGAAAGTTTGTACAAATGCAACTTTGACTGTCGAATATGAAACCGTCATTTACTTATGACCGTAGCTTCAATTTTTAATTTACAATAACACTTACTTCATTAACCGTAAATACAAGAATCATAACATTGAAATACTCTATTGTAGCAATAATAGCAAAAACTTGGACAAGCCAGAACTCGAATCTGGGACCTCTTCCATGCTAAGGAAGCGTGATAACCATCTACACCACATGCCCTTGGTTGCTGACTTACGCTTGTAAAGCTAATATATTACCTGTTCACTTAGTTAAAATACAAGTAAGTTTTGGCGTAAAGACTAGTACAACAACCAGTCCAAATAATAAGCTGGCTTAAATTATGACTGTTTACATATTATCTATTAAAATTATTTGGTTTCCATACACATGAAAATGACGATGATTTTTTCCCTCACTAACCCGAAAACACTCGTGGTTTACTTACCCAATTTCATATATTACACAAACACTGTCATAGGTTTCATGAATCTGGAAAGAAAGGTTAACGATAGAGAGAGAGAGAGAGCATATAAAGGTAACCAATTTTTTTTCGTTCAACAGCAATGACGACAATCTTCTCAAAGTTAAATGATCTGGAAAAAAGTTTATAATAAGGTGCAGTATCCTTTTCCTGCTTTTAATATTCAAACATTACAAATATGTTACATAGAGCAACCTACCAACGAAGGCCGTGTGGTTTAGATGGTTATAATTTCTGCTTAACACTTGATGTTCGCAGACGGTCCCAAGTTCGAGTCTTGGCACGGTCATAGCCTTCATTTTTTTTTCTTTTTTCTTTTCTCGTCGTGCTTTTTCTTTCTTTTTCTTTCTTTTTCATTACTTTTCGTTGATTCTTTTAGTTCGTTTAGTGCATATATCTTTGATGTTTAAGCTTT
>JARFMH010000022.1:0-180358 GCA_029532395.1 Schizosaccharomyces lindneri | reverse complement strand
TTTCGTCTGCACCGCTTCTTCATTTGTTTCTGTCGACAGAGAAATCAATTTATCCTTTATTTATTAGCCTATTGGAAGTCCAGGCGAATCTGTATGTGTCGCTGAGTTTACCTGAGCAAGCGAAAACTGAGGAATACATTACCTAGCCAGCATCATATATCAAAAAAGTCAATGTCTAACCATTATATTTTACAATAGCAATCAAAAAAGAATGGAAAAATAAAAGCAATCAAGATGATGCACAGTTGAAAGGCAGCAGTTCCAATCGCAACGAAATCTTTCCACTTCGTCTAATTGAAAATAATTGCACTATTGAAAATTTTTAAATTCAATTAGCAAGGAGTATGTAGAAACTTCTTCTCGAGACCTTTCAAGATCAACATTGGATAAGCCATCACATCTGTGTCGATTCACAAAGAAAAGAATCTGCACCAATCCGGGTTTGTTTATAAAAATGTAAACAATGTTATTATTTGCAGGTATCAATATTCATTGAGTTCCAAAAAATGAAAACACTTTAAAAAAAAATCGTTCTTATAGTATTTTATTCTTATAGACTCTCGTCAAATCGCTGAAAAAATCATTCCTGAATATGAAGAGCCATTTCAAGATTCATTAGTCGGTTGACCAAGATGTTGAGATAGTAGCAACCAAGTTACAGTCTTTTTCTTCATTTGAAGTAGATAAAGTACATAAAAAGAATAGTTTTATTCATAATTATCCTTCGCAGTCCAGTCATTAAATTCATATTGAACCAATAAATAGATCGTTCATTCTTTTCAGCTAACACCACTAAACAATAATTAACGACATTCTTATAATATTATTACAGAAGAAGAGAAATCCAACCATTAGAATGGTTTAGACTTCATTGATTAGCCGTCTGTCTTTAAAGTTCTTGGCTGACTATTTTGTTTCCTTTTAAAAGTATGAATATGAATTATTGGTACTTAAAATCGAACATCGTAAAAATTCTTAAACCAACTTGATAGATCGCTTTATTATTATTTTTTTAATTCTGCTATTCTTCAACATTTACCCTTATATACCAAGTGTTTTGTAAACACTATCAAAAAATAATTGATATAAAAAGCGTTCCTTATACAGGACTTACAACAAGCGGCGATGCCCGAGTGGTCTAAGGGGGCAGATTTAAGAGGCGTTACGCCTTGAACCCTGCTGTTGTAAAACGCGTGAGTTCGAACCTCACTCGCCGCATAATTCACTTCACTTTTTTCATTTTCAATCAAAATCAAAAACTACTTTCAATTTTTTGATATTTAAACTCGACTTTAGGCTTGTCAAACACTTGTATTGCGAGGTTTAAGCATAGGAAGGTAGAAACCTGTAGTACGTCTTTCTTTAGGTGGTCTGGGAATTCCATGAAATCTCAACTCGATATACTATGACAATAACAGTTACATCTGTAATTGATTTTGAATCTTACAAACTTTATGATTGCATATAACAAACATAATTTTATTGTTATTCTTCGTATATTCTTTTTTCTTCGATTTTGATTTCGTAAGATAGATAACGAGATTTACTGCGCTGTTTTACACCTAAAACATTGTCAGACATACACATCAAATACCTATAAAAAACTTCAATATGCTGAAAAGGTCCTTAGTATCAAAAAGTTTGGGATTTACAAATACTAGGACTTTTGCTCCATTTGTAGCTAAGCGATTTGCTTCTGAACCTGGATTTCCCCCAGAGAAACAATCAAAGTCGAGCGCGGAAGAAAACAAAGGAAAAGAAGGAAAAAGCTCCTTAGCAAAAGAATTACTTGAGTTGAATGGAGTAAATGACGATCCATATGCTGGTAGTAGTGACAAAGGTCCTGAATATGTAAGCTCAACTATGCAACGCCGTGAAAAACAGGCTCGCTACGCGTTTTGGGGCTTTATGGGTGTGCTCGGCGGTGGTATTCTTTATTATGGCCGCAAGTATGCCGAGGATGAAAAGGATTTGGAAAAGAAATTTCCCGCTTCTGGATACTCACCCGTGGATTGGTGGACTCGTGTGAAAGCGCGCACCAAGAACTTCTTTGCCTACTACCAGGAACCAGCATTTGAGAAGCTTCTTCCTGACCCTCTTCCCGAACCATATAACCGTCCCTACACACTCGTCTTAGATTTGGATGAATTGTTAATTCACGCTGGTTGGACACGTGAACATGGTTGGCGTACTGCAAAGCGCCCCGGTCTTGATTATTTCTTGGGTTATTTGTCCATGTATTATGAAATCGTCATCTTCACCAACCAATATTTGGCAACGGCCAAACCCATTATTGATAAATTGGATCCTTATCACGTTAGTGTCAGCGCTGTCTTGACTCGTGAACACAGCAAGTATGAGGATGGAAAGCTGATCAAGGATCTTTCTTACCTGAACCGTCCCCTTTCAAAGGTCATCATGGTCGACACAAACCCTGATGCTTTTTCAAAGCAACCTGACAATGCGATTTCCATGGTTCCTTGGAAAGGTAATCACAAAGATCGTGAGTTGGTCGGTTTGATTCCTTTACTTGAGTTTATTGCCATCATGGATATTCAAGATGTCCGTCCTGTGTTGAAGAGCTATCAAGGCAAAAACATTCCTCTTGAGTATGCTCGTCGCGAAGAACGACTTCGCAGTCAGCTTATTACCGATTGGCTTGAAAAGAAAAAGCATGCGAAGTCTTCCTTATTTGGAGGCCGTCCAGCTTCTGAGCAACCACCAAAACTTTTGATTGATATTCAACGCGAACGCCAAAAAGCCGCTTATGGCGAGTTTAAGAAATATATTGACGAACATGGACCTAAGATGCTTGAAGAAGAAAAGGCCCGGGAAGCTGAACAGAAATATAGCATGTTCGATATGATCTTTAATAGTGATAAAATCCAGCAACAACAATTAGAGCAACTTCAACAAGCCCAATCTGGTTCCGCTTCTGGTCCAACCAATTAAGGGGTTAATGTTGCTTCAAAACTTTTACTTTTTAATATGGATTTTGGTTCTATATTATCCTAACCTTCTATGGTCTTCTGTTTAATATCTCCTTTTAATGCTTTTCTGAATGAAAACTTTTAAAAATAATTTTGGAATATGGTAAAAAGGTCTTGCCCGATAAACCATCTACACATTCACTACCATGCATTTCTCGCTATCCTGCTTTGTTAATAAGAGCAACCTTCTTCTGCCTTCTCTGAATGAATTTTAATTTTTTGGTTATTTTGGTACTACCTCTTTTGTAAAACCTGTTGTGCTTTCTACTCTCCATATTCCTTTATATCTTTCCTATATGCAAAAAATATGCCAAAAAGCCAATAGAATATAGTTGAAATTTATGCCTTCGTCTTGTTCTTATTTTGTATTCCACATTTTTAATAGCCATATCTACTATAGAATTCATGTTTACGTTCATTGTTTACCGTTACCTTACTATGTTTTCGGTTTCGTTGTAGAAGGTAACGTTCAGTAATTTGTTACCTGGTTTATTGGACGTCTTTAGTGCTACGCATCGAAAGTTACAAGCCGAACATACTCAGAACCAACCACTTTGTAGGATATCAGAAGAATAAGAAATATAAAGACGGGTATTTTGCTCTGAATTACACTGTAATTTCTTACGAAGAACTATAAACGAAAGAGCTTTCAGAAGTTGGAGTGAGTTATGAGATTAAAAGATATCAATAAGAGCGCAACGTTAGCGTGGTCTCCACAGGGAGTAAATAATAATCAGCCTTTACTTGCCGTAGGTGGTTATATAGGCACTGAAAGTACCAGGGAAAGCGACAATCTTTTGGAAATTTGGGATACATCCGCAGAATTCAACCAACCAATTTGCTCTGCGAACGTTAATACCAAATTTTATGATCTTGACTGGGAAAAATCTTTAGACAAACAACACGGTGTTATTGCCGGTACTTTAGAGGAAGGCGGTGTTGGATTTTACGATGCTTCTGCCATATTGGGTTCTAATGAGAGCAGTGCTTCCATAGCAACCTATAAACCAGAAAACAATTCTATTTTAGGTCCTTTAGATTTCAATCCAGTCCAAACCAATCTTTTAGCGTCTGGTGATAACAATGGTGATGTTTGGGTATGGGATCTGAAAAACCCCTTGAAACCCTTCTCCTTACCTAAACAGAATCGTTCTTCTGAGATTCATGTAGTTGCTTGGAATAGCAAGGTATCGCATATTCTTGCTTCAGGCAATTCATCAGAATATACTACTGTATGGGATCTAAAAGCAAAAAGACAGATTCTTAATCTCTCGTACATGGGAGCTACTGGTACGAATGCCACTGGCGGAGTCAACAGCATTGCCTGGCACCCTGAAAATGCTACTCGTCTTGTTACTGCTATTGATGACAATCGAAATCCCATTATCTTGACTTGGGATTTACGTTATCCTACAGCACCTCAAAATGTTCTTACAGGCCATCAAAAAGCCGCCCTTTCATTATCTTGGTGCCCTCATGATTCAAGATTTCTACTTAGTAGTGGTAAAGATGGACGTGCTATTGTTTGGGATGTTGATACTGGTGAATCTTTAGGAAACTTTCCTCGCTCCGGAAACTGGTATACCAAAGGCAGTTGGTGTCCTTCTAATTCTAACCGTGTAGCAACCTCGTCCTTAGATGGAAAGGTTTCTATTTTCTCTATTCAAAGCACAAATACGGACAAAACTCATGAGGCTTCCTTGCAAGGTGTTACTTCTATTGATGATAACGAGTTCTTTAATAATCTTCCTTCAATTGCTGGCTCCCAGGAACCTGCTTTCACTTTGCCTATTGCTCCCAAATGGTATAAAGTTCCCTGCGGTGTCCGCTTTGGATTTCCTAATAAACTTATTCGTTTTAATCCTGAATCAAAAGGAGTTATTATAGAACCTCTCGAACCTGAACAAAATGAAGAATCTATAGAAAAATTTTCTTCTACAACTAAATTCCAAACGGAGGATGACATAGTCTCTTTTTGTGAGTCTGGTGCAAAATCCGCAAAAAGCGATGAAGAAGCAAATAACTGGAAGCTTCTTAAAGCGGTTAGCCAGCGTGTATCTAGGAGCGAATTTGTTAAGCTTCTAGGTCGCGAAAATATTAAAGAGTTGCATAAAGAAGAAAGCACCGCCGAATTAGACAAGAGTACGAAAGCTTCTATCAATGTTAATGACACATCCAAGAATCAAAATAATGAGAGCTATGATGATGATACCTCATTTTATGGTAAATTATCGGACAATTTACAGAACACTGTAATTTCTGATAAGGAGGTTGAATTTTCGAATGACCCTTTTAAAATATTCAACTCAGAAGACTCTGAGCTTGAAACAACTATTACAAAAATGCTGCTCACAGGTGACATTTTATCTGCTATCAAAACCTGTATTGATGACAAGAAAATATCTGAAGCTCTTTTCTTAGCTACGTTTGGCGATGAAGAATGCCGCAAGTGTGTTAGAAAAGCGTTTTACGAGATGCAAGAGCATAAACCATCATATATGCGTCTTTCGGCTTGTATAGCTGATGATGACTTAGAGAATGCTGTGCAAAACGCAGATCTTAGTCAATGGAAGGATATTTTTGTTTTTATCTGCACATATGCTGCTAATGAAGCATTTTCTCCATTATGTGGTATACTTGGCAAACGATTAGAGGATCTTGACGACTTCAGCTCTAATCGTGCTGCAGAATTTTGTTATATTGCCAGTAAGTCATTACAAAGTTATGCAAATTTATGGCTTAAGGAACTCGCAAAAGGTGATGTTCGTGAAGATACTAAGTCTTCTTATGTTGAATATGTCGATCAACTTACCAAACTCATGGATAAAGTTAATGCATTCCGTTCAATCGTTGCTTACGAAGATGATGAGCTATCTGCAACTGGGGAATGGAAGTTAAGTGGCCTTTACGAGGTTTATCTTGAATACTCTAGAATTCTGCTTTCAGCCGGTCATTACGAACAAGCAAGGAGTTATCTGAATCTTGTTCCCGCTTCATTTCCTGGTGCAAAACAAGAAATTGAAAGATTATCAATTCTTCTTACACCGGCCCCAATTCCTGAAGTCAATAGATCTGCTTATGGTCCTTCTCGAAGCGTGCCACACCCTGCTCCTTCGTTTATTCCTCAGCCAGTGCAAGCGGCTACTAACCCCAGCAATCCTTACGCTTCTGCGTACTCGAGCAACGTTTCGCAGGCCACTGCTGCACCTCCTATGTCCTCTACTATTCCACCGCCTGCGGTGTCAAACAATGTTACAGCTGGTTGGAACGATGCTCCAATTGTTCAGCAGCCTCCATTAAGACGTGCTGCTCCCTCATTGCCTGCAGTAAGATCTCCTTTTCCTAACACTGGAGCACCTTTGGCTCCTAATATGTCCCGCACGAGTAGTACTAGTACACTACCCCCACCCCCACCTTCTGTAGGCAATGCCGCAGCCGCTCCCCCTCCACCAAAGATTGGCGAAACATATCAGCCACAAGTGCAAAATGTAAACCAACCTTCTGTGAATCAAGTCCAGAAACCGGCTAATCCTTATACGCCAATAGGGGTTCAGTCACCCGCAAGGACCTTATCGGGACTATCTTCTCCCGCAGAGACAAAAGGTTCCAGTCCTTACGTGCCTGTGGGTGGCCCCGGTCGACCTCCTTTATTTTCTCCCCCCGTCCAGCCCACGGCTCCCTTCAATGCTGCTGTACCTCCACCAAAAGCATCGGCAAACCGAGTAGTTCCCGTTCCTCCTACACCAAGTCAGCGTATATCATCGTATGAACCTGTTAACACCGGTTTCGCCCAGTCACCACCTATGACGATGCCTCCAGTAAATGCTCAGATACCACCTCCTGTGTCTAGTGCAGTAGGTGGAAGTGTACCTCCACCCCCCGTTGCTTCAAGCTCAGTTGTCTCTCCTCCACCACAAAGTCTTCCCTCAAAGAGACAATCAGCTTCTGGGCCTTCAGCAGTTACTACTGGGATGACTACTTACCCCCAAGGAGATCGTTCTCATATTCCACCTAATTTAAAACCAATTTATGAGATGCTTAACGCTGAGTTCTTACGTGTCTCCCAAAGTGTTCCTCCACAAATGTCTCGTGTGTTACATGACATGGAGAAGCGTCTGAACATGTTGTATGACCGACTTAACGCAAATGCTCTTTCTAAACCATTGACTGATGAACTCTATGCGCTGGCTGTTGCGTTGATGAATCGTGATTATCAAAGTGCATCTAACATCCAGGTCACTCTGGTCACCACTCTTCAAGATCAATGTGAACACTGGATCGTTGGAATTACTAGACTTATTACAATAAGTAAATCTACAGCTTAAAAGTGCTGTTGCATTTTTGAAATTTCGTTTATTGAAGCCCTTTAATTACATAATGTAAAGCCCGTTTTTGTGAAATTTTATAGTGATGATATTACTTGTGGATAATATAACAATCTTTACAGGTTAATATTAGAATGAAAAACTTCATTTTTAAGTAAGCAACTGTTGCTGCTGGTATGTAAAATGTTATAGAGCTATTCTAATTGCAACAAGGTATGACTAGAATTTATAGTTAAATGTTTCCAGCAGGTTGTTGTATAAAAATTGGAAAAAGATCAGATGAATACCTATGGAACATCAAATAGGCACCGTTCACATATAAACAATTTTGTTCCAGTCATCAAATGATTCGTTGATCTTGGTTATACTTAAATAGTACCTTTAGAAAATCCTTCAGAAGTAGAACGATTAATCCTGACAGGTGATGAAGGATTGTAAACCATGAAGTTTGGATAAGCTTGACAACTAATTGATCTTGATGTCTGAAATTCTGGTGCACCGTGATTACGACGAACCGGTCTAGGAATTAGGCTATGATTAATACCGATAATTTTCAGACCCTGACCCATAGCATCTTTAGGGGCATCGACAGCGCTATCAAAGTCAGAGGGAAGTTTTAAACTGCTGTCAGTTTTTAATTTTAAAGAAAGCGGAGTTTTATATAACTGATTGTCATGGAAAAGAGTGGTCCTTGACCATTTCACTTCTTCGCTAGCTTTGTTTTCATCTCTTTTAGGTACATGGTTTACACATTTTTGAGGTTCAGCAGGAAAAGTTTTGATCGGAATTCCAGGGTTTACCTGCAACGTTGATTGATCTGTCTTTTGCATAAGATGGGAAGACCGTTGTTCATAAACTGGCAACAAAGGACTTTCAACAAGTTCACAAGAAATGGTTTCAGGCTGCTTTATTTTAGCTGGGCTTTCATTAGAATTCATCGTTTCACTCATTAAAAGATTACACAATTGGCTATCTTTTTCATCACTCACAAGTTTAACTGATTTTCGAGGCAGATGAGGTGGAGGAGCCTCGGGCAATGCCATTTTGACTGCATTTGTTAAACTGTTTAAATTCTTTTTGAACCAGCTCACTCTTTTCTCTTGTCTTTTCTCATTGTTAGGTTTTACAGCGGCATCGTTCTTAGAACTACTAGGATTGTTGATTTTTGTTGATACTAGCTTTGTCCCTTGTTGACCATTTGGAGATTCTGGGGGTTTAGGAAAATATCTTTCTTTGCATGATACGGCAGAGGGTCGAATAATTGGATCCCAAGCTAAGAGTTGAGCGATCATTTCAGTATACATATCATCGCAGTTGGCTGGAAGTAATTTCCTTAAAGGATAGGGTCTCGTAGCAGAAAAGGAGAATCCAAGTTTGACAGCTAATTCTTTAGCAGAAGGCCAATAATGGAGCTTATCTTTGACATTCAAGAGGGGATTTCCAAGTATTTCACAAATTCTGTTTAGTTGATCCGTCTCATTTCTTCCAGGGAAAAGAGGTTTTAAAGTAAAAACTTCAAAAGTGATACAGCCGAAAGCATACATGTCAACTGCTTTACCATAATTTTTTGCTCTAAGCAAAAGTTCCGGCGCACGATACCAACGAGTCGACACATACTCAGTTAGTGAATCATCTGAAGTAGAAGATCTGGCTAGTCCAAAGTCAGCAATTTTGACGCTGTACCTAGAAAATACTGGTCTATCGGTAACTTTTTTTACCAGAATATTTTCAGGCTTCACGTCTCTATGCATAAACCCATGTGTGTGTATATGTTCAATTCCCCGAACAATCTGATTTAGAATATGACAAGCTGTGTACTTGGTAAATGGCTTTCCTTGCCTTCGCTTAAGAATTTGATATAAGTTGGCCTCCATACATTCCATTACTAAATAAATGTTTCTGTTGGGGTCCATAAAAGTTTCCAACAAGTCAATCAAGCCTGGATGTTTTGATATTTGCCGAAGTACCTATAACTGTTAGAAACCTACTTCCACTGTAATTTTTTAATTTCATAAATGATAAACAAAAGAGAAAAATAATCATAC
Source organism: Schizosaccharomyces lindneri (assembly GCA_029532395.1). Classification (NCBI taxonomy): domain Eukaryota; kingdom Fungi; phylum Ascomycota; class Schizosaccharomycetes; order Schizosaccharomycetales; family Schizosaccharomycetaceae; genus Schizosaccharomyces; species Schizosaccharomyces lindneri. Next base: position 170,998 of record JARFMH010000022.1, on the reverse strand, counting down.
CAGTGACTCTCGAAGTTTTAGAAGCTCCTGCTTCGGTTTTGGTTTACTACTGGTCTTCAACTTTTTGACAGCTACCTAGGGGTGTTAGATAAATCAATTGACATTTTTTTCATACTACTTGATCATGTCCATGTTTTCCCTTGCGTTTCGCCAAATACACAGTACCAAAACTGCCATCTCCTAGCTTATGCTTCACATAGTACCTATCTTCAAAACGGAATTCCTTTAAATTTAAAGCTGAAAAAGGAATTTCTTTATTCATATCCTAATCAGTAAAAAAAGGGAGCTGGTTTGCTATGGGTAAGAGTCCTTTTCCTATTTGTTTACTTTGTTGTTTACGTTTTCGTAACTTCGTACTAACGAATTCAGCAGTTTTAATTGTAATAGTGTAAAAAAGAAAAACAATTAAGGCACTACTAAAGCATTAAAATAAATCAATTATTTTTGTATTTGTCAATTCAATAGTTGAAACACAGAAATTGTATGTTAGAAATGAGCAATCTTCCTTCAATATTTTTTTTCCAATAAATTATTTTAGAATTTTCTTGTATTTATAAATAACTCTTCTATGTATATTAAATGTGAAAGAAAGAGTCTGATACCACCTAAAAAATTCGGTATATAACTCTTCCTTTACCATAACCCGTGCAAGGTAATTTGGGATAAGACGACAATATGAGTGTTCAAAATTATAAGGTTGCTGATATTTCTCTTGCTGCTTTCGGCCGCAAGGAACTCGAAATTGCTGAAAACGAAATGCCTGGTTTGATGGCTATTCGTGAAAAACATGCTCAATCCCAACCTTTGAAGGGTGCTAGAATTGCTGGATGTCTTCACATGACTATTCAAACTGCCGTCCTCATTGAAACTTTAGTTGCTTTGGGTGCTGAAGTTACCTGGTCCTCCTGTAACATTTATTCTACTCAAGATCATGCCGCTGCTGCTATTGCTGCTACTGGTGTTCCCGTTTTTGCCTGGAAGGGTGAAACTGAAGAGGAATATATTTGGTGTATTGAACAACAATTAAAGTCTTTCCCCAGTGGACAACCCTTGAACATGATTTTAGATGATGGTGGTGACTTGACCGCTCTTGTTCATGAGCGTCATCCTGAACTTCTTGTCAATATTCGCGGTATTTCTGAGGAGACCACTACTGGTGTCCACCACTTGTACCAAATGTTCCAAGAGAACAAACTTAAGGTCCCTGCTATCAATGTCAATGACTCCGTTACCAAATCTAAGTTTGACAACCTTTTTGGTTGCAAGGAATCTTTGGTTGATGGTATCAAGCGTGCTACTGATGTTATGATTGCCGGTAAGGTCGGTGTTGTCGCCGGTTTTGGTGATGTTGGTAAGGGTTGTGCTACTTCTCTTCGCAATCAAGGTGCTCGTGTTATCGTCACCGAGGTTGATCCCATTAATGCACTCCAAGCTGCCATGGATGGTTATGAAGTTACCACTATGGAAGAGGCTGTTAAAGAAGGTCAAATCTTTGTCACTACCACTGGTTGCCGTGACATTATCCGTGGTGAACATTTCATGACTATGCGTGAAGACTCTATCGTTTGCAACATCGGTCACTTTGATGTCGAAATTGATGTTGCTTGGTTGAAGGAAAATGCTAAGGATTGCGTCAACATCAAGCCCCAAGTTGACCGTTACGAGTTGAGCAATGGACGCCATGTTATTCTTTTGGCTGATGGTCGTCTTGTCAACCTTGGCTGTGCTACTGGACATCCCTCCTTTGTCATGTCCTGTTCTTTCGCTAACCAAGTTCTTGCTCAAATGGCTTTATGGAATGACAATCAAAGCTATCCTCTTGGAGTGCACATGCTTCCCAAGAAATTAGATGAGGAAGTCGCTCGTTTGCACTTGGGTAAACTTAATGTTAAACTCACTGAACTTACTCCTGTCCAATCTAAGTACTTGGGTATTTCTACTGAGGGACCCTACAAAGCCGACCACTACCGTTATTAATTTCCTTAATTAATTTGCATTTGGCGTTTTTGCATACCTTCAATTATAAGATTTCAACATATTCCGTTGTTTGATGTTTTCAACAGCATCATGCCACAACGATACCATGAAATATAATAATGATATTAAAGTGGGTATACGTGGATTAGGTACATAAATAATGAAAAGGTTTAGACTTTTATCGAAGACAATAATAAGAGTATAAGTAATTGTAAATAATTTATGTATTATAGTTTTTTGAGACTAATTAACTCCTTTGAAAGTAATGAGATTAAATAAGACAAAGCTGCCTACAAAGAACGTTTCTATTCCAGACTTCATAATTTAAATTAGCTAGAGGGCTTCTTTTTATTGGGATTATATGGTCTTCGTTGCTTAACATAAGTGCTAAAGATTAAGTTAGTTAATAGATAATTTAAAACATAAATATAATGGTGACTTACTCAAAGAAGCGCTCGCAAGATGCTGCATTCTCGCAGTTGCTGAGCACTAAGAAATCTCCTTCTTGGTAATTCAGGTCCACAGCAGAATCAGTATAGGAGTTTAATACTTTAGGAAAAACAAGAGCCACATGATCCATAATGGAAGGATGAATTTCTAATAAATGAGACAAAGCAGATCTTTCAGCTAATTCTGATTTGTAAGTTTTAAATAGCGGCTCATTCCAAGAATCAAGTAAGAAAGTAGCAAAATCATCGTTTTTGAGAAGGAAAGAACGGACGCTAATCCCATTGTAGTCGTTTGTTGTTATAAGTTTAACATCTTCAAGATCCATTTTGTTACGAGTTCGAATTCGAGGTTTTAATGGATCAACAGCGTGATTGCGCAAATAGCTGCTAGCAAGTTGTTCCGGATTCATTATAGCCTCTTCAAGAGATTCTCCTGTATTCATTATAACAGCTCTTGGATCCAATACCCATATCCAAGAAGCCTCGGGATGTTCGTATAATGTTTCCCTGATCGCAGTGACAAGGCTCCAAGTGTTTTTAGTTCCATATTTGCGTTCGATGTCGTGAGCTCTTTTGTGTATGAGCTGGTAACCATGACGCTGAGCGTACTCGTTTCTGTCAGTAAGAAGCTTGTCAAGGAACTTATTATTATCCGAAATTTGATCGTTACTTAAAACAAGCATCAAGATCGAATTGGGATCCTTTTGAATCGGAATTCTGGATTGAACAGGTGCTTGAAACCCGTTTCGTTTAGAAGAAGCATCCGTCAGTGATTTAAAGGAATATAAGCAAAAAAGGAGCAAAACCACGACAAAAATGCTCAAATATTTAGCTCTTCGTGAAAGTAATCGGGCCAAGTTCATATTAAAGAAGTGAAACCACAATCAATCGTGTAATATAGTATTTGACTGGCGCAAATAAAAAGCAGTTCTGAATAATAACTTTTTGTCTAGTCGAGGAAAGAGAACGAATTTGAATACAAGACGATGTTATATTCTTGAATAAAAGAGTGTATAGGATGACAAGTTTCCCTGTGTACTTTGTAATAAAAGCAACAATAAAGAGAAGAAGGCTTGTAAAACCTGGAATATGTTTTCAAGACAAGAGATACGAATGTATCAATAGTAAATAAAGGAATAGTTTTAATGAATGCAAGGTAAATGTAGAAAAGCAAGAAATGAAGACAGGTTCAATGGCGTACTGAACTTTGTAGGCTACCTTTTACAGTACGAAGTCCAAAGGTCTAATGAATTTCCCCGAAAGGTAAATATACCTTTCTTGACAATCCAAAAGTGATGAAACAACTTTCCAAAGGAAAAGATGCTTCGTTTTGGGTCCTATTTGCTTTCTGTTGAAAACAAAGTTGTTGGAACGCAGGTACGCGAATTCGAAGTCATCCTTCTTTCCTCTTTGCACTTCTCTGTTATATAAATAACGCCCACAAAGCACTTTCTTCTAGAATACGCTCAAACTCTCTATCATAACTACTAGCTCTTGACTGGTTATGCTCACTACACTACGGTAGTAAACAAATGCTGAAGAAATCACTTTTTAAAGGATTTGATGAGACATCAGCGATGGACTAGTTCTACGATGAAGGCAAATCATTAACAGAGAGAAATATCTATTTTAAAATTCATCTCTTTTTCATCCGTTATGTCTTCCTACTTTGGTGAAGGGAGAATGCCACATTGCTCTTTAGCAAGTTTGCAAAACTAGACTAGTGTTTTTTACTTTTTTTCAATGGACATATCTGTTTTATTACCCTTGATTATCCGTTGTCTTGGTAGGATAATGAATTTCTAGTTTTCATTATATGCTATTTTCTATTAAACATGATCAATCATTAGTTATTGCATGGAATTTCGATTGTAAATGGCTTACAAAGGCATCAACTCTTGTTATTTCAGAAGCATTGAGCTTGGGCTTCATGGCCTTCAACTACGAAATTTTTCGTTTACTCATTCACTGACCATTTGCCTTAGAATAGACTACCTTTCTCTTTTCCTTTCTAAGATATTCATGAATAAGTAACAAGTTTTATGCTCAACAGTTAAAAACTTACAAAAACCGTTCTCTCTCAACCATCATTGGGTTTGCATAATTTACTCTTTTTGTGTGAAGTGGATTTCCGAAGTTTTTTAATTTCTCGAATTACCAAGGCATCATCCATTTTTAATATAAAATGGAATCCACAAGAAGATATACTATTTCTATAGCTATTCCTGTGTCTTGTTTGAATGAAGCTAACAATCTGCAACTGAAAAGTGCTCTTGTGTACCAGGTAAAGTAAAAAAGCATAGAATCCCAAAAGCGCTAAACTAACATATTTCTAGATTGCAAGACTGGCTATCGTATACGAAGTTGATGAAATTGTCCTAGTAGCTGATCCAGAACATGTACGACAGACCCAAAATGCTAGTGCATCGTCGGATTGCTATGTACAGGATCCATTAAAGTTCTTTTCCGATATTCTTAGTTATATGGAAACTCCTACCTTTATGAGAAAGACTCTATTTCCTTTACTTCCTCATTTAAAATATATGGGATTGTTTCCTGTAATTCAACTCCGCAACGATTCAAGTCAAGTTCTCGATAAAGACTTTCCCTATAAAGAAGCATATGTTCTGAATCAGTTGCCCCGCTCCAAAAATAAATACATTGTTCATGCAGGGTTTCAACATCCTGTGCAAGTTACTTCTACACAACCTCTTGCAACCAAAGACAGACTCACAGTTCGATTGAAGCCACAAACTCCAAATGCTGAAGGGTATCTTCAAGGCGACATAGTCTCGTGTACAGCACCGCGTGAAAAGGGAGGAAGGTATTGGGGATTTCAAATTCGCCATTCTACTTCGCTAAGCGATCTTTTCAAAGGACCTTACAAAGGTGGCTATGATCTAAAGGTACAAATAAATAATTTCACCCATGTTTCTCCTGAAGATTTATCAAACAATTTACATTCCTCCTTTCGTCACGTGTTACTGTTTTTTGGAAATGGTTTTGAAAATCAACCAGTTGATGATTTACATACCGTTAATCCATTTCCATTCCCGCTTCCCATTCAACCACGGTTAGAGGAAAATTTTTTGGCAGCCATGGCTCCTCTCTCTATTGTTTTGAATTCTCATGGACGACACTGAAAAGCGTAGCAATCAGGTGTTTACTTTTATTAAAATAATAAAAAATTTGACTAGATATTTACATAGATATTTTTTGGGTTAATTTGGAAAAGAAATGAAGATATTATTAAAGATATTAAGATTTTCAAATAGTGCAGAATGACAAAAAGACGGATTTATGAAAAGCATAAATAAGGATCGTTAAGGACCAGCCAAAGTTGAGTTTCCTGACCTCTTCTCAATCAAGTTCTTAATGAAAAATTCGCCAGCCTTATAACTACTACGTACAAGAGGTCCACTGGCTACATACAGGAAACCGAGCTTCTCAGCAACCTCCTGCCAGTACTCGAACTTCTTAGGGTGAACGTATTCCTGGACTTTCAAGTGACGCTTCGTTGGTCTCATATATTGACCAAAAGTCACAACATCAACTCCATGAGCTCTCAAATCCTTTAATGTCCGTAGGATTTCCTCATCGGTTTCACCAAGTCCTAACATAATACTTGTTTTTGTAATTAGATGAGGGACTGATTTCTTCGCTTGCTCTAAAACACTTAAACTTTGACGGTATGTAGCTCTACGATCACGAACATAACGTGTTAAATCCTCCACGGTTTCAACATTGTGTGCAAAAACATCAAGACCAGACTTTGCCACAACGTCTACGAGATCCAGTCGTCCGCTAAAATCTGGAGTAAGCGCCTCTACAAGGATATGAGGAGCCTTTTGTTTGATACTACCAATGGTTTTGGCGATATGGTTAGCACCCAAATCCGCCAGATCGTCTCGATCAACACTGGTGAGTACGACATAACCCAAGTTCCAACGGTTAATGGCGTCGGCTGTTTTTTCAGGCTCATTGGGATCTAAAGGAGGAGGGCGACGACTAGTTTTGACAGAACAAAATCTGCAACCACGAGTGCAGGTATCACCCATAAGCATGATTGTTGCAGTAGCTTGACTCTTGTCTTTTCCTCCCCAACATTCTCCGATATTTGGGCACTTTGCCTCTTCGCAAACCGTATGTAAATTTAAACCACGTAAATCATTTTTTATTTTGGTAAAGTTAGAGCCAAGTGGAACCTTCGTTTTCAACCAAGAAGGAAGACGCTTATGAACTGTACCATTAGGAAGTTCTACCTTTCTATCCAACTCATAAGCTTCTTCCCCGCTAAGAGGCTTTTCCGAATTTATAAAGTCAGCGAAGCTTGGACCATTAGCTAAACGTTCTGAGAACTTGTCCGAGTAAAAGCGAACCGCTGCATTCTTCAAACTTGTTAATTGTATTTTTTTTTTCAAGGATTTTACTTACTTGAAATAGTAATCGCTCTGACTTTAGCAAATTTTTAGATCCTCTCAACATTTTGGTAGAGAGTTGTTTCTGATGAATTCGAGTGGCTCTAATGTGAAGCAGCCTCTACCAAAAATCGACACCCCATTTCAGATGGTAATCACTAGAACGAATAAGAAAAGAAACGACTAATTCAATTGTTTTCACAAATGTAATATGACATTGGCATTGCTACTACTTCCATAAGAAACATGTTTTATTAAGGTATTAAGGATATGATCAGTGAAGAGCAATTATAAAAGAGCTAAAGAGAAAAATTGATTAATTATATTGTCCTAGTCTTCTCGTCATGTTATTTGTATAATTCTTCCATCTGTGAGGGCACTGCGAGTCTATATCACAAATAATTGCACCTCTGGATACTAAGCTTAGCTCTTTCTCTTTGACTTTTAAAAGTCTTATGCTAAAACTCAAAGAGAAAAGACTTTACGAGTACTTGGTATTGCTACATAAACAGTACCATGGATTTGCGTGAGGTCTTAACAGGATAAAATACAGCTGACAATCAAGTTTGATGCTAGTGAGAATATATTGGGATGATGCATTATCGAAAAGAAAGAAAAATCACTATCCATCGAAGACTCTTCAAATAATTCCTCGATTTTTGTTTTATATACACCCTATTTTGTCCCACTCGAACAAGGAGTCTAAAATAACAGATTGTCTTACATTTGAACTCTTCTAATAAATGAAAGCATTAATGATGACAGGCCGCCGTTTCGTTTCATAAACGTTTTAAAGTCGAGTAAAACTTCACTCGTATAGCAGATCTTCCCTTCCAATTTCGTTGATTTTCTTTTAATGATTATTTATCGTCAACTGATTCTTTTACGTTTTTAAATGGCAGCACAAGAATTGAAGAGATTCATTATGATCAATGAAGGACAAAACTCAGTCTTGGCAAGTACTAAACCCGTGCTGTTTAATATAATATTACAATTTATTTGCTAGTTCCTAGAATAGATTCAAAAAGCCATGTAAATAAATGAATACTCAGAAGAGTGTTTACTCCCATCCAACTGGGTTAATCCAAAAAGACAGATTTCTATTCTCTACAAATATTGTTATCTTAAGCATTCTTTTTGTTATTCTTGTAAAATACAAAATAGAATTCCCAATTTTGGTTTACTGATTCCTACAACCTGAGAAGACAGCCACCACCAGCTTTCCACACATCACAAGTTTTTCTAGACGACATTGAGTAAAACGTACTTTACTAGGATTTATTCATGTCATTTCAGGATAGAACTACAGAATTTCAAGCATGTGTTGCAAATACCAGAGCTCGAATGAGGATTTCATCTTCAAATGCAACAATGAACAATGCGCTGCAAGCAAAGCATCAAAAGAGCGAATTTACAACAGTTGCAAAAAAAATAGCTTATAAGATTAACGAGACAGGAAAACATCTACAACGTTTATCTCAGCGTATGTTCATTATAGACTTCTGTTGTCATAGGTATACTAACTGTCGGTTTAGTCGCCAAAAGGAAAACATTGTTTGATGATCGGCCAGTGGAAATTCAGGAATTGACATACCATATCAAACAAAGTCTGTCATCTTTGAATTCAGACATTGCTTCTCTGCAACAAATTGTTCGTCAAACCTCAAAGGGGTCTCGAAATAAGCCTGCCCAAATCAACCAGCACAATGAAAACATTGTCGTGTCTCTCCAAAACTCCCTTGCAGATACCAGTATGAATTTTAAGGATATTTTAGAAGTTCGCACGCAAAACATGAAAGCCTCCCAAAACCGAACAGAAAAGTTTGTTGCTTCTACTTCTTTAAATACCAACCCTCTTGCCAATAATGATTCGACTGCGTCACCTTTTAATTACGATGAATCTGAGCCAAATGAAGACTACCTTGCTTTAAATTTAGGAGAGGGTGCAAATACCAGATATGAACAAATGGCATTACTGGAGAATCAAACAGATGTATACTCACAACAAAGAATGTCTTCCATTGAAAGCATTGAAAGTACTATTTCGGAACTTGGTGGAATTTTTTCTCAATTAGCTCAAATGGTGTCCGAACAACGTGAAACTGTTCAAAGAATTGATCTTTACACAGACGACATTGCGTCAAACATAGGTAGTGCTCAAAGAGAAATCCTAAAGTTTTACGATAGAGTATCTTCGAATCGTGCGTTACTGTTCAAAATCTTTGGCATACTAATTGTCTTTTTCCTTTTATGGGTCCTTGTAACTTAATTTATGTTTTGCAGATGGCTACTCTTCTAATTTCTCCGTATCCGTATAACGATTTGATAATTCACTATCGCTGTTTTCTTGTTCTTTTTTTTTTTTTTTTAATTCTGGTTATTGATTATGAATTGCCGGTTCCGTTTACGTCACAGCATTGTTCTTTTTACCATTTCCCATAAATCCCTGGAATACTAGTCAATACATTCCTTGATAATTCACTCCTTTGTTTTTTATGTGAACTTATTCCTCCCCATCATTATCCGTTTCCATTTGTTGTATACTCTCTGTTTCCAAGTCTTCCAATTGCCATCCAATTTCAGACTTTTTTGGCATATATTCCATAACCTGATAAGTCAGAGCTTCTAGTACATTATCACTAAAACCTAGTTAGTATCAAGCCGAATCTTTTTCAGACGTTTGTTCACATACTTTGCTGTTTGAATCCAATAAGCATAGTCATTAATAATCATGGTGTTGTAGATATAGTATACATCATGATGTTCAAACAGAGATTTTATACCTAACAAAACGCGTAAAATCCATCTCTTTCCTAAGCTGAGAATGGCATGAGTATCCTTCCAGCATGTCTCTGCCAAATTCCAATTTCGATACAAAGGATAGGCCAAGGCCCGGCGGAAGCATGCACAGGCTACGTCGTGGATGGTTGAAAAATTTGTATCCAAGCATGCAACATTAGGAGCCATTATTCCTATATTCCAACCAGATTCAGTGCTAGGGTCACCTAAAGTTGTCCGATGATCGTAAGCATATGCGAAAATCAATGCCACCAGATTAAGGTAAATCCTTTTTGGATTTTCAATAATGTAAGATTTTTTAGGAAGAGAAAGTAAATTCTGCTTTTCATTTTCGGTGAATTCGAAAGATATTGGCTCACCGGTTTTAGCTTGCTTGTACAATTCGATATACTTAGGGGTGTACGCAATCAATTCATCAATCATTTCATGATCATGAAAATCAGCTAAATAGTACTCTGGGTCAAACTTTTCATCTTCTGTTTGCTTTCGAATTTCACTCCTCTGTAGCGGATCCGTAACTTCAGGCTCCGGCAACACATTAATCTCATTTCCCTCCAAGTATTTAAGCAATCCAGTGTATTGATCGTTAAATCCGTAATTCACTGTAGATGTGTACTTCATCTATGAACTATTAGCATAAATCGCCAACTATAATGAATAGCAAGCTGTTCCACCATACCTTCTTATCTTCCATTCTTTGAAGCAAACCCCAGTCAAAATCGGGATCATCAAAACGAATGTTTCTCCAGTCTATTTCTGGATTGATATCGTCTGCTTGTACATCTCCTTCTGTATTTGTCGCAGATGGGATATCGTTTACTTCTTCAATCAATGCTTTTTTTGGTGCCTCTGGCTTTTCTTTATTCGCAAGCAAAGTTGTCAGTAAATCTAAATTAGGAAATTCTTCGCCAGGATTTTCCTTTGCAAATTTTATATGTATCATTCCTTTTCCAATGTCATAGGAAGCATGAGCTCGTTCATCGTCTAAAACATTTCCTGGAAGCTCTAGTCTTAATTTTTGTTAGTGAAACTCATTCGAAAAAGAATAAACTTACTTCAAAAAATATGGAGCAATGCAAAAGTGGATCTCTGATCCCATCGCTTCAATTTCAGCATTCTGTGCCTAAACTTGTTAGACGTTATATTTTCAAAGGTCATTCTTTACCTTAATATGAGGAGCTTGAATACTCAAATAAATAAACTCTGCATCTTGCCGCAATTCAAATTTTGGAGTAATCATTGTTTAGGACAGGTTTATGCAAAGACTTAGTTCCAACATTCCCTTCTAATTGAGTAATGAAAGTACCATTTATTTGAATCATTGTTAGTTGAAAATATAAACTAGAACAAGAAAGCATCTTTTTACTATATTCAATATTCTGCTTCAAAACGCAAGTCCAAATTCTACTAGCTCACCTTAAGAGAGACACTTTGGTAGCTTATACCTAATTTAGTTTTTAGTTTCACTTCTCTTTTCATTCATTAATGAACAAAATTAAAAGTGAAACAATTATTCATTCGAGCTTCCTTACTCGAAGACTATCAAAAGAAGCGAGAATCAAATATATCCATTGAGATCGTGATGTTCAAACATCTTTTCTATAAATAACTATCAGCTTGTACATGAAAAGTTCATGCATCCACAATTTTGGTAAATGCCGTTTACTCTTTTCAGGCACGCTCATATATAGCTGACCTATATATGCTAAAGGAATTTACATTTAATTTATTGAGTCTTAACTATCCAAACTCTTCGCACAGACTGAAGCGAAATTCCTTTAGCTACCTAGTATAGTAAGAGAGAAATAGTAACTACTGGGTTTAGAGTGTTATTCGTTTCGTTGATAGAAATATAAAGAAGAAAAAGTTTCATAATTTTATTTAACGTTGGAACTTACGCCAGTTTAGTTGTCGATATATTCAAACCCACTCTTGTAATAAAATGTATGAAACTACCTCCTCTCTACAAAGAACAGTCTTGCTTCGCTTTGTACATTCGGCAATTGAGCCTATAATTAAATAACAAAAAAGAAAAATGAATATATCAAGAAATCTTTTTTCACTGCCTAGGTTAAGGGCCCTAACGATGTGCAAGTCATTTTCCTTTTCTGCTTGGTCATGGTCAGGACACAATAGTAAGTAAAAAGCGTTTCATTTATATTTACCTCTTGTGTTTCTATTGTAGTGGTCACAAATGTTGAACTAGAAGTATAGTTTCCAAGTTGACACGTCTCAATATGCTGGTCGAGCTAGCTATGAAATTTATAGTCAGACATTAAGATTAATTGGTTTGTTTTCTTATTAGAATTCTCAAATGATACAGTTTTGACTTTGAATCTACCATGGCCTTACATTACTATGAAGCACATGAGAGTTTATCCTTGGTAGACTCAGCTTTCTACCCAGTTTTATCCGTTTTTCTGTTATATCTAACTGATATTATAGAATGGTCCAAAATCAAGCACAAAAAATCTGCAAATGATCAGGCGCGCAGTAAGCAAGTCGGAAAGTAAGCTCAAGAGGTAATTGAAATGGTATGAGTTACTTACAAGAATGATAGAATTTCTCAGGGTATCACAATAGCGGCGCGAACGGAAGGAACAAATCCTGACGTGAATATTCGACTAGCTACGCTTTTAGAACAAGCTCGCAAAAACTCTATTCCGAAAAGTGTCATAGAAACAGCAATAAAAAGAGGTTCAGGAGGAGGAGCTGCTGATGGTAATATCATGCAAACTCTTGATTATGAAGGAATGCATCCATCGGGAGTTGGATTTATTGTTGAAACAATCACTGATAACAGGGCTCGTGCAGCAGCTAACATTAAACACATTCTAAAAAAGCACGGCGCATCCTTGTCAAATGCAAAATTTTTGTTTACAAAGAAGGGAAAAGTCGAGGTGAATCCACCTGCTGATCGCCTTACCATGGAACTTGGGAATGTACTGGATGATGCAATTGAAGCGGGAGCCGAGGACATAGTCCAGAGACCCAAAGAATTCATAGACGACGAAGAAGAGGGTCACTTTGTAATCCTCACTGAGCCTGCTTCTTTGAATGAAGTTGCCCAGTACTTTCGGTTGCAGAAATACGAGATTAAAGACTCTCGAATGATTTATGTACCAATATCCGACACAGCAATCGACTTACAATCGAATGAGCAAGCAAAAGAGCAAATGCAAAATCTACTTGATGAGTTGTACGACATTGAAGATGTCATGTATATCCATACAAGTGCCATCAATTCCCATTAATTACCGTTAAGCAGCTAACATAATTTTCTTGATAATCTAATCTTTGCATAAATTCTTTTTGAAGAAATTAAAACCTCTCATTTGCTTTGGATTTTCTGTTATACTTTTCTTTACTAGTTATGAGAATCCATGCCATGTCTTACCTGCTAATATAAGTTAATCATATCTTTGGAAGAACCAAATGTAACTAAAATATTATTTCTAAAATACAACAGTGGAATCATAAAAAAAAACGTTTACAATACCATCCAATAGCGGTAGCATCAACCTAAAAAAATATCCCAGCTAAGTGATATACGCTAACCGCTCATTCGATTACAAATCGTTTATGGTCGTCAATTTATGTAAAGTGAATCCTTTCAGTTTCTTCGATTAAAGGTTCATTAGGATCACGGTAGTGAACCGTTGATATACTTGGAACCACTCCTCTCTGAACGACTTGAGCTGTCGTGGCAGAGAAATTGGACTGTGTCCGTTTTCGTTGACGGACGGCTCCTGCCACTTCACGTACTAAAACGTCGAAAACCCGATTGACGACGACCGACTCTGTATCAAGAACATCCACAAAGCTATCGAACGTGAACTTTTCTTGGTCTTCCGGCAAACGATCATTGTATACTTCAAGCGCGTGATCTACCAACTTTTTCGATTTCTGATGAAAACCCGCAACAGAATCTGCTTTTGAGTCACAATCCGCAAATGACCGACCCATTGCTTTCCTGTGTTATTGGCGAAAAATGATCACGAAAACTCGCTTGTTTGTAACAAGCTAGTAAGCTTCAGGTCGGAAATTCCAAATCTTTTGTTCTTTAATAAACTGTAATATTGAAGTAGCCTTTATGGTAAAGAGATAATTCTCACTTAAGTTCTTCAAGCTTAACGAAAGCATTGGCAATTTATGAACAACTCTTCAGATAGTGGTAAACAAACATAACGAATCTTAAAAAAATGCGTTATATTGGACTAAGGCAAATGAGGAAATCATAACGAGCCAAAAATCCAGAGATACATTCTATTCTGCATAGAGAGAGGGGATAAAAGAATTCATGTAGTGAAGTGTAGTACCAGCGGTATTCCTTTTATTCCTTGAATTGAAGGAGAGAACCGAATGGATACTCCCGCATTGACAAGAACATAACGGAGAAATTCGAAGCCTAGGAAAACGTTTAGTCATTGCTATTCCTTCACATTCACCAAGCACCTGGTAATAGCTTCTTCAAAGCTTTCTTGTGAGCTCTCTTGGGTTCATGCATTTGGCGCTGTCTAGCTCGTGTGCTACTGGAAGTGCCGCGCACCAAATGTTGTCCTCCAGCATGATGACGAAGTAACGTTTTTTCTTTTCCAAAAGGAACCCAACGCTTCTTGGCACCTGTATGGGTCTTCACTCCTCGGATCATTTGCATTCGAACGGTACTTGGTATAGAAGAGTGAAACAAACTATGCATTAGAGAAAACATTTCGAGAAGAGATGGTTGTTTCTTTTTCTTTTTTCAAGTAAGGAATGAAATATACTAAAGATACAATTATAAAGTCTAAGACCTGAGAAATTTATATATCCTTGTTGTAGCTACGCGCAGGTTAGCAGCTACTTGCTGTACCAAGTCTTGTCACTTACTATTGATACTTTGGTAAAGTAACATGAAGAAAACAGCATAAACCAATATTTTCTATTCTTGACTTTTTGAAAATATCTTGAGAAAATGGATAATCGCAGTGATTCCGAAATTGATTGGGAGAATGAAGGTACGAACATCAGATTTCCGTTTATTTTTGTTCTTCAGAATAGCAGGAATGACCAGTTGCCGCCAATCTTGCCGTAGTAGAGCAATATGCAAAGGAAGCTTCAGGACGTCTTTGTACTTGTAATTTACGTTTGCATAAAAATAAAGGCTTGCCTGGTATTCTTGGGACTTGATATTTAGTTGACTGGTTGAATGATATACTAACTCTTATACAAGCAGAAGAAGTCTGGGAAGAAGATTTAGAGTTTTCTTGTCTGTTTTGTAAAGATGTATTCACATCTTTGGAAAGCTTATGGAGCCATTGTAAACAAGGTAAGTAGACCATTGGATCGAACTACTTTGCTTACCATCTCTTAGCACATAATTTCGATTTCAACAGTGTAAAGAAGGATCACCATTTGGAATTTTATGACTGTATAAAGCTTATTAATTACATTCGATCCCAAGTATCAAAAGAACAACCAATTGATTACAAAAACTTATCCACTGTACTTGCTTCCGATGAGTATATGATTTCGGTTTTACCTGACGACGCTGTTTTGTTTTCTTTGGGTGAGACCTTAGAGTCAGATTCTGAAGAAGACGTTCTCGATGTTGCTGTAGATAACAAAAATAGCGGTTCAAAAGAAGAAGAGTTGAAGTCGTTAAGACTACAGGTGAAATTGCTTACTACTCAAATGGAAGAAATTAGAAAAGAAAAATTGGATGAACTTACTTCCCAAACGGCAAATTCATCATTACAAGAACCCGGAAAGGTGTTAGACAATGACTCTTATTATTTTGAGTCATATGCTGGAAACGATATTCACTTTGTCATGTTGAGTGACGCTGTAAGAACGGAAGGTTACAGAGATTTTATCTACGAAAACAAGAATTTGTTTAAGGGAAAAACTGTTTTGGATGTCGGGTGCGGAACAGGTATTCTGTCTATGTTTTGTGCCAAGGCGGGAGCTGCGCAGGTTTATGCGGTTGATAATTCTGATATCATTCAAATGGCTAGAACAAACGCCTACGAAAATAATTTGGAAGATAAATTAACTTTTATCCGAGGCAAGATTGAGGAAATAAAGATACCTGTTCCCAAGGTCGACATTATTGTGTCTGAATGGATGGGATATGCCTTGACATTTGAGAGTATGATTGATTCAGTTCTTATTGCTCGGGATCGATTTTTGGCTGAAGATGGTCTCATGGCTCCTTCTGAAACTCGATTGGTTTTGAGTGCAACTACCAACAGTGAGATTTTAGAAGAACCCCTTGATTTCTGGAGCGATGTCTATGGATTCAAAATGAACTGCATGAAAGATGCTTCTTTTAACCGAGTCAATGTAGATGTTATTCCTGCTTCCTATATTAATGCGGAACCCTTTGAATTCGCTACCATTAATATGCACACATGTGAGGTTAAAGATGTTAGTTTCAAAAATCCTTTCTCAATCAAGATGACATCCTCTGGTCTTTTTTGTAGTTTTTTGATTTGGTTTGATACTTACTTTACCGCTACAAAGGATGAACCTGTCCCATCATCCGTGGATAAATCATTTGGTTTCTCGACAGGTCCTCACTGTACACCCACTCATTGGAAACAATGCACATTAATTTTACGTGAGCGTCCTTATGTGGAAGCTGGAACTGTGATCCAAGGATCTATTGCCTTTATAAAAAATTCTGCCAACAATCGTGATCTGGATATTGAAGTATCTTACCATGTTAATGGAAAAGAGTACACACAGTCGTTTATTTTGAATTAAAAAGATCCAATTGGATTCATTGTATTTGACGGGCTATACATATTGCTTTCGTTTAAAGAATCTACAAACGTTTAGCTTGGTCATTATATAAGGGCAATTTTGGAATGCGGCTAATTGGTCTATGGTGGGTTTTTAACATAGAAATAATTTATTTTCTTATCTAGTTAATTGATTTTTGGGCTTTATTTTATTTTTATTTTCAATAAAACTATTAAGTAATAACTAGGAATTCTCATCGTTTTATGTAAGTTAAATGATACATTTTGTAAGACTACTCAAATACCGTACTGTAGCGCACAGATTTCAAGAGTAGAACTCCTACACTTACCAGTATTCTGCATTTTTATTAAAGGGAAGTAGAATGAATTGCAATACTCTTTACGTGAACAATTTAAACGATAAAATAAACAAAAATGACCTGAAAGTGTCTCTATATGTTTTATTTTCCACATATGGAACCGTCGTTGATATCATTGCGTTGAAGACACCAAAAATGAGAGGTCAAGCGCATATTGTTTTTTATGATGCTTCTGCTGCAGCGATTGCTATGAAAGCTCTAAAGAATACTCAGTTTTTTGGAAAGGAGATGGTAAGCAGTTTGAGCAGTACGTTCAAGTACAAAACTAATTCTTGACATTAGCGAATCGACTTTGCAAAGACGAAAAGTAAAATGATTGAACGCATTTATGGTTCGGAATCAAGAGGTCCATTGAAACGTTCACGAGAGGACGCCGATGTTGACACCGAAGATGCTGGATTGCTGAAAAGGGCATCTTAAGTATATTCCTTGAGCTCTTTGTGTTTCCATCACATTTTCTTAAACGTTTGAGAGTATCAACATATAGGTTTACGTTATTATTGAGTTGGCTTAACGGTTATGAGCTATCACATGCACCTAAAAAAATTCCATCAATGTCTAGATATCTTCATTAATAATTTTTTGTTTGAAGATCGAAACCTCTCTTTTGGCTTTTTCTAGCACATGAACTTCGAAGTGCTTTTTTTGATCTTTGAACTCTTAATGGATTAGAAAAGGACCTAATTGTTTATTAGCGAGCTTTAACGCGATATATGCTCTTGACTCATTTACTTGTTACGACCTTTTTGGTAAGTCGAACAGCGTACAATTATGCCAAAAGATGTGTCTTTGGATTTCTTACCATCCAGTTTTCCGAGTTGCGAATGCTCTAGCGATGGAAAGTTAGCCTTCTGTAACGGTGGACGCGTTCAAATTTTGGTAAGCTAAAAAAGCTGGCTTTTTCTCAGTTTTAACCATAAATAGACCCCTTCGCATGAAATTAATACTCCAAAATACATTAAATCACTCGCTATATTGGAGAATTATGATGAAAATGAACGAATGTATTCGCGTAGGTAGCTTCAGAATAGATATAGAATTGTAAGAAAGCTAGTTAATGATACTAATTCTGAAAAAGCAAAGGACCTGCGCATAGGTGATTTAATTTTAAACCATACGGCTCGGCAGGTTGCATGGTCTCCTACAGGGATTTCGGAAAACTATGGGTATGTGCTTTAATCGTAAATATCATGATGGACCAAATATTGCCCATCCTTGTGGTATTCGAAGTGATCAATTAAAAAATTAACATAGTTTAGATGCTTGCTCGCGGTTTTAACAAACCGATATCAGGTCTATATTTATTCCTCCACAAGTAAAATTCTGCACATGAATTGGAAGTGTATATGCCATATAAACAATTACTTACCCAAAGGGAATATTAGTTCTTTGCGCATACATATCTTTGCCTGGTCATCCCTACTTTCTATTCCGCGTCTCTCTCCATGGGGTATTTGTTTACTAGGTTTGGGAGCAGAAGATGGAAATGTTCATGTAATGTGCATACATAGAAACTCAGAAATGGTTACAAAGTCCGTTAATCTTGAATGTGGATGGCTAGTACGATTATCCTTTTCTTCATGGTCTATCCACAATCATACCGCCGTCTGTAACCTTGTCTGTGTGTCACAAAATGGTAGCATTTATATTGTTCGTGTTTCTTTGGACCTTTCAACCGGTGATTTCGAAATGTATCATGAAGATTTTCCTTTTACAATTGATTATCGATCTGTAGCACCAGCTATAACCTGGTCTCCTGTAGTCAACGACAGAGAATACCTTGCCCTTGCTTATCCAAATACCGTCTATGTTTCATGTTACAGCAAATCAAATGAGGAGTTTGTTTCAATCATGACCCACAAACTTACTTCTTTCGCTTCACCCGTTGGTGTTTTCTTTGCTCGTAATGATAAAAGCCAAGTTCTTGTGTACATCTTGACTTCTCTAGCTGAACTTCAAGTTATAGTTTTGGAAATGACTTCAAGCAATATGATATGCAATATTGCTGAGCTTCTCGAAAAGCAACTTCTTGAAAAATTTCTAGCTCATCGCCTGCAAAGCTACGGTTCCACTTCGGAATCGTCAAAGAGTTTACGAATACACGCGTTTTGTCCTTCACCTTTTTCATCAACAGCTATTATACATTTCAGTGTTTCATACCCAAACAGCTTTATTTATACTGCTTCAGCAATGGAGCGAAGTTTTTGTGCTTTTTCTCCTACCATCGCGGTAGAAACAACATTTTCTCATCTGGTCAGTTCTTTCCTTACAAATTGCTGCTTTTTACCAGCGGAAGGCTGTTTTTATGAATTTTCTCTGTTGGAAGGTAGCAACAAAGCTGACTTTGACGTACTAAAGTTGCTGTCAGAAAACTTATCCCAACTCTTAATATCCGATTTTGATTACTGTTTGGGATTCAAAGATGCAACATCCTTTTCTAACTTAACCAGCGTTTATTTCGATTCTTCTTTGAATGCACTACGTCTTCTTTATGGTTGGAGCGTCTACAGCCAAAAAAGTTTGAACCTTTCAATATTTTCCTCTTTGCGTAACCGATTAGCCCTTTCTCTTATGGTTTTCGCTTTAAGCAAGTTATTGTCGAACGATGACTATTTAACCGTTACTTGTAAAACCATTTTAAAAAACTGCGTGTCATTGACATATAAAGAATTATCTGAAGTCCCAATTGCACTTGAGGTTGCTGATCGAATTGCCAAGTTTATTGATATTCCTTCTGCCTTCGAAGAAGTATGTCCTGCTTGTAAGAGTCATATTGAATTTACGAATGAAGCAATAGCAACTTGTAATAAAGGCCATGTTTGGCAACGTTGTTCAATAACTATGCTAATACTACATCAACGGACAGCTAGATACTGCTCTATCTGTAAATCTGTCACTGTTGATTGGGAGTCATTAAATATTCAGAGCGCATGTTTCACACAAGATGTTCAGGAAGAGTTGGGAATCTGTTATTTTTGCGGTGGTCATTACTTAACATGATTTTAGATATTCAAAATTTTTACGATAATTTGAAAGCTGACATGCTTCCATATGACCTTACATTTCTTTATATTTATATATGTATACTTAAATATCACTCACTCAGATATGGAAACTATTTTATACACCACCTTCTGTTATTTAGAACGAGTAAAATTTTTTGTAGTAACCTAGAGCTTAAGAAGACTCAAAACGAAAGAAGCACCTTGAACATCTTGTTCTTCTGCCGCAATTAAGCCGGATTGCTCATTTTCGGTACCTTTCTCTATACCGCGACGCAAAACCTTAGTAAACAAAGCATCATTTGCCTCAATGGCTTTTTCTAACCCAATGGTATCATTCTTGAAAGCATAAGTCATGCGAACGTCGTCGGTGACTTGTAATTGACTCTTTTTACGAAGACGCTGGACACGGTTAATAACCTCGCGAGCCAAACCTTCAGATTGTAATTGAGGATCATTTTCGGTGTCGAGTAGAACAATACAAGTACCATCAGTGTTGGATTTCAAAAGTTCATTTTCATTTTGGACAGATCGTATAATCTGCAAGTCACCTTCAACCAACTTAATGCCATCAAGAAGCATTTCTCCATTCTTCTGGAATTGTTTAACGTCTTCGGTGGTAACACTGGGCAGAGCCTTCTTAACGCGTGCCATATCCTTACGAAGCTTCTTACCCAGAACAGGCCAATCAGCCTGTGCACTATATACGACGCCATACTTTTCTTCATCATCGGTGAAAATGACTTCACGGACATTTAGTTCTTCCAGAATATAAGACTCCAATGACTTAGCATCCTCAAGATATTCAGGATCTGTAACGATAACCACAAGACTTCTCAAAGGTGTCTTCAAAGAGATATTGTTTTGTTCACGCACATAACGAGCAAGCTCAATAATAGTTTGCATGCGCTTGACGCGACGCAAAACAGCCTTATCTGAAAGCTCTTCTCTATATGAAGGGAAAGGAAGAAAGTGAACCGAGCGTAAAGAGATGTCATTATGATCAATATCCATGTAGTTTCTCAGTTGCTGGTAAATGTTTTCAGTAATGTAAGGAGTAAAAGGAGCCATGATACGGGCAAGAGTAAACAAAACAGTGAAAAGGACATTCAAAGCCACAACAGTTTCCTGCTCACCGTTTTCACCCTTCAATCTACGTCTGTTGAAACGGATGTACCAGTTGGTCATTTCTTCAATAAGACCAAGCAATTGAGGAACAACTGTATATAGGCGGTACTGTTGCATTTCTTGATCGACGAATTGAATAAGATATTGACAGCGAGCAAGAATCCAGCGATCCATGACATTCTTGCTAAGCTCGGTATCTTCTTTGTAGACGAAATCTTTACCAGTAATCTTCTTATATAACGCTGCTTGGCCATCGAAGAACTTGTAACAATTCCACCAAGGGATCAAGACTCTTGTAACAACCTCTCTCACACCTTCTTCTTTAAACTTCAAAACTTCGGCACGAACAACTGGAGAATTGATTAAGAACAAACGGAGAGCATCAGAACCGTACTTTTCAATAACATAATTAGGTTCAGGATAATTCTTAAGACGCTTAGACATTTTCTTTCCGTCTTCGGCCATGACCAAACCACTAACAATTACGTTCTTATAAGGAGCAACGCCATGTAATAATGTTCCCAATACGGTTAACGTGTAGAACCAACCACGAGTTTGATCAACACCTTCAGAAATGAAATCAGCTGGGAAACCATTCATGAAATTGTCGGCATTTTCAAAAGGATAATGACGAGAAGAGTAAGGCATGCTACCCGACTCAAACCAGCAATCAAAAACTTCAGAAATACGGCGAAGGGTACCTTTACCTTGCTTTGAAGGGATAGTAATGTGGTCAATATTATCTCTATGAAGATCCTTTATGCCTGTAACACCAGAAAGCTCCTCAAGTTCCTTAACTGAACCGATGCAAATAATTTCTTCGTAATCTTCACTAGCCCACAAAGGAATAGGAGTACCCCAGTATCGGTTACGTGAGACGTTCCAATCACGGGCATTACTAAGCCAATTGGCAAAGCGTTTATCACGAATATTTTGAGGAACCCAATGTGTTTTCATAACGTTGTCTACCATTTGATCAGTAATACCTTTTACCTTAACAAACCAACTGGGTACAGTACGGTAAAGGAGGGGTGTGTCGGAACGCCAACAGAAGGGGTAACTGTGGAAAATTTGACTATGACGGACTAAAGATCCTCTATTCTTTAAGGTACGGATAATTTCTTTATCAGCATCCTTGACGTATTGACCAACAAAGTCAGAAATTGCTTCAGTATAGCAACCCTTTTCATCAATAGGGCAGGGAGCAGGATGTTCAGCATCAATGATACCATTTGCCCAAGCAGCATCATAATCTGCTTCACCGAAAGCAGGAGCTTGGTGAACAATACCAGTACCGGAACCTTCCTCGACGTAATCAGCGCCGTAAATAACAAACGCACGCTCTTGATACTCGGAAGCGAAGTAAGGGAAAAGAGGCTTATACTTCAATCCGTCCAATTTAGAACCGCTGAAGCGTTCCAAGATTTCGAAGCTAGCCTTTTTGGGATTCTTGTATAGAATTCCAAGGCAAGACTCTTGTATTATGTATTTCTTATTAGATTCCTTATCTAAAATCTTTAGATATTCTAATTTGGGGTTTACAGCCAAAGCCAAATTGGAAGGCAATGTCCAAGGAGTGGTAGTCCAAGCAAGAACGCCAACTTCAGGATCACTGACAAGTTCGAAAGCAACGACAACAGCGGGATCAGGCACCTCCTTGTAATTTTGCTGAGCTTCAAAGTTACTCAAAGGTGTGGTACAAGCGGTAGAATAAGGCATAACGCGGAATCCACGATAAACCTTATCCTTTTTAAAAAGTTCCTTAAAAACCCACCAGATACTTTCCATGAAAGAAGGGTACAAAGTCTTATAGTCGTTATCAAAGTCAATCCAACGACCCAAACGCTCAACAGTTGCACGCCATTCGGAAGCATAAGTCATTACAATGTTACGACACTCGGCATTATATTTGTCAATGCCAATTCTCATGACATCCTCGCTTCGGGTAATGCCAAGCTTCTTGTCGATTTCATGTTCAACGGGCAAACCATGAGTATCCCAACCGAAACGACGTTCAACGTGGTAGCCCTTCAAACAAGCATAACGAGTAACACTATCCTTGATTGTAGAAGCAAGTAAATGTCCATGATGCGGGAGACCAGTAGCAAAAGGAGGACCGTCAAAGAAGGTGAATTCAGGACGTCCTTCAGAAAGCTTTAGCTGGGTGCGAAAGGCATCAATTTCGCGCCAAAATGCTAAAACCTTTTCTTCTTCTTTAGGTACATTAAATGACATGCTGAATAACTTTTGTAATAGGCTTTAAAGCCGCTTTTACAGCTTTTTCAGCAATCAGCAGTTGGTTAATGTATTCGTAGATGAGAACTGTTGATTTATAAAAAGATGGACTGCAAATTTTAGTGAATGCGAACGTATATCACTATCCTTTTTTAATGTAGCTGAAGCTTGCTATACAAATATTTAGTGCGCCGAAGAAACCTAATGAAGCTGTGAATAGTGACAAAGAAAGCGATCGTTATTCCTCCTGTCAGCAAGGAACTTCTGTAATAAACAAAAACGCTATTTACTAGTAAATTTCTGATCCTGTAGGTGGAATGGTTCAACTAAAGAGTTGCAAATAACATGAGCAAAAATGGTGCTCAAAGTAGAGACATAGAGCATGGTCGAAGAACCATGCCTTCAGAGCTACGTCGTGGTATGAAGTGTAAACAATCCTTAATGAGCCAAACTGACTGAAAAACGTTAAGATTTAGAGATTTTGCGAAGAATATTGTTGCGACTTAGTGCTTCAAAGGATGACTCCTCTCCATTGTCAGTTTTTAAGGCATATGAAAATGTATTACGAGAAAACGGGCTTAGTCCTTCTGAAAATCGTTACTATATTCGTGTTTTATTCCGTTTGATTTCTACGAAACGATACTCTTGGGAGCAGGAATGGAAGAATCTAATGTCAAGAATGGGGTTCTCTCACTTGTCACCGAGTCTACAAGCTTCATTGAATTATCCTTTGAACGAAGTTTCCGACGATCCATTTACAGTTCATGATTTGAATAGTAAAAAAACCAATTTTCAAGAAAAGGAGAATTTCCGAATCGGTAACAATTTTGCTACCAATGCTGCGAAAACGATAAAGTCGCTTTCAGCAATGTCTCGTCTGGCAGATCAGTTTCGTTCTATTCGTGAGCATCAGTTGTTAGCGACAACCTTTTATTATCTTCTTGATAAACACATGTATCAGAAAAAAATAAGTACGATTTACGAGCGAAAATCTATTGCTGTCCATCGCGCTTTTTTGTTGCTTAAGTATTTCCCGGCGTGGGTACAAAGGATGCGCCAGGTACGAGAAGTCATGTATACAGCTGAAAGTGCATATAACTTGGTTGTCCAAGAAAATTATATGTATGCGTGGCGTAAAAAAACGCGAGAAGTTTATGCACGATACATTGAAGAGCAAAAAAAAGAACTTCTTCAGAAAACTATCCTTCAATGGAGCAAACTAGCAAATAAGTGGAAAGAAAAACATGAACGGATACTTTTGTTGCGGTTCTTTATTCAGTGGAAGCTTCGACGGAAACAGCAATGTAATAAACGAAACGAAGCAATAAACTTCTATTATCATTCTCTATGTAAAAATGGGTTGAGGAAATGGAGACTAAAATTCAGCATATCCTCTGTAAGAAAAGCTCAGAAAAAAGGTGTATTAGTGAATACATTTTTGAAATGGCAAAATACTCTTGCGAAGAAGCAACAGTTAAGAGATAAAGCAAACTCTGAATATATCAGAAATTCTAAGAGAATTTTTGTATTGAAATGGTATTCGAAAGCTTCAAATCACTATACCCTCTATGAAGAGGCTGATGAGTATTATTATAGCTTGTTGCTTCAAAAGATGCTTATTTACTGGAAATCAAAGACGAGTGCATATGAAAAACTTGACGTTTGGACGAATGAACATGATGTGGAAGTATTAAAGAGTATGTTACAACGTTGGAGACACCGATTTTCTCGTATAGAAGATGGCCTGCAACTTGCAGATTATATTTTACAGGACACCTTTCTGACAAGGTGGCGGTTGGCTATAAAAACAAGTCAGTTTCAGAAAACGAGAGATTACGCTCTCTTGGCTAGGGTTTATAAGTTTTGGCATATCAAAGAGAAAGAACGTGCCTTTGGATATCATTATAATCAGCGGTTGGTGGTGAAAGTATGGGATGCTTGGGTCGACCAAACACAAGGACTTCTAGAAACCAAGGAAACTGCAGAAGATCTTTATCAAGAGCGCTTACTAAAAACAGCGAAGACTTTTATTTTTAATTGGCGCATGAAATTACTGGAACAAGAAGAACTGCTTATCCATGGCGATGATGTCTACGAGAAGAAAAGTAAACTAAATGTTTGGAACAGATGGAAGTATATTACACAAAGAAAAACTAGACTTCGTTGGAGAGCCGATTTGATGTACGACAAAAAACTTGTAAAATTATCAATGAGAATGTGGAGAGACGTTTGTGAGGAGGAAATTACCATAAAATTGGAAACAAAGGTAATTGATTTTAAAGCTTCAATGACTGAGAAGCTAGTAGATCGTTACTGGAACATATGGATAGAAAAGGTTATGAATCTTTCCGCACTTGCGGTGGTTGCCGATCAGGCACGGCAGCGAGTATTAATAAGGGCTTATGAGACATGGTCTTACCGACATAGTAACTTGAAAGAGAAAGTAGAGCGAGCGGAACAATTTTACAATGAACGATTATTACGTTCCGCATTAATATTTTGGAGATATCAACTGCGGGCAGTACAGTTTTTGCAAAATATTAGTGAATGGAAGCGACGGGAATTTGACAGAGGAATTATGCGCCGGACGTTTGATTCTTGGAATCTGTTGACATTCCGCGTTACAAGCCATACAATGCAAGCCCAGCGGTTTTACCAACAAAAACAAAGCAAACTTCTGGGTAAGATGTTTCGAAGGTGGATCCAGCGATATCGGGTGAATATTGAAGATTCGTCGATACTGGAAAACTCTACAGGTATTGAGGATTATTCCAGTTCGATGCATGCGTTTGACACAACAATGCCTATGCAATATGAAAGTGTTTTGGGGACTCCGGCGAATTTTCAGCGACAATGGAAACAAGAGCTGAAAACACCCATTTCTAGGTTTTCCAAATACTTGCGTCCTATTCCTCCTAAAACACAATAAAGCTCTAATGTTTTACTGATTTAATTTTGATAGAATAGTCAAGCTTTCTACAATATGAAATATTAGCTTTCGTATATATGTATTTTTGAAAAAGATGAGACCAGTCGTACTCCAACTGTATCATCAGATATGGTAATACAAATTATAAGGCTTGAAATTCAGTATACAAAAAGAATAAATAACCTTTACGCTGCTACGATTGCTACAGTGGACTAACAAAGAAAAAAAAAAAAGAAAACTCATAAGAAGTATGCATAAATTAAACCAACATCAACCAAGAAATGTACATTAAGAAAGCTTTGACGAAATCTTCTCAAGCGTAAGGGGATGCGAAAAGAATGTAAGTTGCAATCAAAGAGCATAAATAGAAGTCGTTTCAAACTACCAATTTTCAGGTTTAAGCGCGTTCACCGCGAAGACGACGGGCCAATTGCATATCCTTGGGTTGAATGGTGACACGCTTACCGTGAATAGCACACAAGTTGGTGTCTTCGAAAAGGGAGACAAGGTAAGCTTCGACGGCTTCTTGAAGGGCACCTACGGCAGAGGATTGGAAACGCAAGTCAGTCTTGAAATCTTGGGCAATTTCACGAACCAAACGTTGGAAAGGAAGCTTACGAATCAACAATTCAGTAGACTTTTGGTAACGACGAATTTCACGAAGAGCGACGGTACCGGGACGATAACGGTGAGGTTTCTTGACACCACCAGTAGCGGGAGCAGCTTTACGGGCAGCCTTGGAGGCAAGTTGCTTACGAGGAGCCTTACCACCAGTGGATTTACGTGCGGTTTGTTTAGTACGAGCCATTTCAGTAAAGTAATTAAGGAATTAAAAGAAATTTGCTTTAAATAAAACAACGATAATTAACGATTTCTTCTGAAGAAGCCGATGACAGCAGCATTCTTCTTTATATATAAACAGAAGATCAATAACCCTAACCCTCATCAAAATCAATAGCACCAAGTACGCGACGCGTTGAGAATGGTATAAATAGAGGAAATTTCACTTCAACTAAACAAAACACTTCCTCTTGGAATTAATTTGATATTAAAGAATTATCAATAAACAATGTCTGGTCGCGGTAAAGGAGGAAAAGGATTAGGAAAGGGTGGTGCCAAGCGTCACCGTAAGATTCTGCGTGACAACATTCAAGGTATTACCAAGCCCGCAATTCGTCGTCTTGCTCGTCGTGGTGGTGTCAAGCGTATTTCTGCTTTGGTCTATGAAGAGACTCGTGCTGTCTTGAAGTTGTTCTTGGAAAGTGTTATTCGCGATGCTGTCACCTATACTGAACACGCCAAGCGTAAGACCGTCACTTCTTTGGACGTTGTCTATTCTTTGAAGCGTCAAGGCCGTACCATTTATGGTTTCGGTGGTTAAATTGGGTATACTGTGGTCTTTCTACATATAGGACTTTTGCCAACTTGGAAGTCTATGAGTTGTCTTGCTCAAATTACCGATTCTGGACAGCTACATGAAGTGATCCTTATGCAATTTGATGCCAATTGGTATAAAACATAATGTGCAAAACTTACAGCAATGCGAAACTTCTCTGACACTAATTTTCCAAGATGCTGAGCATCTAGCATATGTCAGTTGGCTCCGGTAGCACTGATTTCAAAGTTGTTTATTTTACATATTTAATGATATTATGGATTATGATTCTATACTTGGTGAAACGTTGTATACACAAAAATAGTAGAATTGAAAGAAGAGTATTGAACGCGTATCAATATTTCAAACCTTCAAAGTTTGTATCTGTATTTTTAGTAATGAAACAAGATTAATCATACTACTTCGAATATAACATTTGTTTATATAGCTTAAGAGTTATAGCTTAGCAACGATCGTAATTTTGTCACTGGCGGATTCTTTTGTTAAGAGAGTAAACAATATAATGGGAAATCAATTTACAGTTTTAAAGAAACTGTACTTAGAATTGGATACTTTGATACTATATGGATGAATAGTAATTAGTTTCCAGGATCTGATTCACTAAATAACTTTTGTAGAATGTAATTAGCTAGACCAGTCAAGGAGGAAGCTTCGGAATAGATGCCTTCTTGAAGACAACCGTCACCCAAGAAGCACAAGGTGTTGTTGTCGAAGATGTCGAAACTCAAAGTGGATATTGTATTCATCATTGAATATTTGGAGAACGCAGTAAAGTACGTCTGTATCTACCCATTCACTAACACCTGATACTGGGTGTTACAACTCATCATAATCGTTAAAGCCCAGTCTAGTCTCTCTGTCAATCCATATGACTTTCCAAGATACGAATTTGCCTGTGTCAAGATTAGGCCAGCTTTACTTCTCATCACATTGGATCCAGAAAGGCCCCGCAACGATGTCAACTGTTCTCCTCTGTTTTATAGGTATGAGGATTACTTGCTCCAAGCCCTGCCTAGTCCCATAAGCAGTTTACGATCTGCAGCTATGATGCGGCCAAACCATGACATCGACTTCATAATCTTCTTGGTTGTTGTACTCAAATCCGTCTTAGATTTTCCCACACAAACTGTAACATTGACCGCAATCCAGATCTTTCTGCTGATGTGCTAGTTCAAAGTATCACCTGCTATAAACCATGCTAATGCAAGAGTTGATCTACTTACACGAGGTTGGGTTCAACTGTTGATTTTGTTTATTCCCTTTCTGAATAGATATTTCTGTTCTTCTATTTTTTGAAAAAATTACTAGGATATTCTTCGGTCATGAGTATCGTAACCTTCTGGTAAACTGGTCCCGAATATCATGTAAAAGTCATATATCTCACCTACGTTGCTAGTCGGAGCTGAAATAGGTTATGCGACAAGAAGAGCAAGCTCGTTTGAGGATATTTAGCATTCACACAGCACGTTATATTGTGCATACCATCTAGGTCTACTTCTTCGTCCCCGTTAATACCGACCCCTATCCACATTCTGGAGTGAGAATAGGATTCTCTTGATATCTGGTCAATTACAGCATTGACTGAGGAATTAGAGTTGATGCACTTAGCAATATCATTCCATATGTGTTCACCGTTATAACGCAGCCTCTGCATAACATCAAGTTCAAATTCACTGCTGAACCCAGCAGCAACACTCACAGTGATGAAGAACACAGTTGCTAGACGTGAAGTGATAGTTTCAAGAGTATTCCAGGATTGGAGAAAGTAAGAATAAAGTAATAAATTTTATCTTGGTATTCGCGTAGATGGTTATTACGCTTCCTTAGTATGGAAGAGGTCCCGGATTCGAGTTCTGGCTTGTCCAAATTTTTTGAATAACATTTTTCCACAGGCAATTGTTGCAGTTAAACTAGAGATAAAAGGATACCAAATTTCCTAGATTCATGTTCTTTTATTACTTCTCTTTTCCATCGTAGAATGCACAAAATCATTCATTCATTGCATCCTTATTATGTATTATATTAACGAGGAAGTAGCGATCGTTACTTCTCTATTTATTTGCTTGGTATCAAAGGTAAGAAGGTAGACGAAAGGAAGAAGGGAAAAAGAGTATAGAAACTTGTTTTTTTAAGACTTTTCAAAGAACAGAATATCCAAATAACACCTCTTTTTTCTTGTTTTAACTCGAATCTCTTGTGACAATGGATGGCAGCAGCCTTGTTCTCATTTTATGCACTATATCAACAACGAAGGACGACCAAAGTATTTAATCCAAAAATGAAATAATACAATAATTTAGAAGATCATTTACTAGCTGATTTCGACCATTTTCTTTTGCTCTCGCTTCTCCTACTTTGTCTTTTGGTGAGGAACATGTCACCTAAATTGACATACATGCAATGTCTAATATTTACGGATAGACGTGACATTAACAAACCACGACGACACGTTGTAAAATAACCATTGTCTTTCATCAGACGGAAGCTCTCTTTTATTCTACGATATTGTGCTATTTTTGAAAAGCAGTCTGCTAAGCATTGGTTGTACTGAACCAGCCATTCAAGTGAAACCTGCGTTTACTGTTCCTAATTCAAAGTACCTAAACTTGAAGTTTAAAAATGCCATTGTTCGATACTTCTCTGTTTCGTTTTCGATTATCATCTCTCCATCTTTCTTCGAGAACATTGGGGGTTTACTTTGCTGGTGTCATGGTACGTCGCTGAAATTACAATTTACTTGTTCAAGTTTGTGAACAGGAAAATGCTAACCATCTTAGTTTGCCTCAGCTGTATGGGTTTTTATAGATACTGCACTTTACAGCGCTTTTAATTATGGCAGCACATTGCATATTACCTTTGTCGATTGGATCCCGTTCCTATGTTCTGTTCTTGGCATGATCATGTACGTTCATTCTAATTTCATTTCTAATATTCACATTCAATGGAACTAACGTTTGTCTGATTTAGTGTCAATTCTATTGACAAGTCTCGTCTTAGTGGTGATTCCTTTGCATATACAGATGAAAGCTTAGCTAGAAAAGCTCGGTTTATTCTCTTTATCGGGTTTGCTTTACTTGCAGGTGGTTTGGGTGGAAGCTTTACAGTATTCATTCTCAAGTACGTCGTTCCTGGTTATTCTCTTACAATGGGTATTGCCAATGTTGTGTGCAACGTACTCTTTATGATTAGTGCAACCACTCTTTGGATCACTGGTAATATGAACGATGACTATCACTATAATTTACAGCTATAATAACTCTATTCGTTTTCCTTACATAGTCTCCTTGTCGTTTTGTTGGGATTACATCAGTTTCAATAATCTCTTCCCTCGAATTTTCAGAATCGGGACGCCGTTGGATTGCATATTATTGTCAAAATCTAGCAAGTCGCCTTGGTAATGTATATATATAATATGTGAATGAATTAAAATTTGACCGTTTTCTAAGTGTTCTTTTTTTTTCTTCAGCTCTGACAGATTACATGTGTAAAAATTTACTTGAAATGGCACCAGATGAAATAGAAGTACTCAATTACGATTTCAAAACTTGAAGAGGTTGTTTTAAGGAAAACCGTATTCTTCGTTATTATATTCATTATTCTCACTTTCTTCATTTTTGAGATTATTAAAATAAAAAATGCCATTACGCATCAATCGTTTCTTATCATATACTGTTTTAAAAGATGTGAAAAAGACCTACGCTAGTCTGGGCATGCATAGGTAAATTTAAAACGTGGTACTAACCGCAAGGAATTATCTTCCAAGCATAAGAAAAATGAATGTATGACCGCAGAAACATGAGAAAAGCGGATCGAGCGGGGGAACAAGCAAAGAAATAAAACATCGATATATCAATCATAATAAAAATATGATTTTGGGGCCACATGACTAGAGGGACAAAACTAAAACATAAAGAGAGCGTGCAACGAAGCCTAAAAGAGTGAGAGAAAGAAAAGATGTCGATTTCGAAGAAAAGTGACCATGCACATAAATGGCTTATTTCAACACGTCACGAGAAACGAGGGAAAAAAAAAACTCAAACATCGAGGTTTGCCTGTTTGACCAAAATAGGCTTGAAATTATTAATATCAACATCGAGATTTTCGTATTCGTGTGGCGGTAGTATGCTCTTATTAAGATTAGGGCGAATGGAAAGCTCTTCCAGAGAAAAGTTGAATAGCGGAGGAAGTGGTAAATCGTGAATAGCTGGATCTCTTTCAACGCTGTATCTTACATTCGGATCGCGTAATTCATCAAAGAACGGATGAGTTAGGACTTCAATTGAAGAAATACGTTTGGAGGGTACATAAACCAAAATTTTCTTTAGTAAATCTAGAACGCTCTTCGGTACATGTTTTGGAAGAATTGATTCCAAAAAGTGTGGACGGACATTTGGTAAAGCGTGATGGACGTAATTAGGATTCATGGATGTAATTTCTTGTTGACTAGGGGTTCCAAGAACTTTTATGATCTCCACCAATTGTTCCACACTACTATCTCCAGGAAACAATGGGCGTCCTAAAATCAACTCCGCTATAACGCAGCCAGCTGACCAGACATCAATTTTGGTGGTATAATGGGTAGCTCCAAACACCAATTCAGGTGCTCTATAATAACGCGAGCAAATATAAGAGACGTTGGGTTCAGAAGGAATCAATATTTTTGCACTTCCAAAATCACATAATTTCAAAATACCTGTTCGATAATCAACTAAAAGGTTCTGGGGTTTAATATCGCGATGGCAAATTCCTGTGCTATGTAAGTAAGAAAGAGCACGAAAAATCTGGAACGCATATATTTTAATGGAAAGCGCAGAAAGAGATTTGTGACGTCGAGTGTACCATCTCATATCCTCAAACACGGTTTCTGGTGAGTATTCAAGCAATAAGGATAAATGAGTTTCGTCATTTGTTGGATTGTAGGTGTGAAAAAATGCTATTAAATTTACGATATTTTGGTGGGATATAGCACGCATGATTTGGAGCTCTCGATTCTAAAACATAAATGGTTAACAAGGATCTTTTCGTAAACGGATAGGTTATAGAAATTCAGATTCGTTTAATGAATGGTTCCAACCTATTTTTGCTAACGAAAGGGAAGAGGACTCTAGTTTAACACTTACCTTGTATCTTTTATCCTGGAACACACGCTTAACAGCAATGAATTGTTGGCTTCCTACTATTTTTGCTTTCATAACAACGCCAAAACTCCCCGAGCCTATGACTTGAAATACCTCATAGGAAAGTGTCCGTTCTTCCCCGGTTTTTGGGTCCAAGACGACTTTTGTTTCTACTTGCGAGTCATCTACATTCAGTTAGTGCTTTAATTCACCAATTCGTGAGCATTACCACTCATTTCTTAATATTGTTTGTGTTTGGTTCACTGCATCTACGTTTAAAAACATACTTCTGATCATACGTCACCTGACCTCGGTTTGTTGTTTGTATAAGTAAATAAAACACAAAACTACATCGTAATACAGTATGTAATATAGTGTAACTGAAATCTATACGAAGCAATATGTTAAGTGTGGAATTATTTGTAAACAAAAGGAAGGTAAAAAAAAATGGAATTGTCTGTAACAAAAATTGGAGGTTTAAACCATTGAAGAGAAATTCTTTTAATTATATTTTTTTATAAATGAATTAAAAAGAATTAGAATCTATTTGTTTGTGAAAGATATGTAGTATTTCAAGTTGTTATTCAAACGTGTACAAAAGTAGAATGTAGAATATATCAATATTTCATAATGTTCCTTATGTCCATTTCTTTGTTTATTTATATAGACAGACAATTACAGTTCATTCCTATTAGTGAAAATTTCTTTTTTCTTCCTTTCTCACCGGTTCAATCTTTTCATCGTTTATTTTTAATTCATTTGTTTACGTGTCTGGTAATTTCTAGTTATTCATGCAATAAAAAAAGCAAAACAGGTTCAGCAACCATATGAATTTTTTCTTATTAAAACTATACGAAAATAAATTTTAAATGACAAATATAAGCCTTAGATCAGTATAAAATGATATATCCAATTATGAAATTAAACAAACTACATCTGCTTGAATATAGTCGATAGCTATGTGGGGGTAGCACAAACATGAATGAGAAGCAGTAGCTTAGTGCAGGTAGTAAAAAAATAGGCAAACTGAATATTAAAATTATGGAGAACAACAAACTTGATACAAATTATTGAATGTATAGTAAACCATAAATTAGCAGGTAAAACTTTTATCCCATAGGAACAGGAAAAGCCACGCAGTGGTTGCAAACATACAATTTGAATGGCTACGATATATTGGTCTAAGATGTTATTTGTTTCAACACTTATCATTCATCATGGAAGCTCTGTTAAAAAAAAGTAACTCCCCCAAAAAAACAAAACAACTATCCTGTTAGACAACGGGTTTAGCTACATACTTCTTCCAAGGGGTAAGTAAAGAAATGAATAGGAGAATTTTATAGATTACAATACTGTTCCATATGCTATCTCATTAAGAAACAGATTAATCATCCAAGAATTTTAAGCAGAGGGGGTAGCAGGTTGACCAGCGGGAACTTGACCGGAAAGCAATTGTTGTTGCTGTTGAATCATTTCATCATTTCCGGGCAACTCCATGCTCAAACCAAGACCAACCTTGGCATTTCTATTGGGGTGATCAATTTCGCTGCTGAAAGCGAGAGTGATAGCAGGAGCCAAGCGGCGTTCCAAATAAACACCAACCTTACCCTTGCTGTCAACTTGACTGCGATAGATGCTTTGGGCAAACTCATACTTGAGGCCAACCGAAGTAAGACCTTCAGGCTTAGGACCAGTCATCATGGCAGCAGAACGGTTCAAACCAACAGGTGATAATTGACATTCGACACCAGCCTCGACCTTTTCACTCAACTTGCGCCAGAAAGTGGCAATAACATCACCTTGGGTACCGTTCAAGTGACCAGTAGCGATCCAATCACCAGCGTTGTAGCGTGCCATATAGCTCAAAGCAGCTTCCTCGGGTCCGATGGAAGCAGAAGGCTTCTGCCAAAGAGCTTCAACACCCACGGACAACTTAGGAGTAAGAGATTGGAGCATAGAAAGAATGTAGATACCAGTCAGCTTGTCTTCATACCAAGGATTCATTGCCTTAACGCTGAAAGAAAAATCCTTTCCTCTGTGATCATGCTCGATCTGGCACATGCTAGGAATAGCAGCATCGGCAAGTTGCATCTGAACCTTGGAAATAACATTAGGACCCCAAGCACAGTTCAACATGGCTTGCACAGCACCGTCATTGTCGACACTACCGCGAAGGAACAATGGCTCACCACCAAACATGGTGCTAAAAGAGTAGGGGGGTAACATTTGGCTACCAAGAGCAAATGCATGAGAAACAGTAAACCAAGGGTTAGTGGAGAATCCCTTTGTTACATCAGCACGAATACCAGTAAATGCATAGTTAGATAGCAAAAGATCTTTCGAAACTTCCTTTGACAAATTTTCAGTAGTACCAGGGTTGGTAAGGTTCAAGGAGGACTTGTAGCTGTCGATCTTGTCACCAAGACGTCCGATCGTGGAAAAAGCTGTTTGAAGATAATCCATGATTACTAGATTTGGTTGCTTTTATGAAGAATGAATTTATGGTTTCTTCTGTGAGATGAAAAGTAAAGATACCGTTTACCTAGATATTTTTCCTTGACAAATTAATTTGGTGGTTAGACTTAGGATAGACTCCTTTTCTTTTACTCTAATTAACCACCTTCACGTACAACGCGGTTAGGAGGATGGTGGAGAGAAGTAGGTAGTTTGCCGGTCCCTTCCTTTCACCGACTGCGTGTGGTAGAGCCCAACATAATTTTAACGCAAATACAACAATATTACTATAAACAATAATATCCATCAAATACTGATTTTTAAGCCGGCATTTCATATCAGTAGGACAGATATATTGTACGACTTTAGAAACCTTTATAGGAGGAAATTATTAAATAAAAATATCGTAACTCATAAGGTAAAATCATATTCATTTAAGCACTGTCTTACGATGATCGGCGATTATCTCATCACTTATTGAAAGTAAAATCTTCAATCTTTGTATTATAGTATAATACAAACGAGTTCGTACGTCTAAAATTAACGTACTATCCTGTACTACGCAAAACGTTTTTAGGAAATATATTATTGGTTCGTACATGTTGCCCTGAGCAGAGGATTCTATGTCTTTCCAGCAACACATTTTTAAAAAAGATCAAGAAAACCGAATTTTTGTCTCATAAAGTCGTGCTTGTAAGTAGAAGGAGATATAATATTCTTCTACGATACAACGTTTATTAGTTAGGTCCACCTGTTTATTAATTTAAGCCCATAAAGTTGGCGCTCGTGCATCAAAGTTCGCAGGTCTTTTTCGTGCTTCTGGGAAGCGTGAAGAAGCCACCTTAATCCAGGGGTTCAAGGCCAATTTTATCTCTATAGTCAAATTTGGTTGAAAGGCTTTGGATATATTCCTGTTGCTTGTGTGATTTAAGGAAGTAGCCAACTTTGGCTTTTTGTTGCTTTCATTCATTCGAAGATCAGTCCCAGCTGATTTTTTTTCTTTTGTTTTATTTAATTATTTAACATTTTTATTCATATTTAATTTTGATATCCTAATAATGGGTTCATCTACGGAAGGGTATAAGAAGACCCAGGATGTTGCTGGTACTAACCAGACAACAAACGACTACTCTTTAAATTCTTCCGGAAGTGATCGTACTCCTCATTCGTCTTTGTCCACGGAAGAGACTACTCTTGTTCCTGCTAATGAAGGAACAATGTTAAATCATGATGTGACTGGATCGGGGCCGACCGATTTCCCTTCAGCAGCTTCCAGAGTAAGTAATGCGGCCTCTTCAACACAGGTAACATCGCCTTCGTTTTCATTTCAGGACTCTTCTGCAGATACGACATCGCTTCCTACGGTTGCTGCGCCGGTGGAAAATACAGATCAAGTTACACAACTCCAAAATGTTCCTTCTTCTGGGCGTCGCCATCATACTAAAAAGAAAAGGAAAAATTGGAACAAGCACGCTAAGCTTCCGCGTCCGCTTCCTGATACTGAAACTTGTGCGCATTGTGGTGATACAAAGAGGCGACCTTCTGGCAAACGAAACCGCAAGCGTCAAGGAAGAAAACCTGGATCTCGTCATACCTCCGGTTTGACTGATCCTGACACGTACCATCACGCGTACCCTCGTCACCATCGGTATGGTTCATCTGGTCAACCCGGTGTACAGGCTTCTTCTGAACACATGGGACAATTCTCTAGTAACGACCACAGCTCTTCCGAATCTTTGTATTCGATTTCTTCTATGAGTATCAAGAACGATTCTAATTCAGATTCTTTGTCTTCATCATCCTCCTCTACCGATCTGTCTTCAAATGATCGCCCACTGTTGCCTGATGATGGCTTTCTTTTAAGGCCTAATGCTGATGTTCCTTCATCCGATTCATATCGGAGATCCAGTGCTACAAAGTCATGCTCTGCTGCCATGGATGATTCTCAAAACTTGTCAACTGAATTGAACACGCAGTCTGATACAAATTTAATTGATCAGCCTTCAAGGCCATCCGTAAATTTTGCCCCGTCTACGTATCTGGCAAAGGAAAATGAATCTGCATCTGTGAAATCTGTAGCTTCTCAAAACCGTGATGCGAATTCGCATGTCGATTCAGAGTTGCCAAGGGATGTCGAAGAAGATGTCTGTTTCCCTATGCAAGAGGAATCACTTGCTTATAATGGTATAGACTTTGATGAACTCGATAATTTTGCTTCCGAAGAGTTGCAAAAAAGAATGGCTGACATGGTGAATTGTCGTTCTAGACAGTACAGTGTGAGCAAACCTTTCGAGCCTCATTGGAAAGATTTGAGTCCTCAAAGAGATTCCACAGGAACTTCTTCGGAAGCATTAAATGACGAGAAGTTAGTTAATAAGCCGTTGAAAAGCTACATATCTCCAAACAGAGAGTCTATAGGATCAAAGGCTCAAAGTCCACATCGCTTTAGCTTGTTTTCTTCAGGAGAAAATGAAACGATTCATGCTGCTGCAATTTCCGATTTGCTAGAAGACGAGGTTCATAGTTTCCGTTCCCTACTTTGTGCTGAAAAAGGTGTATGGTGGTTGGACTGTTTAGATCCAACCGATAGTGAAATGAGAATGCTTTCAAAAGCATTTTCAATTCACCCGTTAACAACCGAGGATATCCGTGTACAAGAAACAAGAGAAAAGGTTGAATTATTTAGGTCTTATTACTTTGTATGTTTCAGATCGTTCGAACAAGATCCCGAGGGAGAAGATTATTTAGAGCCACTAAATATGTATATTATTGTGTTTCGCGAAGGTCTTTTGACGTTTCATTTCAGTTCTACGACGCATCCTGCTTCTGTGAGACGCCGTGCTCGTCAGCTTAGAGATTATGTTGACGTGAGTTCGGACTGGCTTTGTTATGCATTAATTGATGACATTACAGATGCATTTGTTCCTTTAATTCGAGCAATTGAGACAGAGACGGAAGCCATTGAAGACTCCGTATTGGTGGGTCGATTGGATGAAAGCTGTGATATGCTTAGAAGAATTGGCGAATGCCGAAAGAAAACAATGGGTATGTTTCGTTTGCTGTACGGCAAGGCAGATGTCATCAAGATGCTTGCAAAACGGTGTAATGAAAAATGGAACATGGCACCAACTGGTGAAATTGGATTGTACTTGGGTGATATCCAGGATCATTTAATTACGATGACATCAAATCTTTCTCAGTTTGAGAAGATTCTTTCACGGACCCATAGCAATTATTTAGCCCAGTTGACCTCCAATTCTATTGAAGAAAACTCAAGAATGAACGGTGCTTTAGGAAAAATTACATTGATCGGAACGCTCTTGGTCCCGATGAATTTGATTACAGGATTGTTTGGAATGAACGTTCCGATTCCTGGTCAATCGAGTGATACTAACTCTTCGTTGGCTTGGTTCTTTGGAATCATAGGTGTGTTAGTCGCTCTGATAGTGATTGGCTGGTTTGTGACCCTTCGGTACAATGCCTTTTAACTAACGTTCCCCCAAATTGTTGTAATGATACAGTATAATCTAAAAATTTTTACGGTGAGATGCATAAAAAAAGCCTACATAAATAAAAAGTCAAGAGATTATCGGCTTGATTTAGAATTTTGACCGGTGTGTTTTTCGTTTGAATTGAATAGCCTTTTCTCGAAGGTTTATATATTGTTAGAAAGAATATACGGAAGAAGCTAAATATATATCGTATTATGAGTTGGGTTGAAAAAGCTAGACATTAATATAGCAAAATTGTTTTAGTATAATCGTTTGCACGGTAACGATGCATATAAATTGAAGCTTTAAGAATTCATCTTCAAGGCCATCATTGTAAGGACTTGAGACAAATGTTGTCACAAAACAACGTCTGCGTGAATGAAATGGGCGTGTATCAGTATAGTAAATCAATGATTGCAAAATCCGTGCTTTTATTTTTCATTTTTACTTAGAAATGTCTCTTGGGTTGCGACGGGCTTCCTCAATCATTTGGAGCACACCTTCTATGGGCTAGTGTGATGTTAGACATACGAAGACGAAGAGTAGTTGAAATAAATATTATCTTTGAAGATTCCGAAACATACCTTTGGATTATTTTTCCGCTTCTCATAGTCAGCACGAAGCTCTGGTGACAAGGAATCGACCACATGTTGAGGAGACGGAGCAGTAAGTTTCATTGTAACATAACCAGAGCCAACAATTCCTATTAAAAGAAAAAATAAGTTAACAACAAATGAGGTGATTACTTTCACAAAGACATGGCCGTCTGCGCTTTTCATTTCAACATACCAACACCGTACAAAAGACTTTTGACAATTCTATTCATTTTGGGTATTTGACGTACAGAATGTATAGATTCTTTCTCTGAAAAGACTCAAATCTCAATGTAATTCAAAAGATGAATCTATTCAAATTGGATACTTTTTTACCAATGTAGTTGCTACAAACGATGGATGGCATCTTTACATTTCGCTATTTGCATGTTTCGCTGGTTGTGTATTGGGTATGAAGGAATGCTTTCTAAGTCATTCATACCGGTATAAAACATTAAAAAAGGAATGTTGATAAAGAAACAGAAAGAATTACTGCATATTCAAAAAATGAACCTGGATTTCCCAATAGTTTTGTCTGTTCAAGTTATACGGGAAAAGTCATTTGAAGAAAACAACCAAAATCCGCTTCAGAAGAAAACAGAGAAGAGAATAGAATAGAAAAAAATCACAAAAGAAAAAGAAAAACGGAAAACTATCGAATCGTGTCTCTTACTCCAGCTACCACTTGTTTTATGCTTGTCTATCGCCGACACATACTGTTCCTCTTTAATATGATACGAACTTTTTTAAAGGAACTAGTTCAAAGCGACTTATATGAACATTTTCTAAGTTATTTTTTGTTAGTTTTCTGTTTATTTTGTCTATTATTTATTAAATTGGAGTTCTATCTTCCTTTTCCTGTGTCGAAATTGTTCTTTTAATAAAATCTGGTACGGGCGTCATATTGTGGAGTACCCCACAATGATCAACGGTGACTGGCAAATCGTATTCAGGTACCAGCATACTGCGATTTAACGCATTGCGGTCCATATGCTTATATCAGTTTAGCTTGCCACGCTTATATCAGATGAAGATTTCACCGTTAACACTCCCCATAAGTATTGAGTACAGCTAGGAGTGTCTTTGACTTGCTGTCGACGATTTCTTCATCATTTTTCGTAGGAGAATCGACTGGATTTCTAAGAATCCTTTCGGTTTTGAAACGTCTATAGTTTCTACCTAGTCCCATTACTCAAAATTCCAAGTCTTTTTCACTAAGAGAAGCTAGAAGGAGAAAGATATTACTAATCCAACAGGTGGTGGCATTATTTTTCTGAAAAATCTCTGCGCTTAGAGGTTCATCTACTTTAGTTTCTTCAAATTTGGGAGTGGTCGTACTTTATGCTTTATAAAGGGGTTTGAACAGAAACGCTGGAAAGAAAACGCGCTATTGATTTGAAAATTTGATCCTGTACTACCAAGTATTGGAGATTTCTGTAATTCTCATCAGTCTTTTCTGAATCGTCGCCAACTCAAGTTCATTTGTTTCTACCTTTATCGTTATTTTGTACACCCTTTGGATTGTATGGAAAACAACTTTCATCCCGACAATTTCCGTTTTCTGGAATCCCAGAATTCCCTAGAAAGATCTGATCCACCTCACAACCCCGTAGGCAGGAATGATTTCGATGAACAGTTTTACTGGGTAAACCAACATATGAGGCACCTTTGGACTCATTCTAACCCTCCTACTTCTACCTCTGGCACCACATCAACAACTGATACGCCCTATGGTACTTTCCAACACTCATTCCACCCGCTGAACCACACCATTAGTAACGAATCTATTGCTGACCATTCTGTGTCTCCACATGTCAATCCTTTATCTCATCCTACCGGCATCCTTGAAAGCATACCTAACTCAGAGCCTCAATCTTTGTCTGATATAGCTTCGGTGCATCATTCAAGCGACCGTTCCATGGCACAACCTTTGAATACGCTTGATCCGTTGACTTACATGGACGATCAATCATTTACTCAAAAAAATGTAAGCGCAGAACATTCCAACCACCCCTCGATGTTCTCTTGTCCACCATCGGCGAGCAATATTATGACCGAACCTTTTGAAAATGCTAATTCAGTTCAACCATTCGAACCTCCCATGGATCAATCCTTGCTGCAGGATTGTACACCATTATACCGTGTTTGCTCTGCTCCTGACCCTCCTACAGTTTCCAACAAACCGTCAGTGAAGTCTTCAAGCGTTGAAAATCAATCGTCTTCAACGTCTAACGCTTCTCCCGAGTTTCGAAGCTTGAAAACATCCTCGGGTTCTTCAAATCTGGGTGCTTTTGAAAAAGTAAAAGAAAAACTGGGTGAAGTAAAGAAAAAGCGTCAGCAAACTAAGCACGCTTGCGCAAAATGCCAGCGCGACAACAAGAAGTGTGATGAGTCCCGCCCTTGCATACGTTGCCGAAAAACAGAATGTGAAGATCAATGTATAGACATTCCTCGCAAAAAACGCCCAGTGGGGATGAAACGTGGCCCTTACAAGAAAGGTAATAATTCAAGTGCTTCTGCGCGACGTGCCGATCAAGAAGCTTTTACGTTATCACAGATGAAAAAGCCTAGTCGAATGGAAGAACCATTAATGAACCAACCTTCTGAGCAGATTCGGAACAACAATGAGCCATCTCGGGCGAATACCTCACAAGACGTTCCTTATATTGAACCTAACAAAGAAGGCGATTGGCCAAAATCTCGAGTACGGAGCTATACAAATCCTGTTGGAAGTGCTGAAAATGTTCATTATCAATTACCTGAAGCTCTTCCGCTATATCAGCAGGATTCTTCATCTGTAACAGACTGCACTCCTTCGAAAATGGAAGTTGAATACTCTGAACTTCCCATCCCGCCGGATTTCTCAGCCTATACCATGCATACGTTCCCATCTCAGCCTATGAATTCAACAATTCCTAGAACCGAGGAATATGTACCTCAGTCGTGGGCTCTTCATGATTCATCCATTGTTCCGCCTCATTTGGTGCCTCACGTAGAATATGAGCATCCTCCTGAAGTTAAAATGGAAGAGGAAAGCCAACCGCTGAGGGAGAGTTCCCAAAGCGGCAATGATCCATTGCATCCTTCCTACCAACACATGAGTTACGAGAATAGCCATATCCAAGACACCGAGCCATATGCCAACACTCACCCTATGTTTGATAGAATGAACCATCTGGACAATGCCGTCTCGAACGATTCGAGTTATTCGCCTCATGATACAAATCTTACTTCTCCATTTAAACCAGAACCACAAACTGCATTACCTGAAACACATTATCCTTTTCTCCGTGGAAGAATACATTCCTTTTCCATCGCTGCTGATTCACCTCATCACCTTGTAGAGCGTCCTTGCCTTCATTGCCTTGGCGTGACCGATAATCCCGACGAACATGCAAACTTGGCAGATCTTCGTGATAGACAACAGCGCGAATTGGAATTTACTTCTATGTTATTGTTCCATGATCATCCTTCATACCACGCTAGACCCGACTTGAATTTTCACGAAGTCCTGCATCCTGAACAATTCGCATACCCAAATCTCCATCATGATCATGGCGACAGTTATGATTATTGACACTCCCTTTAATATTTTTATATAAATCTTTTATTCTAAATGTCCTGCTTTTTTGAACCTATTGCTTTTCGAAACTACTTTTTCGTTTGCTTGCAAAGTTGGATTTACTCATGTAAGCTCCAACAACAAACATTGAAATGTGGCTTATTACATCCTTTGTTTTCTTTTTCTTCGGTTGTAAATTTTTTGAAATCAAACGAAACATTCACGGACCATAGATTGTGTCTGTATGTGATAGGAAAGTGTATGGTTTAAAGCATCTTAATTCCCTCGTTTAATTGAATTGGAGACTGTTAATTTATGTTCTTTTTATTATTGTTTTTTCTCGATATTTACATATTGTTATATATACCATTTTTATGATTGCATTGCATGACGCTTCCCTTGGGTTGTAGAAGTTTTTTAAGTGTGTCTTTCGTTTGGAGTTTTTGTGTCTTATACTTTTAATGAAATAATCCTTAATCCATAATGTGCATTTTGGTTTGGGAAAAAGGATACCTTCTTTCGAATATATTTTTTTTTCTCCTTACTTTTTCTTAGTAGATTTTAATCAATTCTGCTTTTGCTTCGAAAATGATATGTCTGCTACTTGCTGTCTATTCTTTTTCTAATTATTACACTCTACTACTTACAATTCTTTTTATTCAGCATACTTACTTTTCATTTTCACGATAGACTAAGGCATATTTATTTCTCATTGAAATTGTTCATTTTGTGTTGAGTTTAACGATTTAAACCGTGCTTTTAAAATAATGTATAATGAAAGTTAGCGATAATTGAAATACGAGTATCTGTGCCCTTGGAACTTCCACCATACGGGGAAACCTGTCTTTCACGAATTACCAAAATGCAACTTACAGAAGAATCAAAGGTAGGTGATACTTGTTTGTAACATAGACACTTGAGAGGGAAACATCTAACAGTATTTAGGAACGTCTCATCAAGGTCTTCAACGTCGGCAAGACCGTTACTCATTACGGTTGGATCCCCTTTATCCTCTGGTTAGGATACACTCAAAGTTCTCCCAAGCCTCAATTAATGCGTGTTATTAACCCTTTGGCTTAAGGATGGAGAGGCCTCCGAAAGCCTTCAATATTTCTCATGCTGAAGCAGAAAAATTCAGACATCGTTTGAAGGGTTATGTATAGCCGTTTTGATTTCAAATGATATGTTTCTACTTTTCATCTTACTTTATCTTACTTCATTTTTTTTTCCAAGACTCACGCACGGCTTAGCTTCCTGTATCAAAATGAACATCGTGCTTGCTCTATGAAACATTTCCAACATGATGACAAACCTATACTCAAACAAAGACACATAAACTATACATGTACCATTGAACACTATTATATTCTCTGACATACCTTGTTATGCCTTTAACTGGTCCAAAGCATACAGCTTTTCGGGTTCTATTTTTTTCTATCAAAAATAATAAGGTCAAGGTCATATACTCTTCAACACAGTAAGCAAATGTGTCAAGTGTATCTTTAATTTTCACTTATGAAATCAATTCCACTGGTAAAAAGATTGTTACCAAGATGTTGAAAAACTTTTGCT
The DNA here is from genome assembly GCA_029532395.1 of Schizosaccharomyces lindneri. Taxonomy (NCBI): domain Eukaryota; kingdom Fungi; phylum Ascomycota; class Schizosaccharomycetes; order Schizosaccharomycetales; family Schizosaccharomycetaceae; genus Schizosaccharomyces; species Schizosaccharomyces lindneri. The sequence continues at coordinate 126,771 of JARFMH010000022.1, read as the reverse complement.
TCACACAGTAATGAAATAGCTTGCTGATCAAATCGAAAATGGGCGGGTAGATATGGGAGCAAATAGACTACGGAAATACAGATGAAATCAAAAAATTATTTACATAGCTTCAATCTTTTCATTTTAATTTATTTTCATTTTCTATACTAATATTCATGTACATATCCAACTTACATACACTATTCCCCCACATAGATTTCGTGTCTACCGTCTTGGGAGATACACCTTGTCATAGTCTGCAGTGTAACATTTTCGTACAAGAGGTAGGTCAAGCTTTTGTGTCGTAAAAAGCATCTTATAACTAGAACACACTAACTAGAAAACACATACTCAGTTTTGTCGGCTTCCATTAATTTTCTTCAGGGTTATTTTCCGACAGTTGAATGGAACGCTGAGAGATTTTGATAGAACATCGGGGGACTAGCAAAAGGTTAAGTTAGATACTTTTTGTGTCGTGGATCAGGTATAGGAAACTTACAGGAATTCGCAAACTATTCGGTAACTTCCATCCTTTTGTTGCGGTATAGTTTTCAGTTTGTTGTTCTATTTATTTTATACTAGGGAACCCCATAATTGAGAAGTATATGTATACTATATTCCCCATTCATTCACATAGATACACACAGCATTGGTAATGGACCAGGCGATTGCCGGCCTTTCAGCTGGCATTTGTTCAACGTTGGTCATGCATCCGCTAGACTTGGCGAAGGTTCAAATGCAAGCTTCTTCAAATCCAAAGGGTATTTCCTTACTTCATGTTTTACGGGATAACTTAAAATATACCGGCTCAATACGCTCTCTATATCATGGACTAGGTGTCAACACACTTGGATCGGCTATTAGTTGGGGTACATATTTTTACGTGTATGGCTTTACAAAAAGCCTTTTCATGGGTGTGCCCTCCTCGGAGCCCATTCCAATCACGGCTATACAGACGTTAGCAAGTTCGGCATTCGCGGGATGTATCGTGGCTGCTCTTACAAATCCAATGTGGGTAGTTAAGTCACGAATATTATCAAGAACTGCGGACCACAGCAATCCTTTTTATGTCCTCTATGAGCTTTTTAGAAAAGAGGGAGTAAGAGGATGTTATGCTGGTTTTACACCCTCTCTTTTAGGTGTCTCACAAGGTGCCTTGCAATTTATGGCCTATGAAAAACTTAAAATTTGGCATAAGGGTCAACCATCGAATATAGATTATTTATTTATGTCCGCTGCATCCAAGGTATTTGCTGCTATAAACATGTATCCATTACTTGTTGTTCGTACTCGTTTACAGGTGTTTCGTCCGGGATTATCAACTCTTGATATGTTTAAAGCTATTTGGAAAGCAGAGGGTCTTTTAGCTTTCTATAAGGGATTTCAACCTCATTTATTGAGAGTTATCCCGCAAACTTGTATTACATTCTTAGTGTACGAGCAGGTAGGTCTACATTTCAAATCCCGTGCATCTCATTGAGTCGAATTCCTTATTATCTGTAAATACAATTTTGTTCACTGATTTTGGATGAATAAAACCTCCCTTTTTTTCAAAAATATAGAATTTTCAGTCATGTGTTGTCTCTCTTAAAATTCATTAAAATATCTATTCCTGTTTAGTTTGCATAACAAAGTTTTCAATGCATTTCTTTTGTGCAATAGTCAGTCGTTGTAGAATATCCTTTGTCTTTTCTGGCTCTTTTGAAAATATGCTAAGTAACAAATTTCCAATTTTTGTTTGGGCATCTGGATTCTCTATCAAAACTCCAAAATGTCCGACTATAGGGAGAGCAAGATGAAGATACGCGGGTTCTATTTGTCAGTAATCTCAATATTAACAAATTTGAAAACATACTTTTTGTCTCATCGATGTATTGATACATACTCAACAAGGCTGGTACGAAGCTTTCAAGATACCCGCCGCTTTGAGCTATTTCGCCTTTTTGAAGCATCGAAACAGAATCGAAAACAATCTTACGACACAATGCGTTCATTTTTTCGTGTTTACTATTCGCTAATAATAAAGACGAAATGCATTTTGCAGCTGTTCGGAATTCCTGCAAAAAGTTAATAATAATCCCTATTATTGAACGCGTACCTCTGGTAATTTCAAGAGACCGAATAGAGTTGTTATAAAGTTTTGGATTATAAGCTGCTCACCATCTAAAAGAGGAGCTGCTATAGTGAGGACGAGAACCATACTTAGTAGTATGATTTCTTTTTTGTCTTTACTTTGTGCTTGGCTAAAATATGGTTAGAAAGTGTCGCCATACTATACGTACTCTTTGTTCTCAAGCATGGAATAGAGATGCTCAAATAATGTATAACATAATGTCGAACATATAGAATTATCCTGTGTAACCATTGTACTCAATAATTTTCGAAGAACGGCTAAAAGTTCATGTTTTGAGTATTTAAGGAGAGAAGGATCATCAAGAATTACTGCTTATTATTAGCTTTAATAAAAATATGGGGTTTTTTAAAAAGGAAAATACCTTCATAAACATGTAAAGCGGTCGCAAACAAATCGACCCTTACAATAGTGGGAAAGATATTAGCAAGCTCCAGAAACGAGTCGAAGCATAATATTATAAATTGGCTCGATTTTTCATTTCCATTCGAATAGATAGAATTTGATCGAAGTCCTGGTAATCTTACGGTTAAAGCTAAAATCAAGATTTTGACCAAGTCAAATAATTGCTCAACACCTTCCGATACAGAAGGCTCTAGAGACGTAACAGAATCACTTTCGCACTCTTTCAGTTTCGAATGTTCAGGATTCGTCAACGCTAACTGCTTGACGAAAAGAACGATACTAATTTTCGTTTCCCAATCTTCCGTAAGTATCAGTCTAATCAGAAGATCAATAACTTCAGGGAAAACATTAGCATCATAAAGTACTTTTGTACATAAATCTTCTGTCAAAATTGAAGTCATGATTTCCATAATTCGTAAAACAGGTTTATCAAAATTTTGCAAAGTGCTAGGGATGAGTAAGGACTGAAAGCAAATACTAAAAACAAAGAAATTGAAGGAGTGTCTGTCATTCGAATAGTTTATACTGTCATGGAAAAAGATATCCTCTCCTGATAACGTCAACTCCTCTCCTTTAAGAATTCCATAGACAAGGTCGGAATTATCTTTCAAAAGCAATGTTAAGGCCTCAGCAATATTCAACCATGTCGTCTCATATATCTAAACTATTAGTTACGAACCAAGAACACACACTTACATCTAGAAGGATCTTTGGGTTTATATTCTGAGTGTGAGAGAAAGAAGTATCGGCAACGAAGTCTTTTAGCAAGCTAGGTCCAAATCGAAGGCGTGAGTAACCTCTCAAAGATACTATCCAATGCGCAGCAAAACGTCTTAAATAAGGTGAAACTATATCTTTCAGATAGTCGATTTTACGGGAGTAACCATACAAAATCGCCCAAGCTGATAGCGTGGTTACACGTGAGACGTATATTGAATCGTTCTGGAATTGCTTACCGTTCTCACTTGGATTCTCAGTAAATGTTGCATCAAGTGCATGTTTTAACATATTTACTACACGGTTCGCTTGGCTGGCACTTGGAAGAAGACCTGTTCCAATGAAGTTGGCACCAATATTCAATGCCAAAGAGACTATATTTGGTGAAGATTCCTCAGTTATGGAAGAAGTAAAGGCAGAGCTAATTTGTGCCTGAAATTGATCTAACAGTGGGACATCCTCAAAATCCGGATCCTTGACGGTTTGGAAATTCTATGATTAGTCAGTTCTGAAGAAAAGTATGTAACTTACCATAATTAAAGTATCTAAAAGTTTAAGTCCACTCTCTTTTAAATAGAAATTATCCGAAGTAGAGAGAATGAAAGCCAAACGTATCAAATCTGAGATTCTGGAAACCAAATATTGAGAAGCATCCGAGCTACTAGACATTACATCGGATATGCTGGTAATTAGAATCGAAGACGCAAAAAGTTGGGTTTGCCAGCGATAGTTCTTGTTACCAGCTGTAGTAACAAGAGAATTAGCAAGCGAAACGGTGTCCTCGTCCAAGCTGTAATTTGTTTCATCTTCAAAAGACCTTTCGAAATTAACGTTGCCTTTTATACCATTTAAGTACAGAAGAATATTTATCCACCAGGAAATATCGCTTTCTTTGAAATCCTTTAACCATATGTGAACTATATTTTTTAAAAACTTGTTTTCTGGTGTAGCATCTATCGACTGCCAAATCAGCTTGTCCAGATGCCTTTTGTAACAAGTTTCTGAAAAAGACTGATTCTGAAGTAGAATTTGATATAAAACCTCAATAGCTGATTCTCGGATCGTGGGATGCTTAACATCAATTATATTTTTTAACAAATTATCAATAAAGACCCTAGAGTTCGAATCTAGTGGTGTGAACAAATATAAATGTTGGTAACATTTGTATATCTGAGTGATGTTATTTTTATCGTCCCCAGCAAATTGCAACAACTCACGAGAAATATTATACGCAAGGTAAGAGTCGGAGGGGTTATTCCTCAATGCGGGACCCAACTCATTAATCAAGCAATCAAGATAGTCAATGAACAAATGCGTCGGATATACCAAATCGGTTTTCCTTTTCAAAAGCAAAATTTCTATATCGACATCTGCCGAAATCATATAACTAAGAAGTATTCCCATTTGGCCAGTTAAGATACTTGGTATAGTCTTCGCAATTGTACCCAGCGACACGAAAGAAGCTTCGATAGAGCAATTTCTGACGATATCATTGGAATCAGTATTAAAAACTTTAAGAAGTTGATATACTTTTACCAAAAATGCTTGAGATATGCCAGAACCTAACTTAGCTAACGTATGTCCCACACCCATTATTGATGTTGCTCTACAGATGGGATTTCCGGACTCAGCAGCACGTTGTATGAGGGTGTCAAGAATAAATGCAGGTTTACCTTGGCAGAGCAACGCCAGAAATGAATAAGATTCTGCAAATAACCGGATTATCGTAATATCGTCACAATTGGAATTGATATCCAATAGTTCGATAAAGAGTGAAACAACCTTACTAGATAAAGAAAGCTTCTTCTCGCAGAAAACCTTCAGAGCCCCATGGATTGAAAACAAAACATTAGTAGATATGGCCTTTTCCTTGGATAATTCTTTTGCGTTGCTTGTGTTGGAAACGGAAGATATCAAAATTTCTAGCGTACTCTCCATAACCTTTGGTGGTTGATAACAGAATATTAAAGAAAATAATATGACGGCACTGTCAACTACTGCAGTTGCAATAGGAGGAACAAACGGAAAAGAAAAATCGGCAGAACTAGTAAACATAAAAAGCATATCAGATGTTGCATCTCCTAATAGGTAAGGGGCCGGTCCTTTGGTAATGTTGGTATCCTGACCGCATTTTTCGGAGTAGTATAAAGAGGATAAACCTGGAATTATTTTCGATGAATAGTTGCGTTGATGAGTATCGTCATCTAGATATTGGAGGTATGAGAGTTCCGCTATAATTGACACACATGTTGATAATAGTTCTTGATCGTCTAAGGTCACACCATTAATGTTCATAAGTTCGAGCGAACATTGAAATACTTTCGACAGAAGCAGTGTTCGTAACTCGCTATGAGAATAGTCAGAATAATGAATAATGGTTTGAATCTCTAATTTCTTGGTAAGGACAAAAGATTTGTAGAACTTCAAACAATTTGCAAGGAACAAAATTATACGCTTTCGTACATCAGGTGTCAAGAGAATCCTGTTGTATTTCAGAAATGCTAAAAGGCACTGAAGGGCCTCATAACGAGTAAATAAGTCGGCATTAGATTCCATAAAATTTTGAGAATGTATATTAGAGGATACGCGTGGAAGGGCATTCTTCCACAAAACAAATAGTTGTGAAAGTTGCATTCTAGTAAAAGAAGGACCAAACGAAACATATGCTGTCATTAAACGCCATCCAACTTTTAACTGAGCTTGAGCTGTGAACAAGTCCAAACTTGTGGAAGACCGTATAAGTTCGAGCGAAAAGTTGAATAATTTTGAAAAAATGAATGACGAGACATATAATGGATTCATTTCAGCGGCAACATAACATGAAACCAAAGCCAGAGTTAAATTATCCAAGTTTCCGTTATTTGGCTTGGTCTTGGATTCTTTCGTTCTAGAACGCATTGACTTTAGTTCGTTTTCTAGTTTTCCATACAGCGATAGCAGTGTCGGCATTATGGGGTCTGGCATTACTATAAGTAAACAACGTAAACACCAAGCAGCGTTATTCTTCAGTCTGTCGTTTCCCAAGCTAATCATATCAAAAAGGACCCTGAGAAAATTATTATGATGAGGGGTAACAGAACCCTTCAAATTCGCCAGAATACCTGTAATAGAGGAAAGTGCAGCCTGAACGAGGGTAATCGATACTTTTGTCTGATCTTCCACGAACGGCTCTAAAACTTTAGACAATAGTAATTCCAAAGCCTGGATTTCGGAGCTTTGATCTAGAAATCGTGAATTAATTACATCTCGCAAAAGGAACGTAAAATGCTGTTCTTCTAAAGCAGACAACCATTCGTTGGAGGATGAGTTTAAAGCGGAATTGAGGAGAACATTCAAAATAAGAGCATGATTCGTCCTTATCTTATTATAATCCTGCAAAAGGAAGAAGTGTTTGATAGCAAGAATTACCAGTCCTTTGGAGGCCTCGGATTTGGCGTACTTGTGATTATAAAGTTCAAGAAGCATTTGCAAAACCTTGGTAAATTCGTCCGATTCGTCAACTCGCTGTATTGTAGAATTATTACCAGAATCTTCATTATTCTCATCATCAGCAACAGAAGGAGAAGACGCAGCTTTTAAAGCTTCAATCTGACGGTGAGCTTGCAGCATGGTGCTAGCCGTGAAACATTTAGCCAACATGTTTTGCAAATCCGAGTTCTCGACGACACTTTTTTTAAATAAATAAGATTTTAACCATTCAAGTTCTGAATTTCGCAAAGAAGATTGACGAAGAAAATTGTAAGCACCATATAAAGCTGAAAGAACAACGTTTAACGAAGAACTTCCAAGATTGGATTTGAGAGACCTCCAAACATCTTTCGACAAATCTTCGTTAAAAACATTTCCGGTGTGACGAATACTTTCCGAGAGACCTCGAAGACCACAGACTCGAAGACCATGAGGATAATTGTTCTTGGAATATTTGAGAAAAACCTTTACAAAAGTTTCTTGCTGATTTATCTAAATGTATCTTATTAGTAAACCATTTAGATTTTTAAACTTACTGTTTGGCCATAAGCGCGTAAACAATTTCCAAGAACCGATAAGTTATTTCTAGCAAGTTAGCAATCAAATATAGAGCATAATCATTCCATACAAAATTTCAATGTTATCCTTTTTTTCAATTAAGTTGTCAACGAATCCGACTAATACACGATTAATCTGATATCCTTCAACTGTCAAGGTTAATACAGCCAACTTGTAAAAGTCATTTCATACATCCTTCCAGTAGTGCAATTACACAACCCGATAACAAGTTTCTCGTAGGATATCCTATATAGCTTCCGTATTTCCTTATTAAAGCATGTATTGGGTCTACAAAGCTTTGAACAGAAGTCTCTCGAAACGTTTTGCTCAGTCGTTGAAGATCCTGCTCATAATTGAGTAGTTTAGTATATATTACCTCCCTTTTATTTAATCCAGCAACTTTATCAAGATTTTCTAACGACAGCGGTGCCGTCGACATATGGTTTAACTGTTTTGAAGTATTGAATTTGGTAAATGAGGAAATGCTTCCGATGTCATGTAATCCTGCAACGTGGATATTCTTTAAGGACTTAAATCAAAATATCAATGGATAAAATTAAGTAAGTTAAACATGTATTTGAGATTTTTTTGAAGGTAAGCTTACAGTTTTAAAACAAACATAATAGTAGAATATATTATTATGAAAAATATCATAAATAAAGAACAAAATTACAGAAATTATCGAGACTATTAATTAGTTGAAAATAAGAAGTATTCTTATGTAAAAAGTTAGCAAATCCGAGTTCTATAAGAAAAGGTAGGATTTTCGATTACATTTCTGAACTCACACAAACCATAGAAAACATTATTCATACTTAGACTATTTAGAATCATGGTTAATTAGTTATGTCTATCACTACGGACTTTAAAGATGGGAGATAGTGCTGTCCGGATAATCATCTCTCTTTCTGTCTTGTCCATAATCATTCAGTTCTTCAATATTATATGCCTGCTCTTTCTTTTTGCTTCGAAAGCGAAGGCCTAACGGTATAACTAGTACTAGGAAGCCGGTAAATGACATTACAACGACTGAGATATAGAGGTTAGTTTTCTTCTTTGTAAAGCAATTTACTTACCAGCAGCTTTTCTGATCTGCTCCCATTTCTGTTTCTCATTTTCGGCTCGAAGTTTCCCTAAGGAAACTGATAGCAAGTTGTGTAACTCTACAATTTTTGCACTTAGTTGTTGAACATCATTGCGAGTATCGTTTTTCCGGTTTTCGAATTCCATTTTACTTTCGGTGCCTAACTTGTTAAGATGCTCATTTACGAGTTGTTCTAAACCTTCGACCTCACGTTGATTTGAAAATAGGCCAGCTCGAAGTGTGCTAATTTGATCTTTCCTCATATTGATTTTTTCAGAACGAAGTTCTGACAGAGCAGTTCGAAATAAATAGGAAAACTGGATAAGATTAGTTGAAGGAACTTCTAGTAAATAAATAAATTAAGTAGATAAAAAGCAATTTCTGTTTTATTTCACTTACATTCTCAAAATCGGCTTCTGATAAATAGGTCATATGGCTGTGTCGTAAAAGTTCAGTTATAAACATATTCGTTATATCCAGAAAAGCTTCTGCTTCTTTTTCGTTAAAACCACCTTCGACCAATGTCTTAAAAAAGCTATACGTATTGAAATGGTAACCTTCAAGGTCTCGAAATCTTTGGTCAATATTACTCGATTTTACTAGCGAAAGGTCGGGCTTGGATATGGTATTATCTGCATCAGTAGCATAGAAACGATTTAATTTTTGCTTAAATAAAGGTCTGGCTGTACATTTTATAGGGTGCGGAATCGACAATAGGGTAATTCTAGATAGTCGAGTAGGTTTGATTAAAGAACGGTTTATTAAGGGAAAAGACAGCATTTAATGTTGTAAATAATTTGCTTTAACTTTGAATGGATCTTAAACGATAGCTTCTCAGTCTGCATTTGGCGATCCGTGTTTCGGCGTTGAAACTTGGATAGTCATCTGAAGACGTTGATTACTACTTGGTTAGGAACAATAAGTTTCTTTTTGGAATACAAACTAACTTATCTAAATTTTTAATTAATTAAACACATTCAAAAAAAAAAATTGAATTCTTGAACTTTTTGTGACAATGATCGTACAGTTTAATCGAGCGTCCCATACATGCTTTACTTCAGGTAAAAGAAAAGATTGAGTTCCAGAGACACATTACTAAAATAATCAACTGTTGGGTAAATAAAAGAATACCGTTAAGCATGAACCTAGGAGCAAAGATCTTCCATACCATCAGATGTCTTCGGAAAAAGCCAGCAAAGAATACCGTGCTAGTTGCGATTGATAGATAATACAGTAGAAAAGAAAAACAGATTAGAAGAAAACTCTTAAAAAACCCTTTTTTGGAGGTGTAAGGCTTGGCTGCAAACAAAGGAAGAGATGAACAAGTGATTATAGGGCCACCTAACGTGTGGAAAAACATAAGGATACCGCTGATAACTTGATTTTCTGCAGAGGTAGAATGAATAAATGCAAAATTCCAATCTAGGGAAGAAATGACAGCCTGATTACCGGTTGTGAAAAAATGCGACAATCCCAAAATACTTAATAAAATAGACATAAATGTTACTCCGGGCGAAGTCTGGGAATTTTCAATTCGCAACAATAATAATATCTGGATTAGGCAAGAATGTAAGGACAGCTTACCCAAAGGACGTTGAAGGAACAATAGTAATGATGAAAACAAGGCAAAAATAAAGTAATATTCTTCAAATGCGATCAGAACTTCTCCATTACCTGACTTTCGATCACGATGAATATGCATAGAAAATACAGATACTTGCCAAAGCAAACAAGCAAGAATACCAACCAGAAATATATTGGCAATATAGACAAGAATTTGACCATACTTGATTTCTAGAGAAGAACTATTAGCCAGCACATGCTGTATAACCCAAAAAATAGATGAAAGAAATTCAAAAAGATATAATATCACTTGTTTCCGTTTCGTTATTTTAGCATTTAAAGTTGCTTCTACGTGGTTTTTTAATATGTAAGGAAATGACATAGACGTCAGGATGGAGACCATCAAGGTTATTAAGCTTCGAAAAGTATTATCTGGAGTAGAGAAGTAAGTGCTTGTACAAAAGAAACCTTGCTCTTCACGACAGTTTGTAATGTAAGATGTCAAAAACTGCAAGATAATGAAAAGAATAGACCAAAATGAGGATTTCAGAGCCAATGTAATATCTTTATCCGTAAAGCTTTTACAAATCAACAAAAATCCAAGTGTAACGCAAAAATAGTGAGTCAATCGATCTTCCCATATCGTGAAAGAATTAGAGCCAAAACTACAAACATGGAGTATGGCTAATCCCAATGCTAAAATGCTATGCAGACTAGGCAAAGTAAAAATAAAATCAAAAGATACTTTCCTAAATAGCTCGAGTAAAATAGTTATATTTGGAATTAATGTCAATAATGGCATTAAAAAGTGAGTAGGAATAAAGAACCCGAGAAATATAAGCGGCAGAGAAGAAAGAATAATTTTTTTTAAAGCAACCAAAAGTAAATCTGAGCTATTCTGGGCAGCGTTTTTATCATTCATCAGCAAAGTAAGAGATAAACCGCCTACAACTAATGATACGAACCCTGTGAGCATCGGTAATAGACTGAATTCGGCCCAAATACCTTTAAAATATTCGAAAATACGCTTGGAATTTGTATATTTTTGTATGAACAATTCCAAATATTCGTCTTCGGTATGCATGATAGGTTTAGCAATAGAATCATACTTGCTATCATAATTATTTTCATAACTCCGAAAGAACCTATTGATCTGAGCCATATTTAACTCCATAGAGTCGTATAAAAACTTAGCTCCGTGAAAGTAAAACGGTTCTGGTATTATAGTTCCTAAACTACCATATGGGATAGCATTTCCTAGTATTAAACTCAATGTTGGGACCAAATCAACTTGATTGGCAAAACGTCCTTCACCGAATGGGCCAAATGTCTTGAAGGCGGGTTTCTTACTATACATCCATAGGACGGAATTAATTTCATCAAAAGCATCACCGCCATGATTGCCCTTACTATCCATACCATGATCACCCATAACTAAAAGAACAGTATCGTCATCGATCAAATCCATCATTCTTTTAATGCAGTCATCCATCTCTTTCAACTTTTCTGCCATGGTAGGGTGGTTTGGACCTAGCCGATGCCCAACATGATCGACTCCTAAGTAATGTGCGATAAGAATATCCCATGGCTTATGTTCGATATAGTCAAATAGATATTTGTTCACTTTCTGGTCTACGCCATGAAGATCAGGAACATTAAAAGAAAAGGCAGGTCTAGAATATGTCTGATTTAAGAATTCATGAAATAAACCATCCCATGTGTCATCTCCTAGCAAAACAATGTCTTTACCCATTGATTTCCATTGATATAGAAGATTGTCCTCATCCACGTTTGTACCTGCAAAATTTGAACCAACGTCAATGAATGTTGGAAGAGAGCCAGTAGTCAACCCTTTTAGCCGTTGAGAGGTTGTCGTAGGTGCGTCCGCCAAAAACTGAAGTAAGATAGAATTCTCCGGATGTGAAATGGATGTCTCATACGGAGTATTTAGGGCATTATGATAATAGAAAGAATCGTTAGAAGGTATTAAAAAATCATATCTCAAAGCATCTATAACAACTATAACGGCTTTCGTAAATAATTTTGGAGCCCAGCATTCAGAGGTTCCATTCCATTGTGATATATTCAGCGGCCGATCAGAACAAGACGATGTCGAATTTGAGGCTTCTCTTCTTAGAAGAAATCCATCCGTAAAAGATTTAAGTCCAACCAAGTTTGAGAGCAGAATTAGCGCGAAAAAAATACTTGTGTTCAAGGCATTCCATGTATTCGACAAACTACTGTTTTTAGCTACCTTAACCTTTCCTTGCATAAACAAATTAGTGAAAATTAACCCTTTATGATATATAAATCCCAAGAAACGGTTGTGTTTAAATAAGAGGTGGTGTACAGTACATAAGTATAATCTCAGTGCCTACTTTCATCAATGATTTATTCTCAAAGTACTACATGGTAAATTTTGATTATCTGCATGAATTTGAGGGTAATAATATTTAGCTACCAGAAAGTGAAAGAAGCTAAGTTTCAATTCCAAATGAAGATACTATTTACGGTCTTCTTCATTCTTATATTATTTTTTATGGATATATTAAAATAAATATCAACATGATATGAATAAAGTAAAATATAATAAAATTATAACATAACAAAATCGAAAAATCACTTCAATGATTTTATAAATCCCTTTATTTTCAAATTAGAATGTTTCCAATATGATTAGTAGCATATAAATCCTCCGATAACTGTACTTCAACAGTTAAAACTTGTCCATTAACCAAAACTAGCTAGGAAACGTTAGTAAATCCATTTGCATACGAATCTTCCTTACTAAAATTTTAAATCGTTGAAATTCGTCTTCATTGCCCGGATACCAAGGAGCTACGCTCATACCCAATACTAAAGTATCAACATAACTGTTTAAAGTTATAATTTGAGGGATAAAGGAATAAGCATATATAACTTGACCGCTGATTATTTTTTCTGTTGCTATTAACCTCAGTATCGATAGTTGGCCGCTTTGGGTAGCGCAAATGAGACTCTGTAATTGAGGTACATATTCCATCATATTAATTCTGTGAAGTCCTTCAAAACGTATAGTAGATGGATCTTCGAAGCAATTGCGGCAGCTTACAAAAGGATAAATCTGAGACTGATGATATCCACATAATACAACAGAATACTTGGTCGCGAAAACAAAGAGTTCCTCAGGGGGTTCTCTCACAAAGGTACGAAAACAGGATTTCAGATTATCCTATGAAGTAGTGTTAATGAAAACTGTCACAAAGGAAGATTTACTTACGGGAGATTTGTTATGCATATGCACATAATATTCACCTTCAAACACGGCATCGTCATCGTAATCATCTTCATCAGAATTAAATGATTCTAAACCCAAAGAAATAGCTGGATTCCAGGGTGTTTGCCCAAATGTTCTGGCAGGAATTAAAGTTTCTATTTTATCCTTCACTGTTGGTACAAAAGTAAATGCAGATTTATCAACAAACTTAACAGACCATATCCTAATATTCATTAACAAGGCGAATGTTCGGATTTACATACCACACTTTAGTATGGAACTTGGACAAACAAGACAGATTATTTATGTCCCATAACTGTAATGTTCGATCGATTGAACCACTTAACAGCAGGTTTCCCTTTGAATTAAATGATACGCAAGGAACTGAAAGTATGTTAAACAAAAGCAATCGGGTGCTCAACTTACTGTTGTGTTGGTGACCAACCAATTCTAAGGATTCTTGTCGAAACCAAGGTGAACGGTAATCACGTTTGCAATGTTTGTAATTTGTGGATAAATTGAAACTAGATAGTCGGTATTGTGAGAATCTTTCCTTGGAGTAAAAATCTTACATGTTGATAACATGAGCATTTGATGAAATGGCTAAATATCTTTCCGACGAAATAGCAATTCCCCAAGCAGAAGAGTCAACCGAAAAAGTCATAGGATTTCTATGAAGATTTTTTACATCATACATTGCGACTTTTCCACAGTCTGTTGCAGTGATCAAATACTCTAAATCACCTAGAAGCTCGCACCGAATATGGTTTATTCCATTAGGCATTCCCGGAAAAAGATCGCCCTGCTGGATAGATGAAGGTTTATGAGGACAGTGAAGCACCATTAAAGGTTCAGGTTCACTTGAATCTCGAGGAAGGAGTAGCAAATTATAAACGAAAACATCCTCTGAAACGATTTATTAGTTAATGATTTGTTCGGATCGAAGTTTCTTTCCTATTGTACCTCCGATGGCCACAAACATGTAATCAATCAACTTGCTACATGCAACTAATGAATTTCTGAATAGTTGAAACGGTTTTTCACCTAGTTTAAATAATTCACAAACAGAATACTAAAGAGCATATCATTAGCAAGTACTTAGTAGTAGTTTGAGAATTCCATACATCTAGACGATTAAGAAACTCATTGACAAGAATTTCTTTTTTCATTATCAACTGAAAGCCTTTCTTCGAGTATACCTTCAATTCATAAGGAAACACGATTGACCAAGTGGAAGCGTAGAGGTGGTTTATGTACTAGTGACACATACACTCACATTACTATCATCCCAGAAAATTCACATAAGGCTTTATTTCCATCTTTGGAAGTAATTATCTTCTTTAGATAATTGAAATGGCAGCGACTGCTGCAAATTGTTTATCCTTCGCCCAATTTCAAAGGCTGAGGTACTTCATGGATGTGCCGACTCAAGAAACAAGTCAGGGTGTTGAATTTGAAGGGACTTTTGAGGACGATTGGAAGGATGATTTGGATGGCTTTTTTGATTCAGAAGAAGAATTTTTTATAACAGCGGGAAGGGTGTTCTACTCAAAACTTAGAGTGTTTCAAAGCGTACGAAATTTAGGTAGCAAGCTGGAATGGTCAGATTTACCCTCAAATATGAAAAAAGAATTCATATCTCAGTGTCGTGAAGAACTTGAATCTGGGAAAACGCTTCGAAACGGAGCCTTCTATACCATTCTGTATCTCTGCGCAGGAGTGTATGATTGTGTCAAAGATTTAAATGAGCATCTTCAAAACATAGAGAGAAATATTGAATTACTTAGAAGCTTTCAAATTCCGAGAATTATTTATTCTATCTTTACTAATTGGAATACAAGTCGTAAGCCTGGCTATATGTCGGACTTGAAAGAAAAGGAGCTTCTCACTCTCTTTCTTTCGCTGATTTGCTTTTTTTTGACGGTTCCTTCATCAAATTATGCTGAATGGATTGAATGCACACGTTCTCCACAGCCATCATTAATGTCTTCCTTGGTACAACTATTTAATGATACAATGAATGAGTACGAAATGGACCTTGATAATGTCAGTCTTTTTCCGTTAAGACAAATAACCTTCCTTATTTATAAAGTCTGTTTCCGTTTATGGGGTACAGAAACAGATTTTCAAGACAAGAAAAGTGGTATTGGAAACTTGAATAATGACACATCCTCTAATAAACCACATACTACAATTCTAGACTACGAAGTTTTTCGTCACGAAGTTGCTACCAAGTATTCCTTTTTCGCCTGTCCTTTCTATTCACTCCCGTTGGATAGAGAACAAATACACATCCTTCCTACACCGAACACGGATTCATTTCACAAGTCTTTCTTTTTATTAAATACCCGTCTTTGTTCTCCGGAAAACCCTTCGCTTCCGTTGACAAATATAAAATCAAAAGGAAACACTCGACGCGAGCAATTCCAAACGAACCAAAACCTACCTTTTGGTTTTACTCCTTCTATAAAAGATTCGCCCGCTCCAAAAAGTATAACAGAAGCAACTGAGCTATTGCATCGTCAAAGCAAACATAATATAATCGTTGAGCAACTAATGCTCGAAAGAGAATACTTACGCCATTGTACACATCAAAATTACCTTGGTTGTAATTTTAATGATGCAGTTGAATCACTGAATTTTTCACATGAAAAGGCTACACTTGACGATCCAACAATAAGTTTTGTTTCAAAGTCATATGATGACTTATTCCTTCATTTGGATATCTTTGTACAGTTGTCGATGCATCTATTCTATTATACTTCAAAAAAAGTCAACAAGCTTTATATAGAAGCGTTCTCTTCATCCGAAGCGGCAATGCAAATGCAAAGTATTAATGATATGGCTGTTGCCGACTCCCCTAGTGAAGAAATCAGCGAACCTGTGATAAAACCATTAGAAAAGGATTCGGTAAGTGAATTGAACGAACTGGCTTCGGGTTTTTTTGTTTCAGGTAATATTTTATACTTTATTGATACTTGTGAAGTAATATTGTATTCTCTGTCGGGTCTTTTCTTAATGATGCTCAAATGGCTTCGCTTATCTCATGTATTACGTTCCGAAAGAATTGCTAAATTGCTGTACGATAATCATTTTCTAGAAATCTTGAGTCGCTATTTCTCAGACAATGAATCCTCAATGCATGCTGAACGAGACATGAAATGCCTACGTGGTGGTTTTTTCACTTTCGTTGCAAAGTCATATAAGCAGTCATCCAGTGGTTCTTTTGTCTACTCTAGGAGTCCGTCTTATAGGAATATATTAATCACTCTAAATTGCCTTCGTGTGACCGGAAAAATATGTAAATATCATAATAACAGAAAAGAAACGCTAGTTAAAGTTGATATGCAGAATCATTTGAAAAGATTACTGGAAATACCTCACGAGATACTCAAGGGTTATGCTTTGAAGGTTTTAAAGCTACATGTACCGTATCTAGGAGTAAAATGGAAGCAGGCAAATATGAACATCATTACTAGCATTTACTTAAATTGTCCTCTTAGTTTACGGGATAGTTGGATTTTCCCAGAAAACAATTTGGAAACACAACGGTCATCCAAGCTTCAAGACGCCTTTCTATGCATTTTGATACGATTCTACCATAAACGATTATACGGAAAGATTTGCAATAAGTTATATGACTTAAATGTACTAGAGGAAATACGATTAAAGCGAACCATCGAAGAGTTAGTAGAGTCAAATATGATGGAAAATCTGCCAGATGCTATGTGGACCTATGCAGAAAACTCAGAGACTCCAGATTTCTTTGATAATGAACTTTCGTCCGTTCTTGTACAAAATGTGTCTTCGTTTTTCTAGTCTGCGTTTTATAAAATCTCTTTCCTTTTTTTTACTATGTATTAACCCTTTGAGAAAACTAATTCATGTTTTTGTAAATATAGAAGTATTTTCCTTGTTTCCAACGTTCAAGTAGTTCTTTCAACTTATAACTTTAGTAATAAAACATAAAAATAGAAAGCATTTTGAATATCTTTTTCTTACAAAAAGTCTTTGCATGGATTGTTTACTAATGGTAATTAGTGACGTGTAAGGAAATCATTATAATCAGACCATTTTTCTGTCGCTAGTAAGATATATATTTTTTTTGCGTAGCACTGTTCACCAACACTCCACTCCATACACGAAAATATATACTTAATAAAGGTCGTTAGATTTGTACTTGTAAAGGACGAACCGAGTTTTTGATCTTTCAATTGCTTTTGCAAATTACTATTATTTGCTGAGTCCCAGTCTAAAACTCGGAAAACATTTGCTCCAAAACGTATTTCGATTGAGAAATAAAACAATTTGCGAATTAATTATTAAAAAAATTACAGGCAAATGGATGTCGTTTTAGAGTTTGCAGACAATCATGTCTTTGATTCCTTGTACAGCAAAGTTGTGAATGCATTTCATGTCGCTCCTGCTCTTGGAGTTTCTACCTTGAATAGTACTGCTCCCATCTTAAACAGCTCTTCTAGTACTTCCTCTAAAATTGCTTCCGCTTTCCTTGATCGCAACAATATAGTCCGACAAGGTATGAGTTTGTTTCTCATCACATGGGTTATGGGAACTTTATCCTATATTGTTTCTGCTTCTATAGCATACTTCTTCTATTTTGATCGCCAGGAAGCTAAGAGACATCCCAAGTTTTTGAAAAACCAAGAGTTTCTGGAGTTAAAGACAGCATTATCAAACCTTCCTGGTATGGCCGTAGTAACATTCCCATGGTTTTTGGCTGAACTCCGTGGCTACTCTTATGCTTACGACGATCCTGCTGAGTATGGATACTTTTACTTGGGATTCTCTGTTATTTTGTTTCTTCTCTTTTCCGACTTCTTGATTTATTGGATTCATCGTGGTCTTCATCACCCTTGGTTTTATGCCCCTCTACATAAATTACACCACAAATGGATCATTCCTACCCCCTTCTCTTCTCATGCTTTCCATTTCCTTGATGGTTATAGTCAATCTTTACCATACCATTTGTTTCCCTTCTTCTTCCCCTTAAATAAATATCTTTATTTACTTCTTTTTGGATCCGTTAATTACTGGACTATCCTTATTCATGACGGAAAATATTTCTCGAACAATGCTGTGATTAACGGTGCTGCTCATCATGCTTCCCATCACATGTATTTCAACTATAACTATGGTCAATTTTTCACGTTATTTGATCGTTTGTGTAATTCTTACCGTCACCCCGATCAAGAATTGTTCAACGCCGAACTGAAGAAGGATAAGAAGATTCAAGAACAAAGAGTTAGTGAAATGGAGTACATGTTGAAGAATGTTGAAGGGAAAGATGATCGTACGTATACGGCTAAGAAAGAAGTCTAAACTTACTCAGTCCTTGTTTATCAGATTCTTTCGTCGTATAATTTGACACTTTTGACCCTCCCTCCTCCCTGGTTCTATCTCTCAGTTTCATTTTTTTATGCCTTAACCACGTTTACAGGTCTTTTATAGTTACGTCCTCACTAGATATTTACTAGTTATATGTTGAAACAAAAAAATAAATAAGTACGGTTTTCCTGACTGAATAAAATAATGTGTCAGTAAGTCTATGTATATGTCTACAAACTGTCGCGCACACGTCGCAGATTTCTTCTCAAAAATACTCGCCCTTGAAGTGGAGGAGTTGCAGATTTTATTTGTGTCCAGCTGTTAGCCCTCACCCGGTCGAGGTTTATCGAATGAGAATGGCGATCTCGAATACCAAAAGGTCGATTTCGAACAATTATTACCTTGGTTTCAGAAACGTCCAGGTCAGGAAGATTTACGGATTCTAATGGTTTCTTAAATAAGCTGTCTAAAGCGGAATTAAATAAGTCAAGATTTGATATTAGACGAGTTTTCCGAAAGGTTGCATCAAAAGCAAAATCAATAGCTTTTGCTTCATCAATTGGTATCAAATTAGACATGTATTGGCACGAAATAAAAAAATCTTGTATATTGAAATGTTGATTATATATATAGTCGGTAATGTGACGGAAATAGCAAGAAAACAAAGATGATAAAAGAAAGCTTCAGTGATGAATATTGTAGACCACAGTAAAAAATAAAGGAGTATGGTCTTAAACAAAATGAGTCAAAGGATTGGTTTGGTATGCTGAAACCATATGTTTCGAGTTTAGAGATGTTTTTTCTTAATTCAATGGTTCAAACTACTTAAAAATTCTGTATAATTTAGTAATTCTTATTGTATATCCATGAAATGTTATTGATCAAGCTTCAATGGTCCAAGGTGAGTTCAATACGTGAAGCATACGTTGAACCACCAACATTCTGTCACTTGACTGAGCTTGTCGTAATTATCGATTACACTCTTCTTTTATGAATAAATAATGGGTCTTTTGATACAATGGTCCTTTACTCAAGGATTCATATTAGGGCAGTTGTTAACGATTTCAGTTATTTACGTATTTCTCCGGTTTTTTTTGTTTTGTAATCCTCCACCGCAAGATCTAGCTAAAGAAGAAGAAAAGATAGAGGCAATTAAATCTCAACAAGAAATTCATTCTCCTACTTCTTCCCCGGATGTTGCGAATGTCACTGACAACGCTAGGCATTATTTTCAAGATACCCATTCAACTTTAGATTCGGAATTTTTGGGTGCTCTTTATAATGTTAATGAGCATGAACCTGAATCACTAGATTGGTTCAATGTTCTAATTGCACAAGCTTTAACACAATTCCGACATGATGCAAGCTCGAATAACGTTGCTCTGAGAAGGCTAGAAGCAGTTCTGAATAAAGGTACTCAAGATAGAACCATGGTGGATCACATCTACGTGAAAAACCTTTCACTGGGTAGAGGATTCCCTGTTTTTAGTCATTGTAGAGTTTTACGTCGAGAGGAAGGTTCTTCTCATTTGCGAGCAGAAATGTTAGTTTCTTTGAAGGATAATCTCACATGTACGGTTGAAACGAAGTTGCTACTGAATTTCCCAAAACCTTCATTTGCGACACTTCCTCTGTCAATAACTATTAGCATGCGAAGGTTTGTTGGCAAGGTAATCAAAAATTTAAAAATAACTAGTGAAAGAATTACTCAGTGTTCTGTCACTTTGGCACGTTTACATCTTGCTAACCTACTGTAGATGATGATTCATTTTTCTCCAAGCAATGGAGCAGATCAACCAGCTTATTTTAATTTTTCCTTTGATCCAGATTTTGTTTTCTCCTTAGAAGTCAATTCTCTTATAGGAGCTAGATCGAAATTACAGGATATCCCTAAAATTACACAATTAATTGACTCTCGTGTTCGTCAATGGTTTATAGCTCGTTGTGTTTCCCCACAGTTTCAACAGTAAGTGTATCAACAATTTTTATACTCTATTAACCAAAACTAAAATAGGATCGCTATTCCAAACTTTTGGCCCACTTCCGCTAAAGAAGGACATGCACGTTCACAAACAAGCGCAGACGTACATGGCAATATGTAATAGAATGCAAACCCAAAAAAATATTAATCAGTGTATTTTATTTTTTCCTCTTTGACAAAAACGGTGGGTATTTACGATCGGGTATCCATCCGTTAATTTCATGTTTGAGCCACCACCGATTACATTCAAAAATTATACCTTCCGTACTCATTCTATTGATTATCCTCGCAATGTTTCTAGAATCGTCAATACCACTATGTTGGTTTCCCTCAAATCGAAGATTCCACCGTTGTAACATTCCTTCAATATTAATTCTTGGTACATGGTACACATCGGAAAAATAAGCTCGAATGTCAACAAAATGACCTTTCATCCAGTCCGGAATCTGCGTATTGCTGAATTTGAACTATTATGTTAGCTGACATGGAATTTTCAAAACCTGCAATATTTATTTTTTGACCGGGGGTCATGTCATTATGAATAAACACCAATATGAATACCTGTTTCGCAATGAACGATGCCATATCCCAGGGACCATCGCATGCCCAAGCCCAATTTTTTGGCTGACTCCTGGGAATCGCTCGTGAAGGTTCGAGAATTTTGATTTCATCAATTGATGGTTGAAGGATGGCTTCATGTTGCCTTAAAAATTCAGTTAGATTTTCGAGTACCTGCTCGAATGGCGATGCTTCATCTATAACTGATTGTTGTATCCCAGTTAAGGATTTACAATAGTCGGATAATATAGGATTCATATTTGGCCGAACATAAGAATGAAACTCGTCGACAATTTTATTTGTCTCCAAGTCATAAAGCAAACACGGAAATTCTATTATTTCATTGTCAAAGGTAAACCCACATCCCTCCTCACAAGTAGCTTCAACATCAACAATTAATAAATATCGACTTTATAGTGAAATCATCGAGTTAGTTAATGTATTTTCGTTAGACATTAAAAAATGATTCTGTGCATACAGAGGAATTTTTGCTTGATTGTCTAGAGAATAAAGATTCCATTGTTCTTGTTTCTTTTTTTGTTCCAAACGCTGTTCCCGAAACTTGTATCGCCGACGCAATTTGTCCCTATTCTTGTAAGTGACTATACATATAGAAGGCTAATAGTACAGAGCAAAATTGGAATTTTAAATACGTACTTGCTTCCTGATGAATTTAAACCAAGGTCTTCCAATGCTAGTCTAAGTTCTTCAACCGTCGACGGTGACTTTCTGCTCATGGTATGGTCGGGTTGGCATTTTGATGATAGCTTTTCACATTTCCTTGAACTTATGACAGAACGTGCATATATATATTTGTAATTATATTTTTTTTTCTAGAAAAGAAAGAAAAACAAAATATTTGTAATTAATAAATCAAAGCTTTTCAGCCTGTAAGGTCTTTTTATGAGAAGAGATATCAGCAAAGGAAATTCCAGGCTTCAGTTCAGATGGATGATTTTTCTACATTAAAGCAACCAGCAGGAGCTTGGGAAGCATCTGAAGAAGCTTCTGATACTCCTAGTTTACTCGTGGTTATATTGGATGCGAATCCAGCTTCTTGGTATTCACTTTCTAAACGTATACCTGTTGCAAAAGTACTGGCGGATATTAACGTCTTTCTAAATGCTCACTTGGCATTTCATCATGATAACAGAGTTGCTGTTCTGGCCTCTCATTACAACAAAGTTGAATATCTATATCCGAAACCAGAGACTGAAGAAACTGTTCCTTTGTTAGATTCTGCTAAGGAAGCAAATACATATCGAAAGTTTCGGGAGGTTGATGATTTTGTCCTCAACGGAATGAGGCGATTGATGCATTCCACGTCAAGTATATCCAAAAAGACGCTGATGTCTGGCGCGCTATCTCGTGCGCTGGCTTATATAAACCAAGTGCAAAATCAAAAATATATCCGATCCAGGATAGTTATTTTTTCATTGACTGGTGATGTGGCTCTTCAATACATCCCTACAATGAATTGCATCTTCTGTGCACAAAAGAAGAATATTCCAATTAGCATATGTAACATTGCAGGAGGAACACTCTTTCTCGAACAAGCTGCGGATGCTACAGGTGGAATTTATTTAAAAGTCGATAACCCCAATGGTCTATTGCAGCATTTAATGATGACTTTGTTCCCTGATCAAAATCTTCGGAAACATCTTAATACACCAAATCAAGCAAATGTTGATTTTCGGGCTACTTGCTTCTGCCATAAAAATGTTTTAGATATTGGTTTCGTTTGTTCAGTATGCTTGTCTAGTAAGTACATATTGTTAAAAGCCTCAAGAAGCTAACATTTATCTAGTCTACTGTGAACCAAGAGAGTTTTGCTCAACTTGTCAAACTAAATTTACTCCTAGCACATTATCCAAACGCAAGATTTCCTAATTATAGCTTTGAATTATCCGTTAACGAGTTGGTTAATGAGCCAGGTACGCTGACAATTGGTGATAGCAGTAAATTATCAGCGATTTTTGTTTTTATGAATACTTAGATATCAAGCGTAGACAAACAGCACGGCCCATAACTTCCCTTGATGGTACTGAATACGCTAAACCAGAGAGGGTGTACACAAGTCAACATGGTTGCAATCTAGAAATGAAAAATGATAGAAAAGAACACTAGAAAGAAGTTTAGGAACTTACTGCTTAATGAATGTTATTACAAATCTTTTTGGTTTAAATTTAACTTCACCTATGATTTCAAAATTAATACCTATATTCATCTTTCTGCACCCTATTATTATTTTCAAAATATTTTTTATTCAGAAATCGCAATAGATTTTTATTAGTGCATTACCACCATAAGGACAACGACTATTCATTCTACCCACCATATAACATAAAATTTATAACAGATTCGGTTATACTTCAATCTTTGGAAAAACATGGGTATCGAATGAAAACTGCATGATGTTTTTAAAAGCTTTTGTACATACTTCAAGAAGAACGTTTACCACCAATTTGGTGACAAATAAAGGGCATGTAGTGGTAATTGGAGGAGGCCACGCAGGAGTCGAAGCGGCAGCTGCTTCGGCAAGGTTAGGGGCGCCGACAATTCTTTTGACAAGGTCAAGAAATGATATCGGGCAAATGAGTTGTAATCCCGCTTTCGGGGGGATCGGAAAGGGCACATTAATGCGCGAGATTGATTCTCTCGGTGGTGTCGTTAGTGGTGTTTGTGATGATTCTGCTATTCAATTTCATGTTCTAAACAGATCGAAAGGAGCAGCTGTATGGAGCCCGAGAGCTCAGATGGATCGTTCAATCTTTAAAGCAAATATGCAGAAGCGGATGAGCAATTATCGACCAAATCTCCAAATCCTAGAAGGTAGTGCTGTTGATATATCTACGAAGCTAGACGCTTCTGGTAACTTGTCCTGTTCTTCCGTCAAGCTCGCCGATGGTACAGAAATTGAAGCGAATGGCGTTGTTATTACAACTGGAACTTTTCTTGGTGCTAATATTAATGTCGGAAATAAACAGACACCTGCAGGTAGGCTCGGGGAAGCTCCTTCATTTCCTCTCAGTGATTGTCTTCGACGTCTAGGTTTTCAGATGGGACGTCTGAAAACAGGGACACCGCCACGTATACATCCTAAAACAGTTGATGTCGCGAATCTCGCTGAGCAAGTTGGTGATGAAGTACCAGAAGCATTTAGTTTTCGTAACTTAAATGACAATTTTCTTCCAAAACTACCTCAACGCTCCTGTTACAAAACATATACAACAGAGCAAACGCACGCACATATCCGTGATAATCTGTTTCTAGCCCCCCATATGCTTGCCCATGATATCCATTCTCCTCGTTATTGTCCTTCTTTAGAAGCTAAGGTAACCCGCTTTCCTGAAAAAACTAGACACATCGTGTGGTTAGAACCAGAAGGTTTAAGCCCTGACTCTTTTTGGTATCCTAACGGATTAAGTAACTCAATGCCCGAAGACGTTCAAAAAATGATTATCAGAACTGTACCAGGGCTTGAAAACGCCGAACTAGTTCGTCCAGCGTATGGCGTGATGTACGATTATGTTGATCCTCGTCAACTCCATCCTACGCTTGAAACAAAAAAAATTCGTAAGCTATTTACAGCCGGTCAAATAAATGGTACAACTGGGTATGAAGAGGCTGCTGCACAAGGTATCATAGCCGGCATAAATGCCGGTCTCATTGCTTTAAATAAAGGACCTATTACGGTACCTAGAAATGTTGCATTACTAGGAGTAATGATTGATGACTTGGTAACCAAAGGTGTTAAAGAACCTTATCGGGTTTTTACATCTAGAAGTGAATATCGACTTACTACGAGAGCTGACAATGCTGATTTAAGACTGATGCCCCTGACGAAGTCTCTTAACTTACTTGATGACAGAAGTCAATGGGATACGTTTTCGAGCACTAAGAGCTTAATAGACGCCGTTATTTTTGACTTGAAGAACAAGATTCTGAGCTCTCAGCAATGGGCCAAGCTTGGATTTTCAGTGCCCTACGACGGAAAGTATCGAAGTGCTTGGCAATTGTTGACCTTTACCAATCTTAATGCAATGGATATTCTATTCACAATTCCTTCAGTGAAAGAGCTTTCTCGAAGAATACTTGAAAGAGTGATCATTGAAGGAAGATACGCATTTTACATCGGTCGACAAGCATCACAAAATAAGTTACTTTATTATCGAGATGAGTCCACTGTCATTCCTCTTAATTTTGACTTTGAAAAGTAAGTTTATTTTTTGTTCTTTCTAATAGTATATATACTAACGATCAGACTGCAATCTGTTTCTGCAGAAGAATTAGCATTGTTGAAAACAATTCGACCCGTTACCATCGGACAATTGAAGCGGATTCCGGGTATTAAACCAAGTACCATCATCTATATGCTTCGCCATGCCACTCATAATCCTAAAAAAGAAATATGGATGCAAGAAGTTTTCAAGCCCATGTATGACTTCCATTCTTAGAAGTTGTAGTCCTTTTTATCGCACGTTTTTGTACAACTACATATACCTGATAATTTTCTTAAACGGATAAACTAAAATAAAACACAAAATTTTATTACCTTAAATACTTTTTCCTTGAACAAATACCCGTTATTTTCTATTGTATGTATGAGTTTTAAATAACATAACCGTAAGACTGTAAAACGCTTTGTCCATCACCAGGCAAGTGCATGCTTATAATTTGGGACACTCGGTTGGCATAGCGTTTATTAGCAGCGTTCATCTCTAAAGCGACATACTGCTTAAGATCAGTAATTTGAGAAAATGGATCCAAACGTTTGCCGCCACTAGTTGCCAATCTAGAGAAGGAAGCTTGGAACGTTACCGAGTCAGCGTCGATTTCATCTACCATAAGATCTTCATCAGCCTCGGTTTGGGTTTGCTCGATTGGAAGTTCGAATAACTTTAATAGCGATGATAAGATGGGAATGAAGAGGCGTTCATATGGGGAGTTATTTGATAATAGAAGATCACTAGTGAGCAAGCGAACCATTCCAATCGCGGTGATCTTCCTATCTAAAGGAAGAGACAGCTTTTGGGTCTGAGGTAAAACTATTGAAGACATGACTTGTCCAAACACCCCGGTTTGCACGGAATCCACACCATGAATTAAATTATCTGGTCCGCATGAACCAGTTGCGGAGGCCGCCAAAAAGAAGAAGAACACGGTACAACGTAGTGAAAACCGTTCAGTACGAGAGTTCTTAAGGCGACTCAATAACAAGAAAAAGATATGATTTATATAAGGAGCAAGAACATTAGCATCGAAAACGGAGAAAACCCGATCAAGCAAATCGAAACCAAAATGATCATTTATTTTTGAGGATATCAGCTTCCTATAAATTCCTAAAACGGGTTCCACAAAGTTATTTGAGACAAATATTTGGGGACCACGGGTAATCATTGCTTGTAGAAGTCTGACCAAAGCAGGAATGTTTCCCTTGGAATCCCAAAGAGCTGGGGATAAGCAAGGTTGTATCATATTCACAACGAAGTCAGGCAACGGCTCAGATCCACTTGCCTCAATTAATTGGGACAAAAGCTGTAAAACGTAAGGGATAAATTCAGTCACGTCCATTACTAAAACATTCTGGAAAACAGGAAGCAAAGCAGATTCCAGTTGGGCGACGGTCTGTGGTCCTGATTTAGATAAGCTTCGAATAAATGCACCAAGTGCCTCAAACAAGTAGTGATTGAATTTAGGGTTAGAAGGATTTTTGCATACTTCGGTAGTTATTTTGGTTAAATGAGATAATGCGAGCTCAGCAAATGGCACAATGCGCTCCTGAGACATGATAATAACTCTCATTATAGCCTTCATCAAGTAGTCATTTTCAGCAAGTTTCTGAGGAGTAGCACCACTTTCGATAATAAAAAATAACTGGGCCAATACCGGTTGAACAATTGGTTCTATAAGGAGACTAGTAAATATGTGTACGTGGTTATGGCGGAGCGTAAGCAATAAATCAATGGCAATCGAAGCGTAAGTGTAAACAACAAAGTTTGGCAATTTTAAGAAACCGGCAATGACCGGTAAGATGTCGACAAGTTGCTGGGATTGCAATTGGTTTCTAAAAGTAAATATAAACTTGATATCTTCGGCTAGTACCATAGGATGAACACTACCAACGGGCTGGACTAAATCAGGTCTGATGTTGCTCTCAAAGAAACTTACAACATCAACCATTAGATTGGTAGAAGTAACTCCCAATCTAGAGGATTGGCCTTTGATAGCGATAGCCGCAAATAATTGCAGAGCAGCATACTTTTTGTTCCAATCTGATGCAGGATTTAAAGATGATTGTTGAAGACTAGCATTTATATGGGTAGTAATAACTGTGGTGATTAGCTGATCGAAGTGATCTAACAATCCCCGGACCAGTACGATGGCAGATCGAGAACGAGAATCACTATTGGATCCCTCCAGATCACGACGAACATACTCGAGAGGATCATCCTCAAAGAGTTCTTCATCAGACTCACGCAGACAGATATTTGGGAGAATCACAAGCTCGATAAATTGTTGGAGAATAGGCTCTTGGCGGAAAAACTCTGCATGTCTACGAATTCGAATAACTGAGGTTAGAAAAGCCATAGCTTTTCCTACCAACACATCGTATTTCTCCTCCTGGGTAAGATTTGTGAGTAGTGTCCAAGTCATATTTACAAAATCGGTTAAATTAGTAAACACTTCTTCGTAACGAAGAGTATAAAGTTCAGCGATTTCACAAATACTGGCCTTTACCTTAATCAATATATTGTTATCTTCATCTTCCAAAGCAGGATTAGAGTAGATAAAGTAATTGAGAAAGGTGGTCATAAACTCTGTGATATGATCTTCAAAGAACTCTGGAATATCCTGACAATTTAAATCATAAAAAAGTTTGCATTGTAATAAAATAACCTGAAATAAAATGTTTAATGAAGCGGCATCTTGGGGTCCGCTTGCCAAAAGAGCGTTGGTTTGCTTGAAGAGAGCAAGGAAGGGTTCACAAAAACGATCCAATACATACTTAATCTCCAAAAACAATGCATCGCTTCGAAACAGAGGACGCCAGCGCTTAAATATAGCATGAGCTGTAGAAAGTACAGAAATATTTGTACTCATATCCACCGGGGAAAGTCGCGAAATTAAATCAGGCAGAAGAGAATCCCAGCGATCAGGGAAATCGAAATTGGCAATGTAGCCCACAACCTCGCCTAATTGTACCTGAATATTAGCAGGACTCTTAAGCATGAGACTGATGATTTCGCGTTTGACGAGTTCGGCCACTTCGTCATTGATGCGAACAGTAGCATCCTCTTCGGCATCCCAATATCTCTTGATATAATTCTTAAAGTATAAAGAAGCAGCAAGTTTAATACTAGGATCCGAGGTTGCGTCTGCAACAATGCTTAATAACTGAAGAGCAAAGCTTGCATCTTGAACTTCCCATGATTTTAAAGCTTCCTCGGCTGTATTCAATGTTAGTAAACTTCCAGTATAATTCAAAACTTACCAGATCTAGAGGTAGCAGGGTTTAGAGTACCTGCAAGTAAAGCTGGAATCCCGTCCATAGTATGCGTGAAGGGGTTGTTGTGGTTGAAGGAAGGATGAAGAACGTGGGGACTATATAGTGGAAGTCAGTACTGAGTCCATTTCAAGACATGAGAGTTGTTTTGTTTATTCTTTGGTATTTTATGAATTTAATTTGGATGAAATAAAGTTAGGTCTCGGATACACGAAGGGAAAAAGACTCGCTTCCCCCGTCATGTCCTCTTACCACCTTATGATATTTAATATATGTAATAATAATTAAAATAATTAAATTGGGAAAGAAAATTACTTAGAAGTTCGTAAGAAGAAGAGAATTCTTCTCGAGCTTCAATACGCTTAGCTAAAAAAGAAATCGAAAAAGGGTCCCATCCTAAAGTGCCCTGACTTTCTTATAATTACAAAGGAATATTGTATACTACATATTTTCCAGCTTGGACCAAAGATCAAACAAACTTTTTGATGCTTAAGGCAGGACCAAACCTCAAGTCGTTTATGAGAGTGCATTCTAAGGATTAAACCCGTATGTTTACAGACTAATTGGACAATCAAATCAGTATATTATAGTAATTACATGAGTGTTAATCCTTAGCGCTTTGAAAGCATTCTTATGCATTTGTTTGACAAACCATCTTTCCACAACGCGAACAGAATTGCAGTTGCATGCGTTCCAATTAAGCTATGTATTGTTTACAATTTTCTTCTATGTAAATTTATTTCAGAATTTCAGAATCGTACTGACATTGTCGTTTGTTTATGGGATAGATGCAGCGCTTTTAGTGTAAAATAGTATTCGTTTTAACCCAGATACCCTCGAATAATATAAAAAAACAAACAGAATGTATATGATTTAATTTAATTTAAGTGAATTGAATTACTTAAGTATTCTTGAAATTCTCAATTTTTTTTACTAAATTTTTTTTATTTGTAAACAAAGAATTGTTTACCTTTTGATGTTACGAGCTGCGTTAAAAAATTTAAGCTGCTACGAAGCCCTATATAAGGACAATAGTGCAACTTAATATCACTCTTTATTTATTTGCAACCCAGTATACAATAATTAACTACATATTTTGGGACGGTGGATTAATTCCAAAAAAGACGCCTTCTATTAGCATTGCAAACGCATGTTGGAAAGTATGAAGAAGAATGTTTGACGGAGGATATGCTCAAAAAATGAACTTTGGTGGCTCGGACCCGGAAACAAGAACCCCAGACTTGACTGGACAAGGCAACAACAGCCAGTTTCCCACCACCTATCCATCTAATAATTATCTTTTCTCATCATCATCAAGACCGCAAGTAGAAGGAAATCCAGGATATCCTGAGATGATGTCGCAAACGCTACCTCCAGCGACAGCACAAGGATTTCCATACGGCTCTTCTAGTACCGCTGAAGGTATACCTCCAGTACCTTCCATACGTATGGAAGATTCCAACCAGTTTACAACCGCTCCTATGGCTTCTGCTGACATGAAGCATGCGTCGCCGTCTTTGCCGCCTATGGCTTCAGCCATTCAACAGCAACAACAGCAACAACAGCAACAATTGTTACAAAGGCAGCAATACCTGAAAAGTAAAATGGAAGCAACAAGCGCAGTGTTTGAGCCTTCTTATCAAAGTCACCCAGAGTACCCGCCAAACGCATTCCCAAAGCAGAATATGACAGCCTCATCTTCAAAGTCACCTTCAATAGCTCCTGACGTGCCTAACAACCCGAGTCCTCCAAATAGAAATAAAAACTCGAACCCTTCGGATGTTGCTGAAAATTACAACAAATTTATGGTTAGTTTATTAAATTTCATGGCCAAACGTGGAACTCCAATGAAAAATTATCCATCAATTGATGGATATCCTATAAATCTGATGATGTTATATGCTCTTGTTATGCGTACAGG
Source organism: Schizosaccharomyces lindneri (assembly GCA_029532395.1). Lineage (NCBI taxonomy): Eukaryota > Fungi > Ascomycota > Schizosaccharomycetes > Schizosaccharomycetales > Schizosaccharomycetaceae > Schizosaccharomyces > Schizosaccharomyces lindneri. The sequence goes on along the minus strand of JARFMH010000022.1, from coordinate 96,297 downwards.
TGGCTCTAGGCGAGTAACGAATTTAAAATTATGGCCGAAAGTTGCTGCTTCCCTTGGATTTACTAATCCAAAAGCAGTTTCTCTCTTGTATCAAAATTACAATGAATGTCTCCTTCCTTACGAAGAAGCATGGACTCGTGCCCATCAGCAAAAGCTTCGGCTAGAAAATCAGCCTTTACCAGAAGATCCAAGAATACCTACACCGAAACAGACATCCTTTCCGAAAGCGCCGTTTAACACACAATTACCGAATCAGAAAACTGAATCTCCCTCTTTGAGTGGACCTTCACTCACACCTACTAACTATAAACCGTCTCTTTCCCCTACCGCTGTACCTCAACGAAGCGGCTCAATACCTCCTAACCCTCCTGTTAATGAAAAAAGCAAACCTTTTATTGTTCCTGATGCTTCAACACCTTTACCATCCGCTTCGGATCGACCACCAGTTGAACCTAGCGTTGAACCTCGCACTTACAATCCCGTGAAAATAGACTTGGCGAGATCGACTGCTGGATTTCCTTTGCATCTTTCTACTACACATCGCATTGATGAGTCCTTGTTACGCCTGATAATGCCGTCTATCTCAGATTTAGGTTGTATAAATATTTATGCGCTATCTATGAGTCTTTTATCAACACTTCCTGGTGAAATGACTTATGCCCTCAATGTTTTACTTCTTTTGGCAAATGATAGACAAGAAGCTGTACATTTAGCAAAATGCGAAGAAGTCCTTGACGCGTTGGTGGATGTTGGATGGAATTGCTTGGATATACTTACGGAAAAACTCGCCTCGGAGTCAAATGAAAACATTCACAGTGAAAGGCCTTCTTATAGGTATCTATTGCTAGAATGCATACAAGAAAACAATATTCAGAGAAATCAGCCAAACCAAGAAGTTGAAGGTTGCGCTACGGATGAAAGGAAAAATCGTCAATTGATAGAGCAGCATTTGCTTGCTGTATGTATAATACTTCGTAACATGTCCCTTGCTGAAGAAACAATAATGAACTTTTCTCGCGGATCTGAGTTATTTAATTTCTTACTGCGACTAATTCGGTTGTTGAATCGTGGTGAGTGGTGTCTACTATCATCTAAGCGTGCTATGCTAGATCTTCATAAAGATGTTTTACTATTGCTTTCACAGGTATCACATAATATCGTGTTACCAAACGTGGAGTCTGCTCTACAAATTTTGCATTTTATTTTAGCGTTTTCCCCCATAACAAACAGATATACCAAGCGAAAAGGTTTGATGACGGATGACTCCCAAAATCTTGCTCTGGAAATTCCCAACTACACCCCTTTCACACACCCCTATGTTGGACCTTCTATAGCTGTATACGCCAAGTTGCTGGCCCGGGACGCTACTAACAAAATTTATTTTCAGACGGTTTTTGACAGAAATCCTAAGCTTTTAAACTCAACGTTTCTTTTTCTTGCCTCCGTTATCCCAAAATTCAATAGACAATGTTTAAAGCTTTGCGAAAAGCGTCTACCGTTATTACAACATGCATTTTTATGTTTAGAGAATACTGTATCGTTTCTACGAGAACCATCTCAGGCGGTGTTTTGGTGTAATATTGGTGATGGGTTTTTTGCTTCACTCATTCGTTTATTAATTCTATTATCCGGTCATCCATCTCTTAATCCCGTTTTTCCTCCTAATGTCCCTACCCGAACGAGTACAAATCCCTTCCGCTGTATAATTCAAAATGGAATATCATGTGCAAGAAAGCTCTATAACTTAGCATGTTCAATCAATGCTACAATCGTTTCATTCCCAAAGAACGAAACAGTTCTAGCGATTCTTCTTGCTCCTACCACCGACCGAACGTTTTTGAAAGATCTATCAACTATATTGGATAGAGATGTTGGGGAACAACTATCTTTAAATAATAGAAACTTTGAATAATTAGTTGGTTCCTGTTTATATTGATTTATTTTTGTTAATATTATTTCCTTCTCTTCATCCACATTCGTTTTCTTTGTATCTCCTTCATCCAAATCCACTTTCTTGAATCTCCTTATACTAAAGTAAGTGCAGTACTTACTTTCCTTTTACATTTTACACTTTCAGTAGAAACAAAAACCATCAGTGTAATAATAATATAAGCACACACAACCAAAAACAAGACTTACAGTACAATTTATATTTTATAACAATACATCAAACCAGTATTTTGTAAACAAAAAATCAATTAAAAAAACAAAAAAAAGATATCGACAAATAACCAACATCAGACATCCAAAGGAAGGACTATGGCCGTCATTTGCGACAAGAATGGGTTCGTATGTCGCTCCGTGAAAACTGCGAATGTTTGTTGGAAATTTCATCACTTGTCAGTCTTTGTCGATAACTCTTTTAACTCTTTTCCATCACCCACAACAATTCTAATTCCCTAAGAAATCTAAAACTAACTGACAAACTTTCATTGTCAAAAAAAAAATGGAAGGTAAAGTAAAAGAAACCAAAACTCGCTCGTATAGGAGCAGCTACCACGATTCATCCGATCATATACGCTTCTATATCAATACAGAAATACCGATACCTCAAACACTTTACGAGTTTGAAAAATTTTAAAACTTTCATGATCCCATCGCAAAAGCACACCTGACATAAAAGTTAGAAAAAAGATCGGTTTAAAGAGAATTAAGAGAAAAACGAGAGAATCAGACACCTAAAATACTGGCAAGTATTACCTCTCTCGGGAAAAAAAATTGAGAGAGGCGAGTTGTATCGTCATAGTCGATAAGACGGGTAAAGAAGACGTATATGAATCATCAGGCTTTCTCGTTTTTTCTTAGGGAGTAAAAACTTACCTCTACAAACAAGTTCATCGGGAATCCAAAAATTTCAGGCTTTCCAAAAGTCACCAAAAATTTAATGTTTCAGCTTCCAAAGCGAAGATACAGTTCGATCCACTGATCGTAATGTTTTATCTCAACAGTACTAACGAAAAACAAACGTTACCGACGTATCCATCTACGCATTACGGCTCCAATACACGTTTACGCGTTTCCATGGTCGATGCACATCACACAATCTACTCCGGCTACGGTTTAGAAACTCGAACCAGCAGCTACTCAAACACGGTCAGCATCTTCCAGTGCATACAAATAATAAAAACACTTTTGACAAAAAGAGAAGCCCTTCGCATTTGACAAACGCTCTTTACGAGGACTCAAGTGCTGACGGAAACCTCTTTCGATGATCCCAAGGACGTTCTCCTAGACAAAAGGTGTTTTTACTATTGAAACACAGGAAGCTGCCTGGACATAAGTGTGGTTCTTGGCCGTCCTTATATAGACGAAGGAACCCTAACCCTGAATGTTCTGGAAGAAAAAAGGCAGGTAAAAAAAGTCCTTTCTAGCATGCATTATGTCATTGGAATTTATCCAGGTTAGGAGATTTAGGGCGCCGCACCACGGAGAATCGTATTCGTAAGAAGCAAATTGCAACGAGGACGGTAGAAGGGATAACGGGATGAAAGCCATCCGTGTATGAAAATAGGGAGATTCAGCAATATAGCAAAGAAAGAGAATTCCGTCCACCACTTGGTATATACGAATAGGTGGGTGAACTTGCAAGTGACCTTACAGTATTCATTTAGAGAATTATCAATGCAACCTACAAGATTTTACATCCATGATAAAAAAATTGTAACATATAAACAAAATATACTTCTACTATGCAATAGAGCACGTATTTCTGACAAATCCACCTTCATGTTTATCAAAATGAAATAATGGACTGCAATAATATGCGGTAGACCATCTAAGGAATTAGCTTCCATCACGCTATTCCAACGGTACCAGCAATTTTGTTTGGGTGGAGCGACCTTGTTTTTACGCTTTGCATAGAGCTAGGGCTTCATAGTGCTTTAGCAAACAGGTATCGAATTTAGTTCATGAAAAACATGGGCACCAACTATGCATCTATGATGTACAATAGCGGCTCCAATATTCTTGGCTATGGAGTTTTAAGACTATTACAGTACAATGAACAATTATCATGCGGGTGGGAAAACACAATGAAGGAAGACATCGGATACTGGAGGAGATTTGTACACAATTTCTTCACTGAAAAGGGAACATTTCGATTTAATTTTGAACCAAATTCACAAAGGACTCGTGAGTCTATGCAGTTTGAATTATCATACGCAGCTTTGCCGCGGTTTTTCTACTTAAATTACATGGGAAACATGAGACGAATGTCAATAGTTTTGGGTGATACTAAAGAGTTTGCAATTCCTAATAATGGATACTTTGTCGAGTCCTCGCATGCAAGCCTTGTGTATCAATTTGCTAATGGCATACAAGTAATTGTTTATGGTTGTCTGCGAGCACATTTTCATCGTGCACCGCTTTTGAAATTGGATTCACTAGAATTCTCCGCTACAAATCATTCCGAATATCTTCTTCGTGAATTAGTAAACAGTGCCTCTCTTGCACAGCAGTATCAACAAGAGCGTCGCCCAGGACAGGAAAACCCATCGGGATATCCTTCCCAAGGCAACGAACAAGCCCCACCTTATCCTCCATATAACTTTGGCAGTAGCCCGCAACTTGCTTCAACGCCAGTGAACGAATATGGCATTGAACCACGAATCATGCGCTTCTTGGAGATTTCCGAAACTATTTCCGGGATGCGAGATTTAATAGCCTTTACTCTGGCTCAACGCTCAGGTCCCGCAAGTGCTCTTCAAAAGTTTGCTACAGCGTTACAGCAGCAACAACAGATGCAGAAATCAAGTACCGCAAAGGTAGCTATTCCGAGTAATCCCTCTTTAACTAATCAAGTTCCTAGTAATGCTGAAGCTCCATTACCTATGGTCCCTTCTGTAGCTACAGCTGCAGCTGGAGGAGGGCCTCCTCCCGAATACCGCATCCCTAATTACCCATCCCATTATAATTATCACCAGCCCCGACCCCCCATGAACACTGATTTCGATTCATCTCAATATGGTGGTCATTACCCACATCCAAACTCTCAGTCAACTGCTCCTTCAATGAATCCTGCCTACACAATGTCTTCTCAGAAACGGTCCGCTACAATGTCTCCACTTGGGGAACCCGGAAAGCAGGACGTTGATCCCTCCTTTTTCCACAGCGGATCCTTGGGACCTCAGAAGCGAGCTAAAGTTTGATTGTTCTTTGTCAAATCAACCTACCCCTAAAATAATTCTTAGCATTGTCACCTGTTTTTATTACCATTTAAATCCGTTCTTCTAATTTATTCTTTCATATCTGCTTAAAGGTTTTACTTTTGATTTCATATTAAATTATTATGGTTCTGTTTGACGTTATCTTTACTGTCTCCCTGTCCTTCGTTTTTTCAAAAGTTGTTATTTTATTTTTTATTTTTATCTTTTTTTTTTGTCATATTGAGTTATTACTCAAAAAGACGAGTATCTCTTCCTATCTTATTCCATGAGCATGTCAGCAATCCGATATGCTGAATTACAAATGAATGAAGTTGTTCTCATTTTAAGTCTCAGTAATGAGTTGTACTTGAGATCTATTCCTGTTGGTTCTAGTTCTAATTGTAGTTACTTCAACATCCTTGGTAATACAATAGTTCCTGTCACTGAAATATAGCTTATAGTTACAAAAGACAATAAGAAAAATTCAAATTATTTGTGAAAATACAATCTTCACGGTTTCCCGTGGCAAATGCATATTTCGCCCTCTACAGTGTAGACGCGTAAGCTATGATCTTAATCTTCAGTAAACGTAGCAACCTAGCTTTCACCATACACCATTGCACTGTTAAAAATAGTGCTTGTACAGTTTTGTTCTTATTTATTTTATTTGTTTTAAAATACCAGTTTACAAGTCTATCTTCTACATTCAATGCCATCGTTCGGCGATTTGGAAGTTTTGGACCAACTCGATAATGCTGACTTTCTAAACTCAAGTACTCGGATTCGTCGCTTCAAAGGGTCGAAAAAGAATGCTCATACGTTTCCTCGTAGCAAAGGCACTCGTATTTCACAATGGCCTCGCATGCGGTTTGTTCGTGCCGTGGATATATTTAATCCTACAGAAGAAGTTAATAAAATGATCCAAGAGGAGAAAAGCAAACAAAAAGGTACTGATTCTAGAGGGCTTGAATACAATAATAAGGTTTCTGAGAAGGAACATTCATATTCCCAAAAAAATCATGGTACCCATCCAGACGTTGTGTTATTCAAACCTGTGCGCAATAACAGTACCTCGCGTGAAGACAAGAAGGAACCTTTACACATACAGGGGAATATCCATGAAGATGTTCCCGCATCCAAACCCGCGAACGAATCGAAAGAGAACCGTTCTTCTAGTATTCCTTTAGACACTCCTCGCTCCCACGAAGTACCTAAGCCTAAAGGTTCACAAAAAGAAAACATTAGTGAACCAAAGGGAGAAGCACAGAAAACGTTTGACAACCGTTATGGAAGAGAGAAACCCTGCGTTCTTTCGGATACGGAGGAGAATTTACCGGATGAAGACAGTACTGACACAGATTTAAAATTCAGCATGAACAAGTTTGCCAACTTGTCTATGAACTCTGAAAATGATGAAGATGATGAATCCATGGAAGGAGATGATGACATTGAGAGTATAAACGCAGAATCTACCGATGAGAATGAACTATCTTTTAACATGGATTCAGATTTTCTTAATGACCAACATGACGAGGATTATGATTACGATGATGAAGAATTAGCAAATGTCTTGGCTGAAACCGAAAATTTAGAAGACGAAGAAGTAAACGCTTTGCTAAATAGTGTTTTCGATGACAGTGACGATTCCGAAATCGAAGCTTACCTCAGTGTTGGAGACACTGGTGCAAATGACTTTACCCTTTATGATTACGATAGTGATGATGAGCCGTACCAAAGCGCAGCTCAGGAACCGTCAAAAGAGTTCACCAAGAAAGGTAACAAGAAAAAAGAAAAACCAAAGAAACCATCCAAAAAAGAAACAAGAGCTAAAAGGAAGCTTGAAAGAAAAGCTGGAAAATCAGTTGCAAATCGACTCGCTAGTGCTTATGATGTCGACGACGACATTGCGCAGGAGTTAGAAATGTACTCTCATCTTCAAGAACAGTGGATAAAAGATCACCAGAAGAAAGCGAAAAAGCGTAATGAACGCGAAGAAAAACGCGCACTGGGCCTATTAGGGAAAAAATCTAGCAAGAAATTGGCTAAAAAAGCAGCAGCAGCTGATAAAGGTTCGGATCCCGATAGTCCTACTCTATCCAAAGCAGACCATGCGTTCATCATGGACGCATATAAGCGGGTGCAGCAGTTATCTCTTTCAGGAGTGGATGAGGTTTCTCTACCTGCGTGTCGGAAATATGTGCGTCGTCTAGTTCATGAAATGGCTAATCGGTTGAATCTCCGTTCTCAAAGCTATGGTTCTGGTAAGAAACGGTACACAGTTCTTTCTAAAACTTCCCGATTCAATTCCTATGACATAAATAGTGCATCGTTAACTAGGATTCTACATCGTGTGCAGCTGTCTGTTGGAAAGCGATCTGGAATTCCTGGGAAACCAGGTAAAAAGCCTAACATTATGCTTGCTTCAAAGCGTACTGTTACCAGTGCTACCAAGCTATATGAAGGCCAGGTTGTTGGTGGAGATGCTCCTGAAATCACTCGCGCTAATCCTGGTCGTCGTATGTTAGAACGACTAGGGTGGTATGCTGGTAAAGGGTTAGGACATCCAGAAAATGAAGGCTCTCATGAAAGTTTGCGTGCTATCGTGAAGACTAGCCGCAGTGGTTTGGGCTAGAATCCATTCAATTTGCATTGATGACGAGATTGGACATAGTTGACATGAATTATTTGTCGTTTTTTTTTGGTATACTTCGTGGAAGCATATACTACTGAGATGTATCTTTAGGTTCTTCTTGTACATAGGCTACACATGTCAAAATAAAAAAAAATAAACAGCAAGTGAAGCATCCCTTTGATTCTTCCTTTCTTATTTCTGTTCGTAAAAATTATTCATCCATCTATCTATTACATTTGTGAAACTATTCCTTCTAATATAAAATCATGCAATCATGCAAAGTTAAAGTTACTCGTTGGGTTGCGTTATGACAAATAGGACACTCGTGCGCGTCGTAAAACTTGTAACGGATGTTCACAATACAAGATCCGATCTTTTGGCGAAGTCCGAGTATTTTCCCTTAGCACAGCACAAAAGGTACAAGGTGTTTTAATCCAGGCTTGTTGTTTCTACTCGAAACGCGTACATTCCTTTACTTTACTGGGTTTTTGTTTCAGTAAAAGAAAATAATTTTCTGTGCCATTTTTCCTATCTTTTAAAATTGGTCACTAAACCCAGTTATAGATCAGTCAAGGCTTGACTGTACTTTTTTTCACATAATTTCACTCTTTTCATATAGTCGTTCGTTTTTTATGCTTCTGGATATTATAGAATCCATTGTGTCTAGGTTTTTTATACTAGCCAACGCATAATTTTAATTTGGATACCCGTTCATGCTTGGATCTAGCAAGTTTTAATAGATCTTCGTTCTTTTTCTGATTATCTTCATTCTTTTCTTATTTACATTCTTTTTATATAGAGGTTTTAACGTTTCTTCGGGCGTTAAGTTTCCTAGGATTAAGTTGATTGTCGAGTATATTCTGGTTGCGGAACTATGAAATCGTTTTATTACGGGTCGCTGGCCGTGCGGTTTTTACAAATCATTGTGCTATTTAATATAGGGAATCGCCTAGTATATGCAGATTTGAATAGTCAATTTGGATGCTACCAAGTTGATGAAAGTTTAAGTGTGAAAGGCAGTTACCAATACCTTACTCCTCAGTATTGTTATGATCATTTATGTAATGACGATCCTAATGTTGCTTTTGTTGCTATACGCGGAAAAAATTGCTATTGCGGTAATACGCTTACAGCCAAATCGGTCGATTCCAGCAGTTGTACCGAACCCTGCCCTGGTTTTGGTAATTTGAAGTGTGGTGGTGATCTGTATTGGTCAGTTTACTTGACCGGTAACGGTATTCTGCATACATCGTCTTCTCAGAGTTCTTCGACTACTTCTTCTACTCAATCATCTTCACAGACTTCCTCTACGCCGTCATCTACGACAAGTTCAACATCAAGTTCTGCACCGTCTTCTTCCTCCCAACCCCCATCTTCCAGCCATTCATCTTTTAATAGTTCGTCGTCCAGTTCATCATCTTCCCATACACCAACTACATTTGCTTCGTCCTATGTGAGAACAGTGACTCCTAGTCCCACAAGCTCTTCGTCATCTGTAGCTAGCTCAACAAAGGGTAATCAGAGCTCAAAATCAAATAACTCATTGAACGCTGGTGCAATTGTTGGTATTGTGATTGGTTGTGTTGCCTTTGCAGTGGTAATCGCTTTATGTGTTTGCTTATACTTTTGGTATAGAAAGTTTAAGGCAAAGATGAATGCTAAGGATGATATTACTTTCCCCTCCTATAAAAGTGAACTGGATTCGCGTCTTGATCCCGGCATGCTGAACAACCGCAACTCCAGTGAATCGTTGGCAGATAGTCAAGACTATTCAAGAAGAATTTTAAGGGTCATGAATTAGAAGAAGTATTAATGTATGAATCTTTTACGTCACTACATTTGGAGACAACCTTCTATACCTACTCAGATGTCTTCATGTGAGATTATTTTCCTTTACATAAAGAAAAAAAATGCGTGTCTTATTTCTCGCTTTGATATTTATTTATTAATTTACTTCCTTGGTTTATACTTATTTTTCTTTTTTTTTTACAGGTTTCTTTTCGGCTTGAAATCTTTCCATTTATTTCGTTTTACTTAATTTTATATTTTTTTAGTTCTGACGGATTTTTACATTTTTCTTCTTCGATTCTTTACCCTTGTGGGAAGAACATTTCCAAATATTCTGAGGATGCTCTTTGAGCACATCCAAGTCTCAAGCAATCTGCAGACGTGTAAATGAGTGCAATCATTTCTGCAGAACATAATTGAATGTTTTTGTACTTTAGCTAAATTGTTTCAACGGTGCTTGTCTATTAATGGTTGAGCAAAGAAAATTTTAAATCAATCCCCTTAGATGTCTTTTCCTTTTTATATCACTAGATCTATTTTTTTTTTATAATCCAATGGAGGATACGCGACCTTTGGAAACAATGACTTACTGTGAACCCTCGTGCTGATTAGCATGTTGAAGGAAGTCCTTGTGTGAATATTTTTGATTAGACCCCTCCATGTTGTCACTGATTGGAAAAAAGGACTGTGTATAGATCCCTGACTGTGAAACCATCATTTCTTTCTTAAGGCCACAGTCAGCCAGTTCAGCGAAATCTGTTCTCTTGTTTCTCCTCTGGTTGTATCCTAAAACAAAGTCACTCTTTCAATTGCTTTATAATATGTTATTCCCCTGCTTTCTTGGTTTTAATGAATTGAAATTTCCAATTCAACGATACAAAAGTAGTATACCTCTATTTTAAACCCTTTTCCAACCTTTTCATTTTTATTTGGGCTAAAATCTATAAACATATTATATCTTCAAATCATATGTTTTGTTTAACCCTTCCTCTTGTCACATGAAAGCTCTTACTCTACTCTTTGAGCATCTAGATCTAGCACAATTAGAAATGGATTGAAACATTCGTATTATCTTCATTTCGCTGTAAAGAAACAACATTGCTTTATTGAATTCATTGTCAAAAGTTTTAACAAACTGACACCCTCTTCTTCTGCTCTATAAAACGTTTTTAGCCTCTCTTGACTCGAAGTTTATACAGTGTGTATCCATTGTCTGTACTTCCTCCGTGTGATATACCTTTTATGAGCATATGCTTATAAAAATACCCATATATGTTTATACACCGTTTCAACGTCATTTTCGTTGCTGGGAAAGATGACGTCAGATTTCACATGAGATATATATGTCCAAATCCTCTTCAGTGCAGCTGGCTAATATTTGCATATCGACTTTAACATAACTGCCTGTTGAGATATTCCTATACCAAATAAACCGTGAAATTTAGAAATATCTTTATATTTATTGCTGGATCCTGCCAAGAGTCATAAAAAACAAAATGGCTAGAACATTTCAAGAAAAGCAGCAAGGCCGCAGAATGAGAATGAGCACTGGCAACATTTTTTCAAGAGTCTGGAATTCAGTCGTCTTTGGTTTTGGTGCAGCTTTGGGTGCTACTGCGGCTAGCGCCATGCTTGGTGCCTGTTGCGGTGGATAATTTCTGAAGTTCCAGAAGACGAAAACGATAAAGTCAAATAATGCTTACGATTAACGGTGTTTTAATGCAATAATCCACAGAAAAGATGTCAGGAGATGACCTATAACTCGAGACATCTGTAAACAAGTTTGTTTGATGCAATTATTTTTACTTTATCCTCCTCTTTACTTTTTTTTTTTGCTATTTGGAAACCCTTTCGATTCTATAATTTATTCCTACGTGTTTGTTACATTCTTGTCTTTATTTTTTTAGTTTTTTTTTTTTTTTTTTTTTTTTTTTTTAACACTTTTGTATTCAAAATATTTGCTAGTTCACTCTTTTAATAACTAGTACGCAATGAACAAACTTCCAATCGGGAGTTTGAGATTGAGTGATTGTTGAAGAAGAATAGATTTGTGCATGTACTTGTCTTGGCATATAATAATTATTTGTAACCGCTATAATTTGAAAGTCTCAATATGACAAAAGTCGCTTGAGCATAGTAGTAATGGAACTTGAGAATTGAAATTTGCAATCTACCCACTAACAGTAAGAATCTATATTACTTTACAATCCAAACATTTTCTACTGGCGCTACTTTTCAGAGCAAAGCTTGAAACGAATTTGGATTACCTGTTCTGGTGTCATTTGGTCTTTGGGCTAGTAATACCAATGTAGGATGTGGACACACTTAACCAGTGCCACCTATTTAAAATAAAACAAGCAAACGAGACTTTGCATGTCTTATTAAATTGGCTAGTTTTTAAAAGAAAACTAAGTCTAATTTGTTGAAAGAGAATATAAAATTTGTCAAAAATGCGAGGTTTCGACCGTTTTGCATTAAAAACATGGATTCAATGGTTAGCCCTTGTGGCTCTCCTCTTGGAGGTCGTTACTGCCTCTGTGGACCTAACAGATGAAAGTTATTCTGACGTCGAAAATGGTAGATGGTTTATCAAGTTTTATTCACCATCCTGTCCTGCCTGTAAACGCATTGCTCCTCTGTGGGAAGGTATGGCAAAGAAGTCGGAAGAGAAGGCAAATCAAGCCAATGTTCATATCGGCGAAGTGAATTGTAACGAACATGTCAATCTTTGTCGAAAATTGGAGATTAGGCAGTTCCCTACCCTTCGATTCTCTGTAAATGGTGAGAATAAACAAGAAGTAGACTACAGCGGCTCTACTACTGAGGCTTCTCTTTTGGACTTTGTCGATGCTCGTATTGCCGAGGCTGAAAAAGAAATTGACTCTGAAACTACAGATGTACCAACAGAAGCCTCTAAAGTCGTTACCCCTTCCACACCTACCCTTACAGTTTCTACAAGTTCTTTGTCATTGGTAACTTCTCCTACTGTATCCAAGAGCTCTAGTGACGATTTCACTGATTTGCACATGGCACAAGTTTCTGCCAAAGTTTCTTCCATAAGCCATACCTCTGCTCCTTTGGCACAGTCTTCCTCTACTAAAGGGAAAGGTACTGGTACGACCAAAGAGGGTTCTCTCACTTCTTCCGTTATCAGTACTCTTCCTGCTTCAGAGAATGCTGAAGGAAAAACAACTGCTACTTCGGTGTCTGCGTCCTTACAGTCCTTTACCTCCACAACATCTGAAGCTACCTACGCTATTCAAACTGCTCCGAATATTCCTTCTGAAGGAGGAAATCTCACGGAGCCTTCCGATAAAGATGCGGAAAACCCCAATCAGCCTATTTTCAATCCTGTTGGACGTTCAAAACCCTTACTCACCCAAGAAGACATAGATGGTGCCTTATCGAGTGACGTTGGCTGGTTTGTTCTTTTTTTCTCTTCTGATTGCAAAGATTGTCCTGATGTATCTACCGCTTGGAATTCAATGGCCGGAAGAATGAAAAATAAACTCAACATTGGACATATCGATTGTAGCAAGCAAAAACCCAGCTGTAACAAGCACAAGGTTCAGAAAACTCCTTCTTCCTTCTTTTTCAAAGGGGATGAATACGTGGAATATTTCGGTCTCTTCAAAGTTGGTGATCTTACTAGTTTTGCCGAAGACGCTGCCAATTTCGAGATCCGTGAAGTCGAATTTTTTGATACAACAGAAAGTGAAAAACATGGAGACGTCTTCTTTTTGTATTTCTATGATGACAAGAGTGTTGATAGCCTTGCTACAATTCGTAAAACTGGTATTCAACTCCTTGGTCATGCCCGACTTTACCTTACAAAATCTCAACAACTCGTGAAAAAGTACAATGTCAATAGTTTTCCAAAGTTGATTGTCGTTAAGGATGCCACTCCTAGTTATTATCCTACTAGTGTAGCATCTGATATTACCGATTACAGAAGGATTTTGAATTGGATGAAAAACAATTGGCTTCCGGTTCTTCCAGAACTTCAAACATCTAATTCTGATGAAATCGCCAATACTGATACTGTTGTTCTATTTCTTTTGGATCCGGAGTCGTCTGAGTTCCCTGAAACTAAAGCTACTGCTCGAAAGATCGCTTCGGACTGGTTGAATAAAGAATCTCGGGAATATCAGATGGCTTGGAAAGAAGAAACCGATAAAAAGAATGCTCATATGAACAAAGCTGAGGAAAAGAACGATGCAGAAGCCCTGGAGGCTGCTCGGAATATGAATGTCAAGCATAAACCCGCTTCTAAACGTTTCGCCTGGGTTAATGGAAATTATTGGGCAAAATGGCTTAATAACTTCAATTTTGATATCAAAAACTCTGGACCAAGAGTGGTGTTATATGATGCCGGCAAGAACCTATACTGGGACACAACTTCTAAAGGTGAGCCCATTACTGTTAAGGATGATGTAGTTTTCAAGTTTTTGAAGGATGTAGAATCTAATCCCAGCTCTTTGAAGCCTAAAAAGTTAAAAGAAAATGCTGGCTTAGAATATTTAGCTTCCTATGGTTTGGATAAACGTGCGTTATACTTGATTTGCGGTGTCGTTTTACTTGGTATCTTTGTTTCATTACTTGGTGCAAGAAGGATCAGAAGTCTTGAGCGCCGACACCGTTCTTCACCCATTTTGCCCATCGCAACAAAGAATGCGGGTAATACTGGAAAATTTGATTAATTCGTTATTCATGGCCTGCTCTATTATCGAAATTTGGTGATTATTATGAAATCTCTATCTATTGTTGCATTATGATTATTATTCTGTCGTTTTTATAGGTAATTGCTTCGAGGATGTTTTCAAGTTAGCAATTAAAACATATTAGTATATCTAATCTTTGTTCTTTGGTATATAATAAAATTACGAGTTTGACAATTCTATTCAAAAACTCATTCATATTACAGGATTTAGAAATACAGAAGAAAAAAAAAACAAAAAAGATAAATATATGTACCAAAAATTCCCATTTATATAACTAGTATTCAAAATTAAGCATCATTTCAACCTTAAATCCCTTTTTTTAATTCTTACGAACCTCAAACAACATTAGAAAATGCACGTTTCTTTCCATCAACTCCCAGCAATGAATTATCAACATCCTCAAGAGATGTTTTATGATTCAAATCCCACTCGTTTCTTAAGTATGTCAAACCAGCAAGATTGTAACCCACAAGCGATCGCTCTTCGACTAATGAACCTCGAAGACTGTTGCGAATATTATTTAGTAAGGGTCGCATTTTTATTGTAGCTGTTAATTGACGATGATATGTTTTCAATAAAAAGAAAATAATTCTAGAAATCAAGGGAATAGACCACTTCTTGCTAGCCCATATATCAACAAAGCGGAAAAGGGACAAGACCTGATCAAAGGGAAGTACCAACAGAGCATCATCCAAATGACTTGTACGAACTTTCTTAAAGGTATTTAAAACGTATTCTTCCGCTGAAACATTTAAGTGGGCTAATATAGGATTACGCGGGATTCTGGATTTGTTCGGATTGCTAAGTTTATCAATTCGATGTTGTATTTCCTCGTCCAAATCTTTAGCACCAATAACTAATGCATCGAGAATCTTCTCACCATCCTTTAAACTTTCCACGGTTTGTTTATTAACTGTAGCAACATTATCTTCTGTTGTATCTTCGTTTCTCTCTTCGGCACTGTAACTGGAGACCAAAGTTGATTCGTACTGTTCCTCAAGTTCGCGTTCTCGCTCTTCTTCTAAGAATACTAGGTCATCAGATTGTGCCCATACACGGATAGAGTGATCATGTGAACCAGTATAAACCGAAGTTGGAGCAACAGCTAATGACCAAACTTCAGAATGATGACCGCGTAATTTCAAGATAAGATCAAAAGTGTCACCATCCCAGTATCTAACTTCCTTATCCTTAGAGCATGTAAAAAAGTTTCGGGAGCCAGGTTGAAACGCAACTTTCATAACAGAATCCTGATGAGCGAAAATTGATTTATGGCAATCACCAAAGTCTAATCCCCATAATTTGACATTCTTATCAGCACTGCAGGTAGCTAATAATTTAGAGTCGTGCGCAATGTCCATTGAGAGAACAGGTAATTTGTGTCCATACAAATTCAAAAAGAATTTTAAAGTATCCAAATAGTACACCTTAACTGTATTATCAAGTAAAGATGCAGTTATAAGGCGACCATCTGGAGATATTGTTGTCGCGAGAACATCATCTGCAAAGTCGATTTGACGGGTTTGCTCAACCCTCAAAGCGAATACTTTGACAGAAGTACCGGGAGCATAATCAAAAGAAGGTTTTAAGGACCATAACTTCAAAGTTTTGTCTGCAGAGGCTGTAGCAAAATATGATCCATTATGTCCAATAGCCAAATCCCAGATAGGACCATTATGGGCTTGAATACGCTCCAACAAAGAAGAACTGGCAACGTCAAATAACTCGATTTCTCCCGCTTTATTGACCGAGAGAATTTGCTTATCTGCATTAACGAATGCAGCCGCCAATACATAACCACAGTCAAAAGTACGAATACAAGAACCTGTTTTATGATTCCAAATCTTTAATGAACCATTAGCACCACTTAAAACCATTTCGTAGTTAGAGGAAAGGGCTAAAGTTCTAACATCTGCACGATGACCTGGTAATTCGATGGAATTGGTACGAGCTGCTCGTTCTGTCAGAGGGGTAGAAGCGTCTGCCTTGGTATTTACATTATAGACCTCAATGGAATTATTTTGAAGAGTAACAACGAATACAGGGTTACGTCGATTAGGGATCCAAGAAAATGAGGAAACACGAGAAGGAGCACGAACGACAGCAAAAGGTTCAAACTCATCCTTCGTACTCAGCTCAACCTCGTCGGTCTTTTTACGTCTACGGCGACGATTCATGATTTTTTCCATCTCAGAAGGAGTCCTTATGCGAAAAATTTCAATTAAACGATCATGGGCCTGAAAAACTACAAATCGACCAGAATCATAGAAGTCAAGGGAAAGTGGACGGTCTCGGCTTTGGCGAGGAACACTTCCTATTAACTTCAAAACTTTAGTTGTAGGTGTAATGTTTCCATCAGCAGGAAAAGAGATTTCCCAAACTTTGACATCTGCGTCACTACTAGCTGTCAAACAGCGTTTCCCGTCAGGAGATACTGACATCGCCCATATTTCTCCCTGATGATTGACATGTGTTTCGACACAATGCTGAATTGAAAGATCCCAAAGCTTTAAAAAGGAATCCTTACCAGATGATAACAAGTATTGGTCTGCGTTGGTGGCATCAATTTCCATATTTGTAGCAGCACCATCTTCAAGACCGTCTGTGGTTCCATTTTCGTTTACTTCTTTTAAATCACGAGGGGTTAAGAAGATGAGTTTCGTCACTTGATCTTTGTGACCACGAAGTCTATATAAACCAGTTTCGTTCACAACATCCCACAAAATGATATCTGTATCTTTGCTACCACTAGCCAGTCGAGTACCTGTTTGATCAAAAACCATAGTAGAAACAGCACTCTTGTGACCATTCAAAGTCAAGAGCAATTCCCCTTCTTTCCAAAGACGAATCGATCCATCCTCATAGCCAGCAGCATACACATCGCCATGATTCGTGAGACACGAGACATTGAAGGGGCAATCTGTATCCTTCCACTTAGACGACAATTGACCAGTTTTGAGATCCCATTCTAAAATGCTTTCGAGACCTCCAACAACAGCTTTGCCTACGGATTTCGCCGATTCAGATGGTTGCGTTACGATATTACACCCGGATGAAGCGACGACCCCAAAGAATCCTGAGGGCTCGTAACGGGTATAACTTTTCACCATGGCGTTTTCCTCGTCCTAATGGCGTTCTAAGGTTGTTGGTAGAAGCAAAATGAAAGGCAGTCTGTTCTTCCTTTTTCGAATATAACGAGTACTGTTGTTACTCGTTCCAAACAATACCACATTAAGTTTTCCTCCGTTATTTATTATTTGCCATAGTACTTGATATCGTTATATATACTCAAGGTGTAGTAGTAATGGCTCGTTTTAAACCATTTTACACATTCTGACGCACCTCCTTTTCCATAGTTTTGTCAACAACTTGATATAACAGTGTATTTTGGTAAGAGGTTACTTGAATTGCCTCCTTTTTTATTTGTTATTCTATTTCATGTGAAAAGAAAATAAATTTTCTTTGAAGTCTGTTTGTTTTGGGGTTATTCCTTCAGTAAGCTTGAAAGACCAAGTTTCTTTGGTTGGGTTGCAAAAAAATTTGAGAATTGATCTACAGAAAACGAGTATTCTTCAAATTTTCTACTATTCAAAGGCTTTAATAAAGGTTTCGTATCTATTAACATACTGGTACGGAAGCTATTGGCAATGCCTCCTACACCAAGGTCCGCAAATCAAAGATACGCGCCTTACGATGCAAGAGCAGCACGGTCACCCAGGGAAGCCGCTGCGATTGCTGCGGCTTCTCGTCAGCGTAGAGGCTCTAATGAGATTTCCTTTTCTGTTGATGAGGCATTAAATGAAGGTCACGATGAGTCTGCAGAATTCAGCGGAGGCACGGAAAGAGAAGTCATCGACCAGCATATCGATGATGGAGAGCAACAGGTTCCAGAAGCTCGAAGAGCTCCTCAATCAGTTCGAAGCTTGGCGTATAATGAAAGTGTACGATCACCTGAAAGAAGAAGAAATGAGTTGTTAGCAGACCTAGAAGGTCTAGACAGCATTGAAGATGTCTCTCTTCGTGAGTTATCTCATCATCCCAGTCTTTCAGATAATTTTCCGTCAGGTGTCGATGATGTTATTGATTTAACAGCAACCGAACAGAAACAAAGTCAACCAAAGCAAAGAAAAAGAAAACAGAGGCCTAACCAGGAAGCTGCACCTCAGGTGGATTCACCGAACAACTCTCAAAGATTGGCGGATTACAAGTGTGTGATCTGTCTAGATAATCCCGAAAATTTGTCTGCTACACCTTGTGGTCATATTTTCTGTAATTTCTGTATTTTGAGCGCGTTAGGAACTTCCACTGCAACGCAAAAATGCCCTGTCTGTCGAAGAAAAGTACATCCAAAGAACGTAATTTGCTTAGAAATGATGTTGGGTAGCAAGTAAAACAACAACTAACGATTTATGAAGAACAAAAAATGAATTATCATTATTATCATTACTCATGTCTATTTCTCGTAAACAAATAATTAACCCTTCCAGTCAGAATCCCAAAGGAAATATCTACATTGAAACGGTTGTGTATCATCGTTAGAGACTGCATTGGAATTTTCAACAACTTCTCCAATCGGTCGAGCACACATCCAAAATTTTCGACCATAATTTATACCCGGCTTTTTCACGCTTAGTAACTTACACGGTTCTTTATGTCCATCACATAGGGGAGCAGATTTTTTTTGGAATATGCTCTTCCATGCCGTTACAGTTTCTGTATTAGGAAAATTAGCACTCGTGACTTTTGACTTAATCTCATCTACTTCAATTATTGGAGTAGGATTTTCTGTTCCTTGTTCTAAATTTTCCATTGCTTGAGGTTTTTTAAAAAAGAAAGAGGATAACTTAGGCTGCTGTTCTGTTCGTCGACGCTTTTCAGCCGGGCCATTCTCAGGCACAGACAATGGGGTATTGCTGTTAGTGGATGGTGAGCAAGATGGTGTTTTGAGTGTTTCCGCAATATTTATATCTGATTCTGACTTTGACTTTTTTGTCTTTTCAAACTGTTGAAACATCGCATGTATATTTTTGGACGGTCGATATGCCGAGTGATGACATGCAGCCAAAGAAGGAGGATCTTTCGCATGAGTAAGTAAATTATTAAGTGATGTATCATCTAATGAATCTCTTAAATCCATGTAAACAGGACAATGATCAGATCCCATGACATGTGCCATGATATCTGCATCTTGTACCCATGGCAGGAGGTCCGGAGTTGCTAGCGTATAGTCGATTCTCGTACCTAAAATTGTAAGATATTTATTAATTAATTTATCATTACCATAGTTTGTGGGTCTCATGTTAAGTCTGGTGTTCCAGCAAGTGAACATGCCCTTTCTTGTAGGATGCCGTATTCGTCCTATATCGAGTAAAAGCCCAGATCTATGTGGCTTCAATAATTCTCTTAACCATTTTCTTGATTCACTTATACTAGGGACAAATGATTCTTTTATTATATCTTTTTGGTCTGCCGTGTCGATCGAATCGCAAAGAATATTTACATCTCCAACTAAGACAACATTCCGTTTTCCTTCCTTTATAAAAGCTGATATTCTATCTCGTAAACATTTGTAAAAAGCCTTTCGATATTCCAACCTATGGTCTCCAGAATTGACAGGGCAATAAACGCCAATTAGAATGAAAATACCCAGGTCTAGTATAATACACCTTCCTTCATCATCAACCCATTTTGCAGTCTTTCTGTCTACATCTTTAGGGTAGTATCCAATCTGTTCATGTGAAGGAGCTTCAATATAAGAGTACCGTTGGTTTCGAACAGGTAAAATTCCAGTAATTCCTTCTTCTGCCTTTATTGGTGTGCATAGATCTTTTTTTACATAAATACCAACTCCACTATAACCTTTTCTTGTATTAGGAAATGTAAAATACCCTTCATATCCCTCAACAAGAGCAAATTCTTGAGGAAAATTATCCTTTTGCATCTTTAATTCTTGGAAGCATACGATATCTGCTTTTAGCTCTTCAAAAACTTCTTTGTAGGAATTCTTTTTGTTCCATGGGTGATAATTAAATGGATTTTGTATACCATTTACATTCCAACTAAGGATTCGCATAATTGCTGTTTAAACGAAGAGGTGTTAGTTGATTGAGTATAGACAAGCATAAGCATCAAGAACATGCCTAGAAAAGCAGGCTACTTAAAAAATCTTAAAATGATTAGGTCTAAAACATGTAGGAATATTATAGTTTTTTTCAATATGAATGTACAAAGACTTATTTAGAAGGCGAAACTCAGTATGAGGATTTACAATGTATAAGACCTAACCAAATGTTATAAATAAAAAGATATGAAACCTATTAAACAAAATATGCAATAAGTTAATGAATGGCTGTGAAAGAACGGGGGCTAAGACTGCATAGTAACGAAGGTATGGTTAAATTTCAAAACTTTATAAAGACATTTGAATGGATATACTCCATATATGAGAAGTTAATTCAAAAACCGACATATACGATTCAAGGCTTCTCTACATGACACTTGCTCTTGCTAATGAAGTGATGAAGGACACAAACGCTGCTGAAAAAAGAGTAACGAGAAAAGAATAATCATCATGAAACCAAAAATTTACCCTTCTATGAGGAATTATTAGGAGACTCATGCAACTCTTCGTCCGAATCATGTACGTCGGAATCTGAATTGCCTTCATCGATGGGATTTCCCGTTGCATCGGTTAAGTGTATAGTATCAACATAATCGGCTTCAACCGGATTCTCTGTTGGCTCTATATCCACATCCTCTCTATCAGAAAGAATATCTTCTTGCGCCAATTCCTCAGCAACATCTTCTTGCTCTAATTCATCTTTTTCTTCCATTCCATAAGACGTTTCCTGCTCAAGCTTTTCCTCTGGATCCATTCTGCTTTTCTTCGTAGATTTATCTTCGTCTACTTGAGGAATTCTCAACTTCTTATCTTTCAATGCAGCTTCATAAGCTATTTTTGTCAGCTGTATGTGCATAGAGGAAAACATACCTTGTAGATGAGCTTCTAACTGACTGGTGAACTCGGGATATTCTATCTCTTGTAGAGCACTTAAAACATCCTGGGGCATGACGATTTTCCGATTTCTTGTTGAAGAAATTTCACCGGCTCTAAACAATAGAGTGGGTCAGTTTACACGTCAATTATAAATATGTTTAGACAATAACAAATCTTAGTTTTCTTTATATCTCATGTTATCCGGTAAAGAATACATACGCAGATGTTAAATAACTGGCGAACAGAGTCGCTGAATTCGTAATGGCCTTCACAGCTTCCTTTTGAGCTGTACTTTTCTGGGGTAAAACCTGCTTAATTAAACGCATAACAATAGAGCGAGGAAGAGCCAAATCATCTAGCTCAGTATGTTCTCCAACATTCGTTGGATTCATTTTGTAAGTATTGTAATCGGTTTCCGCTGGTAGTCCAGGGACGTGAAAGACAACTTACGCGTGTCTGTATTGTTTACAATTTAAAGAGCGTTCCAGCGTTTTATATGAGAATATAATGTTACGTTTTCTCGTTAATAAATTATAATTTATCTTGAAGTATACGTTTTCTTCTTGATTACTATAATGGGACAGAAAGTACTATTTTGAAGAACATGAATATAAAGTTAACTAGTTGAAGGCATCTGAATTGAAATAAAAAAATTCTACAGCTATAGATAATTCACTGCGAAGCAGATATCTTAGTAAGTATAGCTAGTATGTGTCTGCAATATTCCGAAAAAACTGGTAAAAATAAAGGACGAGGCATACAGTTAAAAAAGGTTATAGTCAATTGGTTTGATTGATTTGGCCAAAAACCTTTCATTTGACGGTCTTTAAACCTATTGACAAGTACCCATATTCATAAGCAATAAAAGAAATGAGAGTGTTTGACTCATCTGTAATTTGTAAGCCTATGAATATTTTCTAAGCTTTCATAGAATAAGGCAAAGAAAGAATATATGACCATACCTAAGGAATCAGTAGCTCTTCTTCTTTTCATCAAATGAATGCTTCTTAAAAAGGAAAGCAGTCAATGAATTCATCAATATTTTTATAATACACCAGTTTAGCATCGATTCCTGTTAGTGCATTCATACATAGCGCCCATTTTGCTTTCCAAGTTGAATCTCAGAAACTTCTTCTTTACTTTACCACCTTCAATAGTCTTTTACCTAAGGAAGAAGTAACGAAAATATAGCGACTTGAATACCTTCACTGTTCAAGTAAAAGAATACACTAATAATTTTATTTTATTTTCGGCTTTCTCGCATATCAACCATTTGAATGAATCAGGCAGGTCAAATTATTCCGTTTACAACATCTGGCTCCCTGGTGGATTATGTTGACCGTATGGTTTCCCTTTTTTTTCTATTTCTAACATTTATTTCTGTAGGGAAAGTGATAGTCGTTCTACGAGATGGTAAAAAGCTAATTGGCATTCTCCGGTCCTTTGACCAATTTGGTAAGTTTTGATTTCGTTTAGTTTGTTTCGGAATTCTTAAAGGTCAAATTTTTAACTTCTATAGCTAATCTTATGCTCCAATACACTATCGAAAGAATTTATGTTGATGATATGTATGGTGACATTGATCGAGGTGTTTACATTGTGCGAGGTGAAAATGTTGTATTACTAGGAGAATTGGTAAGGCTTTATACAAATTTGGAAGCGTTTATTATGAAACGTGAAGCATCTTGTTTTGTTATCGTTACTAACCAGTTTAGGACTTGGACAAAGAATATGAAATGGAAAAGGGATTACGCCGCGTTTCAGCAGAACATCTGTACCCATTATCGAAGCAACGTTCTGATGATAAGCGAAAAACTCTTCGGGAAAAAACCAAAAAATTGAACACCGTTGGTTTCAGCGTCGATTTTGGACATGATGATTTGTACTAAAAATTGCAAACGTGTACCTTAATTTTATTTAGCTAACTATAATATTTCACTTCTTTGGTCTTGTCAATCTGTTGTCTGTATCGTTTATTTCTTACATTTTTGAAAGAATGGAAATCTGTAAGGTTTTGAATGATATCTAGATTGAGTCAATGAACGAATTATGAATGTCTGTTTCCGATTCATATATTATAATTATTATTATTATTTGAAGACGTGACGTATAAGGTACCTTAGAAAGAATTAGCAGAATTTGTCGGATGGTGATTTATTGTTACTAGATCTTTTTAACTCGGGCATCTCCATTTCATCTTGCAAAGAAAGGGAAACAGGCGGTCGGTCCACTGCAAGATCGATGTCCGAAGCCGGCCAAATCCAATGTAAGAGCATCATAACTAAATAATCCAACGTTATTAATATACAAAATAATTTACCAGCCCATTGACCACAACCGTAGTAAAGTTTTAGACGATTAATAAGACGCAGATTAGGCTCTGCGCATATACTATCATAAACTTTTTCAGTTCTTTCTGCAACGTCAATCCATGAATACATTTCTTTTACCTCATCGTGGAAGTTAACGGTCTGAATCTTATTGTTCAGGTAATCAGAAATAGTATTCGACAACGTTCGAGCTAAATCATCTTCCTCAGGTCTGGCAAATCTGGTCATATGAGAAGGCAGAACTTCAGGAACACCACCAACCTTGGTGGAAATAACGTACAAACCACAACTGGCCGCTTCCACCAGTACGGTTCCGAACGCTTCAGTTAAACTTGGGTGTAAGTAAATATGTCCGCGCACCATAACATCCCGAACTTGGTCATGCCTAACTGACCCTAGCATCTCCACTCTATCTTGTAGCATATACTTTTCACGCATTTGTTCCAGATCAATTGCTTTTGGTCCATCTCCTGCAATAACAAATCGAACCTTGCGGAATTCCGAACAAATTTTAGGAATAATGGCAATCAAAAGATCAATTCCCTTGTTATAATACAACCTTGAAATTACGACGATGGTCACTTGTGCACAGAGTTAGACAAAAAGTAAAAAAATAAAAAAGAGAAATTGAAAAGCAATATACATACGATAATCTTTAGACGCTTTTGAAGGATCTGGCTTGAAGTTTTCAGGTACTAATGCATTTGGAATAACCGAAACTTTTTGCGGATTCAGGACAGCACGCAGGACGGTGTTCTCTCGACTATAGTTTCACGATTAATAAAAGAACAAATTTTCATATCGTACCATGTATGAGAAACACAAATAACATGATCAATATCACTCATAGTGAACTTTAGAAGCTTATTGGTAATTATGCTTCCTGCATCAGCAAAGCCAAATAGGGAATGATCCGTGAAGCAGGTCTTTAATCCCATGGTACGTCCATGAAGAATGGCGTCGTGACATAAGAACGACAAACTTCCATGTCCGTGTACGATTTCAATTTGTTCTCGGATTATAATATTTCGGAAGATAGGGAAGAAGTAAAAAAAAGAGGGAAACGTAGTTTCACGGTATACAGTCTAACAAAAAAAATTGTAAGCAAAACATAGCTCTCTGGGAAATGTGAGTCCTAGAGAAAAACATACATGAAGAGGAACATAATAGGCCGTTAGGCCATTGGTAAGGTACCGGACACCAACACGGTCTTTATAAGCATGAGTAATTACTTTTTACAATTGTTAGTCTTCAAGGAAACGGAAGAAGTCCTATTGGATTATGCATACCTATAACTTTGTGCCCAAGGTCAATGAGTCGCTGGGATAACTGGAAAATATGTGATTCAATTCCACCTGGTTGGGGAAAGAAAAAGTCAGAAACCATACTAGATGAAAGTTAGAGTAAAGAAAATAGATTGGAAACCGCAATGCTTTGATTTCTCAAAGACAAGTCAGCCTTCCAAATTATTACCGGAGTTACATACGCTATTCGGTAACCCATTGTGAAAGGGATTTACTAAAGAATCTAAAAAAAGCTAAATCCTTATAAGTAGAATGTGCACAAGCATTTCGTTTCACAAACGGTGAAAACGATGTAAACATTCCATTCATAACAAGGCGAGTTGTTGGAATTTGTAATACTGTAAGATAATATTATTGTATTACTAAGATTATGGATTCAGAAAACCGACTTTGGTTAATTTCTCACTTGCATTAAAGAAAAATTGATCAAACTATTCAAAAAGTACACAACTTTTGCTCTATGACTTTAAAAACTGCGCTGAAAGTTCATCAGTCTACCACTTTCAAGGTACAATCATAACCCTTCCCGATAGGAAGTTAAAAAAGGATGCAAATATTCTTTTCTATCCTCTGATGTCTTCTTTACAAGTCTATAGCTCTCATTTTTCTTTTGGTTTGAATGTCATCCCTCCCTTCCATATTACAGCGAGACTAACATAAGCAAGAAGCTACAGATGTAACTCAAAGGAAAACCCCTACAGTGCTACAATATTTCTACTATAGCTAAACAGAATTATAAAATAAATAGATCGAAAATTACCTCCTTGCAGAAAAAGTTTTAAAAGGAAGTCCAAGTTACTACTTCTATTGTACATGAGTACTATATAAGGATTTAAACATCTAAACATACCAGCAATGGTCGCATGATGTAGTTGGTTATCATGTCGATCTAATAAGTCGAATGTCGCCAGTTCGAGCCTGGCTGTGACCATAACTTTTTTATTTTTTATTTTTTTTGGTTGCCCATTTTATATAATGCTATGTTTTTAGTTTATAAAAAGGAATCTTTGTAATTAATGATCATAAGTCAGTTAATAATTTTTTTTTGTTAAGAAAATACTAGCATGAGGTACAAATAAATATGCAGTATAGAATTTGAACCAGAGAACTTTGAGCTCGTTGTTTTTTCTATCTTAATATTGATTTAGTGCTACTAAAAAGGTAACAGTATGTATTTAAATATATTGATATGCATTTCTTTTTTGCTGTCAAAGAAAAAATAAGGCAAAATTCATCAATGTAAACAAACATTGCATTCGGGAAACTAACCTTAAACATAAGCGAATATTTCTCGGCTTGCGGTGAGAGCCAGATTTGAACTGAGTACAATAATTTTTAGAAAGCACACTTATAGTGCAACAGACAAAGAATGAAAAATTTAGTGGTTTTTGGAACTGATTCGCATCCACGATTAACAGAGGCCATATGTGAACATTTATGTTTGGACGTTGGCCGCGCCGAAATTGGAAAATTTAGGTATGTTTTTCATAAATGATAGAACAGCAAAAGGAAACGGATATGGGCAATAAGAAGTTAAATGAATTGACATTCCTTCTCATTCAAAAAGCTAAAAGCGTTACTCGTATAAAAGCAATGCACAAATCTCTGACGACGAATGAAAAAGCGTGCATAGTTAAAGTATATTAAGCAATGCAAGTGTGGTACTAGGGCTACATATTTGCAGTCGTAGTCTTCAAATGCCGTCCTAATCTGCTAATTTTTTCTTTTTTTTTTCTATCTTGATCCATCTCTGTGAATCATAGGCTAACTCTTCTTGTAGTAATGGAGAAACCTCTGTGAAAGTGAAACAATCTGTCCGTGGTTGCGATGTCTATATTATAAGTCCGGCTTCCGGTCAAGTCAACGACCACTTAATGGAGCTCTTGGTTATGATTTCTGCCTGTAAAACTGCCTCTGCCGTAAAGGTCACTGCCGTCTTGCCTGTTTTTCCTTACAGTCGTCAACCAGACCAAATTTTTTCTTCTCGAGGAGCTCCTCTCTTAGGATCTTCCGCCAAGGGAAGTATAGAACCAAAGCGTACTTCTCCATATCAATCATGGATTGCTCAATCTGGAACTTTAGTTGCTGATTTGTTGATGTGTGCCGGTGCTGACCACATCATTACTATGGATTTGCATGACCCTCAATTTCAAGGTTTCTTTGATATTCCCGTCGATAACCTGTTTGGTCGCCCATTATTGAAGCACTATATCGCTTTGAACATTCCCGACTATCAAAATGGAGTATGTATCTCTCCCGATGCTGGTGGCGCTAAACGTGCCACTGCTATAGCTGATTCTTTAGGTTTGGATTTTGCTTTGATTCACAAGGTAAGTCTTCTTTGCATTGAAGATCCATGTACTGATATATTTTTAGAACCGTCGTCACGAGTCCGGAACCTCATTAATGCTTGTTGGTGATGTACAAGACAAAATAGCTATTTTAATTGATGATTTAATTGACACTGCTTCTACTTTGGTGAGCGCCGCCGAATTTGTGAAGAAGCATGGAGCAAGCCAAGTATATGCTCTTGTTACACATTGCGTCCTGTCTGGCGATGCCATTGAACGTGTTAAACAATCCTGTATTGACAAATTAATTGTTACCAATACAGCACCACAAACAATTGAACCAAGTAATTGTTTCGACGTAATCGATGTTTCTCCTACATTTGCTGAGGTATGTCCAGTGAAATCACTATTTTGAACTAACACTATTAGGCTATCCGTCGCATACATAATGGTGAAAGTATCTCCATTTTATATGACCAAAATAACGTTTGGTTTTAAAACCATTGATATCGATTTGTACATATTTATTGTTTTTTTGCCAATGCAGTTTACTCCGTTGGCATGACAAAAAAGCTTTGACATACTTAACTATGATTGTCATATTCTTTTTGGGATACTTTTGATTTGCTATTGTTTGTTTTTTTTAAGGGTCAGAAAATAGATATTTTACAGACAACTTTTAATAAATATACTTTTTTTTAGATCAATTAATTGCATTGATATGAATCTAAACTATGGTAGGAAACATTAAAACGATTGTTAAATAATTTGAGGAATAAAGCGGATATCATGCGGAAAACATAACGGAATGTCAGAGAAAAATTTAAAGAACAAGAAAGTCATCTAGTAGCTGTATCAACCTTCGATGGTCAGTTGGATTTTATGGTTTGTTTTTTTGTTTTTATGAAAGCACACGCATATGGAACACATTCAATAGAAGGCTTCAATACGGTAATGGGTTCACATTAGTAAATATAACAAACCACCGGACACAACGGGAATCACCACATTATCATCTAAACCCCAAACGTCCATTGCTTCTGCAACAGCACCAATGAGTCCATTCACTACACACAACACTGGAAAGGGCATCCAAGATTGGTTTGCCAAATTATTCGGACCCCTCCGAATAATTCCCCAATATACAAAAGACGCTAAGACCCCGCAAACAAATGCACCAAGACTACCGGCTAAGCTTTTATTTTTAGCGATTTTTGGTGTGTATTTTCCATATTTGCGACCAAAACTAGAAGCTGCTGTGTCGCACCAAGATAAAAGTAAAATACTCATTACCGCAATCTCCTAAACGCATGATTGTTAGAACAACAGTTTCTCGTGGTCATGTCAATAATAAGATAAAAAATATTTAAGAGCAGAGAAGTCAACGGGCTCTTTTCTGATTCTATATTAAATCATAAATACAATTCAATTCACAGATAAAGTCCAAAAACCCGAAATGTAGTCTTATAGCTGTTCATCTCCAACGATATACGTCCTTCCAATCTTTTTAACATACCTCTGGTAAGAAACTTAAAACGATCCACGTTCCTACTAAATAAAATATAACACCGTTCCAACTGTTTTTCTCAGACTCACGCATCAACGGACCCATAACTCGATTGTACAACTGGCTAAAAGCCGGCCATTGAAATCTTATGATATCTCCTGTTAAGACTACAAGAAAACCCAACGCCAAGTATGGGGTAATCTGCTCGGCGTGAAATTCATACCATTGGAGTCCTAACGTGATGAAACCTGCCAATATAGGTTAATTAGTGCTCATCCAAATCGGTTTTCACTTACCAATTGATGTATGTAAGAGCTTTCTAGGAAGTTCATTCTTTTTAGACCATTGCGACCAAGTCAATTTTGTCGACATTAGATCGTTCTTGCTCTGTTCATTTCACTCTATACACTCGAGGTTTACTATGGAGTTTTTAATAACGATACCGAACAACAAACAATAATATACTGTAGTACCGTATACGATATACCAACTAATTTATCTAACTTCCTTATATGTTTTCGCTTCCACAAATCGTAAATTTGCGCCCATACTCATTATGTAAATAAATAAACAAGTCAATAAAATTGTATACCGAAGCCGTCTTTGGTTATGTTTAAAAGTAATTTTTACTTTTCTGACTTTGAATAACTCCTGTACATACTAGAAAAAGTAAGATATAACTGCACGCTTGACTAGAAAAAAAATCAAAGAAATGAGATATTACCCAATGCATTTACTCATTGCAGAGGTTTACAGCAACAAAAGATATGATAATAAAGTTCTTTATCAAGTATAGAAAATAAAACTGTTTACGTTAAGCATTGCTTTTGATTCAAACGTCTTTCGTTTATTTTAGTACGATTAAATCGAACCGGTTGTTATCACATCAGCGAAAAATAGTAGAAAGAACATTGGATATTTAACTATTAATTTATTAAGCATTTTATAAGGATACAATACTCAAAGATACTATTTTCCTTAATTGAAGAACCATGTTTATCAACGAAATATTACGCGCCCTCCGTAATGTCAATGATTGTATTTCCCCAAAACACAGATGGAACAAGCTGTCAACCTCCATGGCGGATTCACCTCGAAATCCGTTTAATTCTCGATCGCAATTGCCTAGGTTTTTAGCAACAGCTCCCAAAAAACCATCTTCCATTCCTGCGCCCAAAAAACCGACTTCTGGTACGCGTACCCTGTAATGTCAAATAAAGAATCATACTAACCAAACAGAAAAGGAGACTGCCCGTGTCCAATCACTTGAATTTGCTCTAGAAAACGCAAAAAACGATTTGAAACAAAAAGAAATTGAAAATGATCGAGAACGCAATGACTTACTCGCGAAATTAACAGAAGAGCGCGAACAATCTAAAGCCCTTCAAATTCGCCTCTCTTTGATAGAGAAACAAGACTCAGAACGAGAGGCTAATAATAATGAAGTTGTTGAAAGACTCAGATCTGAAAATGGGTCTCTTGTCTTAGAACTTTCAAAAGTCAAGTCGGATTCTACCCAGGAAACTTCTTCACTCCGAACTGAAATAGAGAAAACTCAGCAAGAATTAAGCGGGAAAAATTTTAAATTTGAAGACTTACAACAGAAGCACAAACTTCTTGAAGAGAACACGTCTCAATTGGAGAGTCGTAATACCTCTTTGCAAGAACAACTGAACCTAAAGCTAAACGAACTATTGGATAAAGAGCAACAAATACAAAATCTTACCAACGAAATAGAAAAGCTCAAAGAATCTGTTAATCAAGTTTCTGATTCTTTGGTGTTGAAAGATACCAACCAAAGGCTATTAGAACGAGTATCCGAACTGGAAAAGCTTCAGGAAAAGCACCTTTCTATGATTGAAAGATTTAACACGAACTCTAGAAATGTTGAAATTTTAAATGAAGAAAAAGCTGATCTGGAGGCTAAGCTATACCAATACGAAGACTACAAAGAGAAGGTCGCTACCCTAAGCGTTGATGTCGAAAAAACTCAATCAGAATTGAATACATGGAAAAAAACATTCACGGATATAAATGTTCCAGAACTTGCTGCGGAGAAGTTCAAGGCTGTGCAGTCTGAAAATAAGGCCCTGAACGAGCGTGTCTCAGACCTCACACAACAGCTACTTCAAGAAAGGGATCAGGGGCCTCCGATGGTCGTAGAATTAAATAAGAAGGTTGCAGACCTTAAAAAAGAAATTTTAGAAATCAACGGACAGACTCGACGACTTCAGCGCCAGGTGTTTTTAGCCAATCAGGAGATTAATCTCTTGCGCGCTAACTTGAAAAGCTATGATGATGAAGAAGCAATAATGAATAGCGAAAGTTCTAACCAGAAAAAGTTAGAACGAATCGAGTCGCTTAATAAATTAATTGATGAGTATAAAATCTTGCTTGAGAATTCAAAGATATATAACAACGGCACCTCAGCAGAAGATTCTTCCTTGCCTTCAAAACGTCCTCGGGAAGAGGACCAAGACGATGTTGGTTACATAACGGAGTTGTATCGAGAAAATCAGCATATACAATTACAGCTACAAGAAAAGTTAAATACCGAAGGATTCCTAAGAGACCAAATCAATGGTCTAGAAGTTATTATCGCTGAGCTGAGACAAGAGATTATTCAAATATCAGAACTCAAATCCACCAAGGTCCTTCAACATAGATCCAATCCTACGCTTAAACATGAAAGAATAAAAGCAGAACAGCTATATCTTCTTGAAAAAGAAAATGACGGTTACAAGAAGATTTTAGAAGAAAAAGGTATTCAAACAGTACCTATGGAGTCACTGGAACTAGCTAATAGGAGAACTTTGGAACTCAAGAAGGAACTTTTAAATAGAGATAAAAGAATACAGAGACTGAAAGAGATCTTTTCTGTAAAATCTTTGGAATTCAGGGAGGCAATATATTCTCTCTTTGGGTATAAAATAGAGTTTCTGCCCAATGGAAGTGTTCGTGTTACATCTATGTACTCAAACGAAAGCAATACTGCTTTTGTTTTTGATGGTGAAACTAGTACAATGAAATTGGCGGGAAAACCTTCAAGTCCGGATTTCGAGCGATTGGTGAAATTTTGGTGTGACGAACAAAAAACGATCCCCGGAATGCTGGCAGCTTTAACCTTGGAACTGATTGACAAAAATGACCACTCTACTTTAAATGAGCAATAGTGTAACGACAAATTGGAATATGAAGGAAACCTTTAATTATTTATAGGTCATTTACATTTACTTATTATTTACATACAAGAACGCGCAACGTAAACTTAATTCCTTTAATTTTATTCAACCAATTCTTCTTACATTTAAGCAGAAGGAACACGACCTAAAGAATGGTTAGTAGTGTCACATTATTGGGATAATACGATGATAGACTTACTGTAAATGAATTGCTTGGAAGAGTGATCAACCTTTTGGATAAGACCGCGGTCAGCCAAATCTCTGATGGCAATACGAGCAAGAGCACCGTTCATCTTCATACGATCGACAAGGACGGAAACAGAGATAAACTTGAAGGCAGGAACTTCCTTGTTGATACGGTCAATAAGGTTCTTGTCAAAGACAGTGGCATGTTGAGCCTTGTCTTTCACTTTTCCTTTAGACCATTTCTTCTTAGGTGCCTACTTACTGTTAGTCTAACCCTCCAGTGAAGTGGTAAATCACTCTAGAATACCACCAAAATTCAAGCTACTTACCATTTTTAGTGTTTACCTAGGGATTGAAAGTTACACATGAAAAGTTTTGACCTTACCAGTTGTGACTGTTTTACAACTAACATTTTACTATACGACCAGGTAACAACTGTTAGTTCGCAAAGGTCCTGCGGAAGTCCACAGGTTTGAATTTTTGTTAGAATTTCTCAGGCATGGTATGAAAAATATAATACACAAAAAGTTATGTACTTTATATAGAAATTCCCCGACCATAATGTTAAACCATACTTTGCCCTGCAAAGTTGGAACATTTGTGCAATTGCGATGGGTCAGTCAACAAATCGCGCGTAGAAAAGAAAACAGGAATACAAACCGTATATCCTTGAACGTGATAAGCGATGTAGCTGCTGACAATCTGATCGCACCTTTGTTGTGTGTTACCCTTGATGATAGAAAGTATCTGATTGGAAATATGGGGGAATTGATGCAACTGAAGTTTCGAAACCATCCACTTAACTATGGCGGGAAAATATTACGATCGTTCATGATGCCTGGAAGCGGCCGAAACTACAATCCATGGAGCGCTACAGCTGGTCTTCTAGGTTATGTACAATCCAGTGAAATTGATACCGTGTTGGATATGCACGCTCCTTCTGGTATAGCCTCACTTCTAGCGAATTCCAAGAATTTAACTTCAGGCAGTAGCTTGAAGTTAAACATTATACCGTTTCAGAACAAGATTTCGGAAGATCGTGAAAGCTTTGAGTTTTGTGAAAAGAATTTTTGCACGATAAAAGGAGAAATATTCCCTTTATGGTCATCTTTGTCCTTCATGACTGTGTCAATCCACGGCACTTTTGATGCTGAGAAGGCAGAACTCTTAGGTGTACCTTTTGGGAAGGCTAACGGCTTGCTTTGTCAAGGGCAATCAGTCTTAGCTAACGACAACAAAACATTAGTACATCCGGAACAGGTATTGGGTCCTACGAAACCGGCACAAAAGTTTGTCGTTCTTGGTTGTGGTAGTCGTACGGCCGTCAACGATCTTCTGAATTATGTTAATACTTGGGAGCAAGACTTTCCTTCTTGTATTATCCATGTGCTTGATAAAGGGGTTTGGGGTAACGAATATGCAAAGTTTTTGGAGCACCCAAAAATGCGAAATGCCAAGCATATAATTTCGTGTGTTGAACTTGGAAAGGATCTACCAACATTTAAAAGAAGCAAATCTGTCGATGTGCTTCCTAGTTGCCGTGGATTCTTGACGAACGATTTGTCAACTACTAGTAATCTTCCTGATAATGTCCTGAAACTGGAAGAAGGCTTAAGATTGGAGTTGTCAAACCAAGAGTGTTTGGTTAAAAGTGAGAATACGGAAAATACTAATGTTGAAACTCGATTATCTAATTCATTACCAATTCCTTCTAAAAGTTACGTGGTGGATATTTTGGGGACGAGTGCGACGTCTCCAACAATGTATAGAAGCTTGAGCTGCTATTTGGTAAATGTGGATAATAGTTTTGTTTTACTGGACTGTGGTGAAGGGTCTTATTCCCAGCTGATACGGCACTATGGAACAAACCTTGATTCTGTATTGAGGCAGCTCCGTTTAATTTTTGTTTCCCATATGCATGCTGATCACTGGCTAGGACTTGTGAATATTCTCTTAGCCTGGAATAATAGTACACGTGGTTCCGACTCTAAATTAACTCTTGTTTGCCCCCGATCGCTGCGCTTCTGGATGTGGAAAGTCAGTGAACCTGCTAGACTTTCTCAAATAATAAAACGCATTCACTTTGTTGATGCTGCTACTGTGCACATGGGAAACGAACATTGTTTGTCAGAAAATCTATCTTTATACACGGTTCCCTCTATTCATATATATGATTCCCATTCTGTTGTTTTGTACCATAAAAGTTGTGGGAAACTGGTCTACAGTTCGGATACCCGTCCAAATATGAAGTTAGCAAGGGCAGGAAAGAATGCAACCGTTCTGTTGCATGAGGCCACATTTGAAGATGATTTACGTGACGAAGCTGTTAATAGATACCATTCGACCATTTCTGAAGCATTGATGATTGCGAAGAAAATGCAAGCAAAACAACTAATACTTACACATTTCAGTACTCGTTCTACGGATACTTCTTCTAATGGACCGAATTGGACTATGTATCCCAAGCATAAGACAATTCATGCTCGAGACGGAATGCGTTGGACACAATCTACATCCGACCTGATAAAAAAAGTTCATAAAACATAAACCATGGCGCCATGGCGGGTAAAAATTCTTTAAGGAGTTTTCTTATGTTTGCTAAGATTGAGCTGTTTGCCCGTCACTGTACTTGTTGGTATGACACATGAATGATGCTACACTGAATGTACCTTGACTTTCTTCTGTAAAAACTCGGGAAGGTCACGGTTTTTTACCATACAATTACAGCAATGTTTTTACGCTTATACTATATCACCAAAGATTGAACTTATGAAGACGTTTACGATACTTTAGACATGCTGCATACAGATGCGATGAAAAAAAAAAATAAACAAAAGAAAACAGGCAAACATTGTTCAGCAAATCTTTGCTAATAACCTGCTTAGTAGCTTCATACAACTGAATAGAGAGAGAAAAAAAAAAGTATTGTTATGATCTTCTTATGACTTTTCGAAATAGGGGAAAATTGATGAATTAATTGAACAAGAAAAACTAATCTAAAATATTTGAACAAATACAAACCTTCTTCCGTTTATCATGGATGTCTTGTAGTAATAGGATTCGCATATTCCTATACATACATACCTTAATACTTTCTGCTCAGATGGACAATTCACACAAACGAAAATGAACATTGACAAATCGTCAATAAAAAACGATTTCTAATTCAAGAATAAAAAAAATATAAACAATAAAAGTAAAACAAACAAAGGTTTGCCAACAGGACTTATTTGCCCAAAAATACATGGATAATTAAAATTTTTATTCTTATATATTAGTTCACGTTGCGAATCAGCAATACGCTAGAAAAGACAGCATTAGGTGAACCCAATTTCAAAACTAAAAACGACCAGTTCCTGACACAACCGATTCAGGAACCAGGAATAGTAGCGTAAAAGATTAATATAGACAACAGGTGATAAAAAGGAACAACACTAGAAGAGCATAATAACAAAATTGTATTAGGCAAAGATTTTGAAATATGCGTATTTACATATAAACAACTGTAAAAACAGTTTAATCATAGTTGGCATTGGAGTAGACAAACATAGTCATACCAATACGGGGGCTAAGAGTATGAACCCAAGACATGGAGGTGTCGGGGCTAGCGGCAGCAATCTCATAAGTATGAGAGTGACCAGCACGGGGGCAAGCGATGTTGGTAGTGTATTCACAACCGTTGTTAGAGCATTGGAAACGAGCAACCTCGTGAAGACGTTGAGGACCCTTGCTAGTAGTAGTTTGCTTCTTGGGGTTACCAGACATGTTGTAGACAACAAATTCGGCAGGGCCGTTGGAAGAAGAAACGTTCAAGGGGAAGAACTCGTTGTTCAAACGAACTTCCAAAGCACAGCTGGTATAATAGTACAAGGAACGACCGTAGGGAACGTCGAAGGTTTGCAAGACAGATTGGTTTTGGCCATCGGCATTGCTAACGCGGGGAACGGTGAAACGTTGCATACGCTTGTGGGGTTCTTTGTAGTTGTAGTTGTAGATACCGTGGGGTTGAAGGCGCTCAGACTTGGGAGGGACGTCAGCAGAGCGGTTAGAGTAGTATGGCTCAGAGGCAATAGAGGTGTTGGCAAGACCGGTATATTGAGAGCGGTAGTCAGAGAGGTTGTAGGCGACAGCGTCGATGTCCTCACAGTCGATGCTACGACCAGCACCGACGAAAACTTGAGTACCACAGTGCATGAAGCCCTTACCGGAACGCTTCAAGACATAACCGAAAGGATCCAACTTACCACATTGTTTGGTGGCAGCGAAATCGTTGGCGGGCTTGCGTTGAGTCAAGTCAACACGGTGGCTACCGTCGTCATGTTGCTTCTTCTTGTAATCGGTGTGGTTGGTGAATTGAAGGTCTTGGTTGTGACCAATGAAAGCAAACTTGTTGCTATCGGAAGCAAGACGCAAGAAAGATTCCTCATCGATCATAAAAACGGAGGGATCAACGGCATCGTCCCAAGGACGAAGGTAGGTCTTTCCGGTGGTGGGAGAGACGTGCCAAACGGTATAGTCGTAACCACTCTTTTCACGGAAAGAGAGCATACCAAAAGTGCGGTTGATACCGGCACCTTCGTGCAAGTCGGGAGACTTGTAAGGCTTAGCGGGTTGGGTGTCAGTAGGGACAACACGCTTGAAAAGACCATCGGTAGGGGCAGCAGAACCGCTAGAAACCAAAAGAGAGGCCGAAGCGACCAAAGCAAAGAAAGAGTTAAAAAGTTGCATGATGAAAAAAAAATAGAAAAAGAACAACTAGTAATCCGAAAGAGATAAACGAGAAATGTGAAAAATACCTAAATAGATGACACAAATAGAGAAATTTCCAATTTTCAAAGATAGAAAACGAAAGTATATACCAAGATCAACAATAAGGGGAAATAAGTTGAAAAAGGAAAGGAAAACCAAAGAAAAGTAAAAATAAAAAAAAAAGAGGGGAAAAAGACTTTTTTCTTTAAATTTCTATTCTTTAAAGAATTTTTATTTTACTTTTGTAGTTTGGTAAATATAAAAATTTTTTTTTCTTTCTTTCTTTCAAGTGAATTGAGACGAGAAAAGAAAAGAAAAGAGGAAGTAACCAAAACGAAAAAAAAAAGAAGAGAAAAAGAACTATACAATGAGATAGAGAAGGAAGCGATTCCAAAAATTAGAAAAGCTACCGGAGCACTGAACCTTTCCTTATGAAACAAGTCAACCTCGCTATCTTGGTTTCAAAAAAAACGGAAGAAGGAGGGAGGGAGCCTATATTTATATCCGCTTCGTTACTTCCGTTCACCGGAGGTATCGGGATGGGATGAGAAAATAATAATGACAACGGCCGATCGCGTGATTGACGTCACATGAAATTCGGCACTCGTTGGTCGGGATGAAACGAATTGGAACGCGAAAAAGGGTTCAAAACGGACAAACTGTGGATAGTGTGAGCGGTGGTAGGTTGAGCATACGGGAGGGGAGATAGATAAGAGAGAGAGAGAGAGAGGAGAGAATAGGGCAGGGCAGGGCAGGACAGGACAGGACAGGACAGGACGGTAGTGTAGAGGAGAGAGGTAGATGTAGTAGTACAATGGTGCAGTGGTGCAGTAGAATAAAATTGGTTTTAGTTGATCAGACAAAGAGAGAGAGAGAGAAAACGAGGAATAGTAGACTCTTCAAGTCTACGAAAAAAAACTCTTCGATTCTCATAGAGTCTCGATTTTCTATTTCACGTGTGATTTTTGTTTGCCTCTAAAATTTTGTACTTTTGGGTTCCAAAACCCAAATCTCCTCCTTTTCTCCTCAACTGTCTTCTCGCCATTCTCCACTCTCGAGCGGTCTCTGTCTCATTAGGGTTTCTCTAGCGGGCTGGTATTGATACTGTGTGGTGCGGAAACTGGAAATAAGAACTCAGGTGCAAGAATCTCTTAAATGTGATTGGCGAATAAAAGGATACCGACCGATAACGGGAATCAGTTGAAAAAGAATCAAAGACCGAACGAGACCACGAAAAACCCGTCTCGGGTTTTATAGGAGGAGAGAGATCGGGCTGGACTGAACTAGACTGAATGACAGGCCAAGAGAGAGAGAGAGACACACACACACACAGGCAGAGACAGAGAGAGAGGAAGGAGAGGAGAGGAGAGGGATCGGATCCTACCGAGGTTGTTGACCTAGTCTGCCCTAGACTGACCCAGGTGTGGCAGGTAGTGCTGGATAGCTGGCTGACTGACTGACTGCCTGTCTAAGTAACCCCAAGATAGCCAAGTGGGTACGATACCCAAATGGGTAGGGTAGTCAAGTAAGTAGGCTGGTATAGTGATAAAAGTGAATTTGTACTGTGGATTCATTGTTCATGGATTACAGTACAAAACAAAACAAAACAAAAAAAAGTAAAGAAACGATAAACAGATAGAAAAGATGAAAATTTCTTATTATTACTATGAATATGAATTACAATTGAGATTGAATATCAACATTTTTTTTTTTTTTTTTTTTGGAGACTCTTCGAGTCTGGTTTTTCTCGTTTTCTCTTTGTATGGTAGTTGAAATCCATCGTAATGAAATCTCGACTGTTTCTTTTCTTCTTAAATCTAAATGGATGGTGGAAGAAGCAGTCGCATTCAAACACCAATGGATAAAATAAACACAAATCTAGACATAAGCGACATATGTTTATTCCGAATGTTTTTCTTTTGTCTTTTCAATGAAAGTAAAAATAAAAGTAAAATAAAATACCAAAGACTTGTTGGTTGTTGTTGTTGTCTTGTCGGTAACTACTACAACAATGAACTCGACTCGACTCAACTAGACAAGACAACAAGGCATAGCATGGCATAGCATATTCAAACAAGATAGAAAAAAAAATTCCAAGTCTAATGATATATCTATAAAATCGACGTAAAAAATAGACTCGAAGAGTCTCCAAATAAAAAAAAAAAGAAAAAGCTGACTTTATTGTTTTGCTGCTGACTACTCTCCCCCAGTCAATTAGTGAATAATGAATTGAATTGATGGAATGAATGGTGGGTGGGTGTGGGTAGCCTTCATTCCAATTCTTCTTACAACATCATATTGCAATGTTCATATTAAAACGATATCCTCTATAAAACATCATAGTAACGAGAATTCTTTGACCTTCTCTAACGTCATCCTTGAGCCAACGCCTTTTCATCACCAGCAGCCATTTGTCTTCTTCCAAAAACCTATAGCAGATTTAGATTTTTGTGAGTTTTCGTTTTTCTTTACCATATCTGATTTCGTTGGTTTGGATTTTACTTAACCATCTGTTTTGTTTTTTATTTGATTTGATTTGATTTACCTTTTTCTCCCATTTCCCGAAACTAACTTTCATCTTCATTTACTCCTTTTACAATGTCTGAACAACATTCTATGAACCCTTTTGAACACTCTTCCATTCCTGAAAACACCACTCCTGCTCAAAATGCTGCTGAACAACTCATTCAGTCTTTGAACGCTGATCAACTCGCCACTTCCTCCAAACATTCCACCTCTAGCAAGGGCTCTGCTCCTTCTACTGACGCTGTAGCTCCCGCTCCCACCACTGCCGGTACTGCTCACCCCGTCATCCCCGGTAGCAAGTTGGACAAGGATTCTCACAACACCTCAGAGGCCCCTTCTTCCTCCCACCATTCTGAGCAAAACTCTCGTCCCCGCTACTCGGAACAAGAGACTCCCGTTCCTACCAAGGAATCCAAGCCTTCTTCCAGTACCTCTTCTGATTACGACGGTATTCCCGGTACTCCCTCTGGTCCTTTCTCCGGTGCTCCCAAGCACCACGGTGGTAAACACCATCATCCTCATCACCAACCTCATTCCAAGGAACAACAACACCATTGCCCTGCCATGGCTGGTGGCGGTCCTTTCACCAACCAATCTCAACAAAACGTCGATCCTGAAGTCGCTTCTGCCTTATGGCACGTTCTTACCTGGAAGAACGTTTCTTGCAGCTTCTCTACTTTATTGAGCATCCTCGCCGTCTTCTTCATCCCCGCTTGGATCAACATCCCCCGTTTGTTCTTCCGTACCATCCGTTATGTCTTCTTGATTACTTCCATCATCGAGTTTGGTGGTCTCTTTGCTTCTGGTGGCCGTCGCGGCGTTTTGTCTCCCTTCCGCACCAAATACATCACTTGCAACACAAAGTCCATCGACTGCTTTGTCAACTCCGTTATCGATGTCGTCAACGTTCTTCTCATCCAATTCCAACGTGTCTTGTTTGCTGAATGCCCTATCTTGACTTTTGCCGTTGCCGTCGGTGCTTTCATCGAATACTTCCTTTCTGGTTTCCTCTCTTACAGAGGTCTCTTCATCTGGAATATCCTCTTTGCTTTCACCCTCCCCAAGTTGTACGAGATGAACGAAACTGCCATCAAGCGCTTGGTTCACTCTCTCGAACAACAAAGCCACAAGATCAAGCACGAAGCCGCTTCTGCTACCTCCTCTTCTCATCAATAAATCTGAAGTTTCAAATCAATTAGCTATGGCTTCTACTAGTTCCTTCCATCAGAAGGAACCTGTTTCCCAGTAGATTCCAATTTTTCCTTGGTTTTTTTTGGTCAAGGATGACATTCAGTTCCAAACGTTTTTTGTTTCTACTTTTTTGTGATTAAAAAAAGTTTATTTTACATAACGACAATATGTCTCTTTTTTATTTTTTTCGTCATTTATTTTATTTAACAAATAAATAAATGGTGAATGCTGATGCTTTTCTGAATTACTACTTGTTGTCTGAGTTGACAACCATGGCAATTCTTTCATGGTTTTTACACTTTATATATTTGATTATATGATGAGTACTCTATTTTTAACTACCCCATTCCTTTGTAAATTGTAGTTACGTTTCTTTCGTAAATCATAACCTCCTCAGTCCTGGCTCTTTCCTTCTCTTCCTTCCATCAACTCATATCGTAATATTTGGCTTGTTCTATGTATATACCAACCGTAGTAAACATCA
Organism: Schizosaccharomyces lindneri; assembly: GCA_029532395.1. Classification (NCBI taxonomy): domain Eukaryota; kingdom Fungi; phylum Ascomycota; class Schizosaccharomycetes; order Schizosaccharomycetales; family Schizosaccharomycetaceae; genus Schizosaccharomyces; species Schizosaccharomyces lindneri. The sequence goes on along the minus strand of JARFMH010000022.1, from coordinate 55,265 downwards.
ACTAAAACATTTTTGCAAGATTTTTCATTCTCTATAATAGCTAAATAAACCATACGTGTTGTATCTCTCACAAGCATGAGCGCAAGGAAAAGATGGGTAGTGTCATCACAAAATCATTCTTCTCCGTCTGATGAAAAGGGTTCTCTTACAAAGAATGTATTTGGGTTTCACTCCAAAAAGTCTCAAAAATCTCCTCTACGCGAAAATATTGAAGATGTTGATGATGAGGACGAACAAATTCACCTACACTCCATACGGGAGTCCTCAGCGTCTAAGAGACAGAAAAAGGACCAATACCAAGATGACATTCAAGATTTTTCATCTGAAGAAGAATCAACTTCCGCCCCTTTAGGCAGTCATGATCTCCATCATTCATCAGCTACCACAAATCCTCGTGTCTATTCATCTTCCTCCCCTCGTACGTCCAAAGCCTTTTCCTTTCAATCTCCCAAATCCGGGAAACGAGAACAGGCTCTTCAGAAATCCCCAGTATCTGTCCATCTAGCAAAGTTTTCCGTAGCAGCTACCGGAACTCCTCCTCCTAAACCAGTCTTTTCAAATCGCTCCCCTTTCTTGGATAAAAAGAAAAAAGAGTATTCTTTACTAGAATGTACGAAGGCTCTTGAAAGCCGCTACTTGGCACGCATACACCATCACGATTTCCAACTACTGAATTTCACTTCCCAAAATGTTGCTGACCAGTATGACAACTTATTGTTAGTAGATGAACAACATACAGTCTCTGATTCTCGAAAAAATTATCTACTGTGCAAAAAGACCCCTTTCGAATTAGATCGCTTATATTCGCTTTCCTTGCCTCCTCCCGTTTATAGTAACCAAATTGATTCCACCGATGTTTCTCTGATTCCTTGTTGAGTTATCATTTGTCTTACCTAACTCTGCTCGTTTCTTCTTTGGCATCCTACTAACATCAAACATGTTTCCCTTCGCATTTTTGCATTTACATTTCATTGATGATTACCTTAATGATATCTATGTCTTATTTCTCTGTAATATGAAAGCATTTTCATATTCTCATATACTCTTTTGATTTAGTTCTATCTACATTTACATACCAATTCTTCTTTGAATCAAAAAAATATATGTTTTTTTATCTCTTTTTATTTCTTTGTAAATTAATTTGAATTGATTTTACAACTCAACCGTCTTCATCGGTCAAAAACAGAGAGTACTGAAAGCTCTAAATTCTACACCATAACCTACAGTACTTTCCAAGCTTTTTGTTAGGACCAAATCTCCCCTTAGTCATAGGGAATGAGTGCCTTGGAAGCTATTTATTTATTTGATATCTATGGGTAGTAATAGTTCTCTGTTTTACTGAAGCTAACGAAATTTGACAGATCGGTCCTGCTGCAACTTGAATCCAGAGGTAGAATCTTGGCAGCGACTTCAGAGTTTATAAAAAGCGAAATATCAAAATGCAAGTTAAGAAATGAAGAACCTCCTTTTATCATTTATCAAAAGAATTCCCTGATATTTCAACAATTGCAAGATGATGTTCGAATATGTATACCGGTAACCCGCGATACAGAACCTCTGTATATACACGATGTGATGAAAGTGATTATAGACATAATAAAGATTTATTTTGGAAGCTTTCAGTCATCCGTAATTGAGAAAAATACTTCTTTGATTGCACAGCTTCTGACGGAAATGATTGATTATGGGTACACGATTAATATGGAGCCTAACGCTTTGCAAGACATTATTCCTACTCCAAGTCTAATGAAAAAATTTATGGAAGTTACTGGTCTTCAGTCTAATATACCTTCTATCCATAAAAATACAGTGCCCTGGCGAACCTCCAAAGCCCGCTATACTAATAATGAGTTCTTTATCCGAATTATTGAACGTGCGTTTGCTGTATTTGATGGAAATCATCAACTCGTGAATGGAACTCTAAAAGTTGACGTTGAGTGTAAAAGTCAGTTATCTGGAATTCCTGAACTTTTACTTTATCTCGCTCCGGGATCAACTATGGAAAATCCAAAATTCCATAATTCTATTGATGTGAAACGATGGAGAGATCGTCCCTTGCAGTTACAGTTCATACCGCCAGAAGGAAAATTTGTTCTGGCATCTTTTCAGACTGACTTATCCAAACAAAAACCTCTACCTCTCAATGTAGAGGCAAAAAATATGAGTGACGGAAATTTTGAAATTCGTATAAGAAACGTAGGAAAGAAACCTATAGAAAACCTAGAAGTAAGGGTTCCTTTACCTGGTTCTTTAAGCAATGTTACCACTACCAATGGTGACTACATATGTCGTCCATCAAAATCTACCAGTGATGAAGGAGCTGTTCTGGAATGGACTATAAAAAAAATCGAATGGACTTCACCTGCCTACGTTTTAAAGGGTACTTTGAACACAAAACAGGAAGTATCTGTCAGTGAAATTAGTGATCAAAGCTCTGGAAAAAATGCGCTTCCTAAACTTGAGCATCTAACCGTTCATTATAAATATCCACTTACAGTCCTTTCCCGTTTTAAGATTGATTCTCTCAAAATTAGCAATCGTCCAGATATGAAGTCCTTTAAAGGCGTGAAACATAGCGTAATTGCACAAGATGTTTCTGTTCGTTTTAAGTAACTTACGTACGAAGTCTTTTTCATGACCATTCTTGGATGCTACTTACTAATACACACTCTTTCCTCGCATAATATATTGACTATTTTAGTACGTTTGCTCTATCTTTTTTAGATTAAATTTTTTAAGATAAATTTTATCTTTGCTGCATCGTGGCACCATCAAAGTGCTCCAGTATATAAATTAAAGAGGACAAAGGCTTTATAAAAGTAATGAATTTTTCCATGTCGGGTTTTTCATATGTCGAGTACAACAATTTCATATTTTCTAATAAAAGACTGGTTCTGTCCTTATGTAAAGTGATAGACTTTGCAGATAATAACGAAGAAAAGAAAAATGTCCAGCTTATTAAATGAAGAATCTGGCGATTCTTTTTTTTGGGGACAAACCCTCTTGCAAACGAGCTAAGATGCTGAACCGAACTATCCAGCACATGACGAATATTCAGAGATATGCCTGCTCCTTTCATTATAGAATACTGACTCAAAGAATAGCAAAAAGAAGAATTACCAAGTGATTGAAAAACTCTTTGCTGTTTTTGCGGAGGAAAAGATTCAATATAAGAATCGACTAGGCTCAGAAAATGATGAGACTTTGTTAATTGTACAACGACAGAGAGGCCTTTAGGAAGTGAAAGCCAGACCAATTGAAGAAGATGAGCAGCGAATGTTTCCATCTTTTGAACAGTCTCATTTGATAAATATACCTTACCAAATGCCGTTCTTTGAACATCCTCATCATCGCTCGAGAACGGAGATGCATACGGTCGTTGCTTCGGGAGGAAACCAGTCAAGATAATTTCTACCGCATCGCTCAATTCGCAATAGTCGTCGCCCAAATATTCTTTCATTAGCAAGGAATTGTTTGATTTTGCATCAGAGTCTAAAGCAAATATCCAAATCTCCAGCAGCAGAAGCCAGCGATTCACATCGTCGGGAATTGCAAAGGCGTATGCTACCAAATCCCAAAAGTCGATGTCTTTCAAGAAAATATTATGCTTTGAAAAAAGTGACAAGCTCTCATCACGAGGAATATCAAAGTCAGACAATTCCGTTTCAAATGACCAAGCAATCAAATCCTCTTTACGTCCTTTTCTTAAAATTTGTAAAAGCACCTGATGACTAGTCTCTTGAAGATTCACTTGTGGGTATTCAGGATTAACAAGAAGACTTATGCATAACTGAATATAACAAGCTGGAACCCTTGTGGAAGATATCTGAACTAAATATTGTAAGACTCCAAGAGCTTTCATCAGAAGATCTTCCTCTATACAAAGCTCCAATATCGCTTTTAAAGCATAATTCATTTCGTTATGCAACTATATACAGCAGAGCACTACTTTGAACCAGTCGAACTGATTAGGAGTTTTTCAGTTTTGAGAACCAAAATAGTTCTTACACGAGTATCAAAACAAAAGTCGACAAAATAAATTGTTTAGGAACTGAAACTTTGATAGATTTATTTTCCTAGATCACAGTCAATTTTCTACTGAAACATGCAATAGTAATTTATATGCATAGCTTTAAACACAAATCAAATTTCAATGCTTTACTGTAACATGCTTTAACAGGCGCATGCATGTGCACCTGAAAGGTATTGGATATGTTGTAGTAGATTGGTATGGTAGGTGACCTATCCTTCACCAACATGGCTGACTTTCAAGATGAATTGTTAGCATTAGCCGGTGTAGATGATGCAGATGTAGGAAATGATCGTAAAAGATTGCACGATGAGTTGTATGTCGCATTTATTTGGGCAGAACACCTTCAATTGACACATTTTTAGGGACGACGATTCGGATAGTAGCTCAGACGAAGAAAAAGGAGAAGAAAATGAATCAAATTATGGAGAAATATTAGAAAAAGATAATGAAAGTCATTCTGAAGATGATTTCGAGGAAAAATATCGAAATCCATATATGCTTGAGGGCAAATTCAAAGACGAAGCAGATAGAGCAAGGTAAACACATCAAGAGATTGTATTCAGTATTCTAATTGAGTTTAGAATTATGGCCATGTCAGAAATTGAAAGAGAAAGCATACTCTTTGAACGCGAGGAAGAAATATCCAAATTAATGGAAAAACGAGAATTGGCCATTCGACTTCGTCAACAAAATAATCAATATGCTGCACAAACAACAAGAAGATCTACTCGAGACAGACCTTTGACGTCGACGGCAGCAGGTAAAAGAGACAAGTTAACAGAACTAAAGAAGAGAAGGCAAGAACGAACTTACAAGCCTGACGAAACAACTGTTAAATCAAGGAAAGAGAACTATAATTCAGATTATGAAGAAGAATCCGAAAAAAGCGAAGCAGATGCTTCTCCCTATTCCCCTATTTCTGACTTAGAAGAAAAAGATGAAGCAAAAGTCGCTTTGCCCGAATTAAATAGTATTCGGATGGGTCGCAAACATGTTGCTGAATATATGTATCATCCTACGTTTGAGAATACAATTACTGGCTGCTTCACTAGAGTAAAGATCGGTGAAAGAGATGGGCAAGGTGTATACAGATTATGTCAGGTAAAGGGAATTTCTGAAGGACGAAAACCATATCGTGTTGAAGGTGTTCTCACGAAAACGTATTTAGAATGCTTTCATGGTAGATCGAAGAGAGTTTTCGAAGCTAGTGTTTTATCAAACGAGCCTTTTACGGAGTCGGATTTTCAGCGTTGGTTTCATCAGATGAACGAAGACAAGCTCAGTATGCCTACGAAATCCTTTGTTGAGAGAAAACTTGATGATCTTAAGCAAATGACACAGTACTTATTGAATGAGCGAGAGGTATCTGATATTATCCGTAGGAAGAAAGAACTTTCAAGAGTTCCTTCCAATCTAGCTGCAGAAAAAACTCGTCTTCGTCAGCGACATCAAGCTGCCATATCTGCTAACAATACCGAGCTTGCCAAGGAGTTAGAAGAGAGATTAAATACATTGCAAGAACTCTCTGTAGGAAGCACTTCTCAAACAAACTTTTCAGAAATGGATCAGCTCGCAAAAGTTAATGAGCGTAATCGTCGCCGTAACCAAGCTGAGGTTCGTTTAGCTGAAAAACGGATGAACGAAGAACGGAGAAGACTAGCAACTCCCGCTGCAAGTTTACCACCGCCAACTACTAATGGAAATTCTAAGAGCACGACTCCTTCCATTTCTGCCTCTGGAATTTCAACGCCCCAACCCAATCAAGATGGTTTATCCGCTGCTTCAGCTCCTCAGTCCCAAACTCCTGTCTCTTTGGACAACACTCCCAAATTGTCTCCCTCAGATTCTCATATATCTATCAATGAACCTGTTCCAGCACCAGTAGATCACGAGCCGGCCACTATAGCTGAAAAGGAAGCCAGACTTCGTGAGAAGACTGTTCACGCTATTGACGATTTAATCGCTACTGTTGATTTTGGTATTGATATTAATATTTGACCTATTTCAGTTGATGCTGTGTCCTTCCACTGATTGTCATATTCATGATGAACCTACTGTTTCTTGATCTATTCTCACGTTGAAATTCAAGAACTACACAATCTCATTTTTTTATATCGTAATGTAATTATTATCAAAGTTTGCAATGCGTTTTTCCTACAAAATTGAGAAAAAAAGAATACTTGTCGATCAAATGTCAGAAGATCCGTATCTGATGTATACACGAAAGAATTTGGTTGCTTTAGATAGAACGTTTAACAGTAATTTTTTTACGACTTAAAATACATTTTTGGAACACTAATTTTCATTCTTTTTACGCGGTATGATATGTGCACGGTAATATTTCTGTAGACTTCGTTATTATTATGGAATCTCAATTAAAGAGCGTATAAATTTGTTTTCCACCAACAACGTCTGGTGTTGCAAAAAGCCATATATTTGGCTTGCATCTTGTCAATTTGATCATTATAAATACTGTATGAGTTATGAAGGATCCTATTGATAACCAGGTAAGCTTTTTGAAGCCATTGCCTGAATGCAAAAAACTAACTAAAAAATAGGTGCCCAAAAAAATCAAGCATTTGCAGTTTGGCATCAGTGGGCCAAAAGAGTTTGTTAAAGATGCCACTGTAGAAGTCTTTAGCCGTGATTTATACACCATGACCGATAGGTCACCGGCAGAACATGGTGCCCTAGACTTGCATATGGGTACAAGCAATAAGACAATCAATTGTACCACGTGTGGCGAGTCAATGGCCGATTGTATGGGCCATTTCGGTTATGTTAAACTTGCTTTGCCTGTTTTTCATATTGGTTACTTTAAAGCTGCGATGACCATTTTGCAAAATATATGCAAAGATTGCTCGAGTGTTTTACTTACAGATCCTGAGAAGAGACAGTTCCTTAAGGAGCTACGACGCCCTGGGATTGACAATTTAAAGCGATCTCAAATCTGTAAGCGCATCAATGATCAATGTAAAAAAACCCGTCGGTGTCCTGTATGCGATTGCATGCAAGGAGTTGTGAAAAAGGCTGGTCCGTTAAAAATAATTCATGAACGATTTCGTTATGCTAGAAAATCTCAAGATGATGAGGGCGAGTTTCGCCATACTTTTGATGAAGCTATTAAGACAATACCTGAATTGAAAATGCATATTTCCAAAGCTCATGATGATCTTAACCCTCTAAAAGTCTTGAACTTATTTAAACAAATAAACCCCGTTGATTGTGAACTTTTAGGCATGGATCCAGAATTCGGTCGACCGGAAAATCTGCTATGGCAGTATGTCCCAGCCCCTCCTATCTGCATTCGTCCTTCAGTTGCTCAAGAGGGAGCAACCACAGAAGACGATTTGACTGTAAAAATTACTGAAATTGTTTGGACTAGTTCTCTTATTCGTGCTGCTTTAAGTAAGGGCACCCCTGTCAGTAATCTAATGGAGCAATGGGAATTTATGCAGCTGTCAATTGCAATGTACATCAATAGTGAAATGCCAGGCTTGCGTCCTTCAGATATGCCTTCAAAACCTGTTCGTGGGTTATGCCAACGTTTAAAAGGAAAGTCTGGACGCTTTCGTGGTAACTTATCGGGTAAGCGTGTAGATTTTTCTGGACGAACCGTAATTAGCCCCGATCCTAATTTACGAATTGATCAAGTTGCTGTTCCTTACCGCATCGCTAAAATTCTTACATTTCCTGAAAGGGTCACCACTCAGAACAAGTCATATTTACAGCAGTGCATAAAAAATGGCCCGGATGTTCATCCTGGTGCCAACTACATCATCGATCGTGAAAGTGATCTAAAAAGGTTTTTACGGTTTGGCAACAGAAATCGTATAGCTGATGATTTGAAGATTGGTGATATCGTTGAACGACATTTAAATGATAACGATGTTATATTATTTAACCGTCAGCCATCTTTACACAAACTTTCTATCATGGCTCATCTTGTAAAAGTACGTCCATGGAGGACCCTTAGATTTAATGAGTGTGTCTGCGGTCCGTATAACGCAGATTTCGATGGTGATGAAATGAATCTTCACGTACCTCAAACTCAGGAAGCGAAGACTGAGGCTTTGGAATTGATGGGTGTTAAAAGTAACTTAGTTAGTCCTCGTAACGGTGAACCTATTATTGCAGCCACTCAAGATTTTATTACTGCCTCTTATTTGCTATCGTTGAAAGATACCTTTTTGGATAGAAAGTCATTTGCTAACATCTGCTGTTACATGGTTGATGCTTCAATGCATATCGACATGCCACCTCCAGCAATTTTAAAACCACGTTGTCTTTGGACAGGTAAACAATTGTTTTCGGTCTTGATGAAGCCAAGCCGGTTCAGTCCGGTTCAAGTCAACCTAGACGCCAAAACTCGCTCATTCAGTAGGATAAAGTCCAACACTCCCGAAATGTGCCCGAAGGACGGATATTTAATGATCAGAAATAGTGAAATTATAGCGGGTGTTGTAGACAAATCCGTGGTTGGTGATGGAAAGAAGAACTCTTTGTTTTATGTTATTCTTCGAGATTATGGTTCGATGGAAGCTGCCGAAGCTATGACTAGGTTATCAAAAATGTGTGCTAGGTTTATGGGTAATAGAGGCTTTTCTATTGGTATTAGTGATGTGCAACCAGGACAGAGTCTTTCTCTTCAAAAAAGGGATTTGGTTGAGAAATCTTATGCCACATCGGACGATTTCATTATGCAATATGCGAAGGGTACTTTGGAAACTCAACCTGGTTTGGACCAAGAAGCAACCTTGGAAGCAAAGATATCGTCTACCCTTTCGAAAGTTCGTGATGATGTTGGTGAAATTTGTATGGATGAATTGGGTCCGATGAATTCACCATTGATTATGGCCACCGCCGGCTCAAAGGGTTCGAAGATTAATGTTTCTCAAATGGTCGCTTGTGTTGGACAACAAATTATCAGTGGTAAACGTGTCCCAGATGGCTTTCAAGATAGATCACTTCCTCATTTTCACAAAAATTCAAAGCATCCTTTGGCTAAAGGATTTGTAAGTAACAGCTTTTATAGTGGCTTAACTCCAACTGAATTTTTGTTCCACGCAATTTCCGGTAGAGAAGGTTTGGTTGATACTGCTGTCAAGACTGCCGAAACTGGTTATATGTCTCGGCGTTTGATGAAATCACTTGAAGATCTTTCTTCTGCGTATGATGGTACAGTTCGAAGCTCCAACAGCGATGTTGTCCAATTCTTATATGGTGACGATGGTTTGGATCCCACATATATGGAAGGTGATGGACAAGCTGTTGAATTTTCTCGTAGTTGGACTCATTCTGTCAATATTTCTGGTGATAAACGTGATCCTCCCTTACTTCCGTATCAGATTATTAAGAATACAAACACTTCTCTTTCACAACAAAGGTTTGTTCAGAATTGCAATGGAGATTTTATTGAGACGATTCGCAAGTTTATTACTCAGAAAATTGCAATCCAAATGGCTAAAGTTCGCGAAAATCGTGGATTGTCCCCTATGCTTGAAGAACCTGATTTAGACGACATGGACGATTTTGAGAGCGACGATTTTGCACCTCTCGCCGCTAAGAAGTCCGTGGAAAACATCATTCGAGTGACTGAAAAACAATTAAACACATTTTTAGACTACTGTTGGGAAAAGTATATGCGCGCTAAGATTGAACCGGGCACAGCCGTTGGAGCTGTTGGAGCACAGTCTATTGGCGAACCTGGTACACAGATGACCCTGAAAACATTCCACTTTGCTGGTGTTGCCGCGCAGACTACACTTGGTGTACCTCGTATCAAAGAAATTATTAATGCAGCGAAAGCCATTAGTACTCCTATTATTACTGGTCAATTGGTTAATAGTTCAGATGAACGTTCCGCTCGTGTTGTAAAGGGAAGGATTGAGAAAACATATCTTAAAGACGTTACCACTTATATTGAAGAAGTTTACGGCCCTATGTCCGCTTATATTGCTATCCAAGTAAACTATAGTACTATTTCCAAGCTTCAGTTGGACATTACCTTAGCCGACATAGCAGCTGCTATATGGAGCGATCGAAAATTAAAGATTCCTTCTCAGCAGGTCACCGTGAATAACTCCCTTCAGCAAATTCATGTCCATACATCCTCTGAAGGTAAGAGTGGCGAGAGTGAGTTGTATTATAGACTACAGAATTACAAGCGCGCTCTTCCTGATGTGATTGTAGCTGGCGTTCCTGAAATTAATCGTTCAGTTATTAATCAAGAAGATGGCAAAATTGAACTTTTTATGGAAGGTTACGGTTTGCGTGAAGTCATGAATACTGAGGGTATTGTAGGGGATAAGACAACAACAAATCACGTTATGGAAATGAAGGCAGTTTTAGGTATTGAAGCTGCTCGTACTTCAATCATCTCAGAAATTGGCTATACAATGGCTAAGCACGGTCTTACTGTGGATCCTCGTCACATTATGTTATTAGGTGATGTTATGACTTGCAAAGGTGAAGTGTTGGGAATTACGAGATTTGGTGTATCGAAAATGAAAGATAGTGTACTGGCTTTGGCTTCTTTTGAAAAAACAACCGACCACTTGTTCGATGCGGCAGCTCGATTTGCTAAGGATTCAATTGAAGGCATTAGTGAATGTGTTGTATTAGGAAAATTGGCACCGATCGGTACAAATGTATTTCAGCTTATAAGAAGAACCGAAGAGGACGAGGAGCAAAAGCCAAAACGTCTTCTGTTTGATACTCCTTCCTTGCCTCAATTAAAAATGACTGCTTAATTCCTTACCGCTGCATTGTATAATACGAAGGCATTTTTAAGGCTTTTAAATATTTGGTTATTAGGGATTTATATTGGTTTTTTTTGATTTAATAATGATATATAGTGAATTTAGACTCGTTAACATAAATATAAAATAAAAGGATTTCCGGTATTAATTATACATTTTAGGATAAGGCTATGGTAAGTAAAAGACTCCAAAACCATATTATCAAGAGGCCAAAAGAATCGATGACCTATGCAACGTACTTGTTTTTGTCAATTAACTAAAGTAAATGTATAAGTACGTCGACAGAAGCTGAAACATTTGCTGAATAGTAACAAAGCTAAGCAGCGACATAATTCGAGTATTTTTCAATTAAATTGGTACAATGTAAGAGCTTTTGAAGATTGCAAATCATAGTAACCTGTAGTTTTTCATTGATGTATGTCTCACTAGGAACTTCCATAGAATCCAAAAGTCGACAAGCATGCGAAATGGACAACAAATCCTGCTGCGAAAATTGCGAGGGATCCTCAAGGCGTTTTATCAGACGAGAAGCACATGACTGAAGTTTTTCAACAGTAAATCTTTGAGAATTTGTATTTATAGAATTCTCGTCTTCCGTCGAATCGAGCTGTGCCAAGGTTTGTAGGGCAGAAAAATAACCCGATGGATATTCACTAATTTCAAAAGGAATGGGAATGTAATTATCAACGCCGATATTTTGAATGTCATCAGGGATTTTATAGAGTTTTAATTCACTCAAGTTGAAATCAGATGGGAAAAGAAGTAAGAACTTTAACTTCACAACATTCGGGCTCTAATGCAACTGTCAGTACAATCCATTGCTAAGCCAAATATCTTGAATCGCGTTCGGCGAACGTGCTTAAACTAAATTATAGCATACCTTTTCTAAAAAGGATTTGACATTGCCATCTAAAGCATCTGCAAACAAAGCGTATCCAATAGGAGATGATCCCAAAAGTTCGCCTATCGTGTTAACAAATGAAGTTTACATTATGAGGTAAGTTTCATACAGTGTTCCATCTTTTCTGTAAAAAAAGGCACATCTAAATTTCCATTCCTAGACAATAACTCCACAGACTCTTCAATGGCAATAGAAAGGTCAATATCCCGAGATGAGTATAAACCAGGATTAAACTCTTTGCCAACAAGAAGAAGAGCTATGTCGGAAATAGGAACATTATTGGCTTTGTACCTCGAATGTAAAGCAGCTGCTTCGTATAAAACTGTCGATTCTCTATTTAGGCATTAGGCTTAAGCATTGAGCATGCGCATTCATACACATAAATCATAATAGAAAGAAATTAAAAGCATAAAGAACTGTTTGCTACAACAAGCTATAACTTGCGAAAGAAGTACTTTGCTAGAAATCTCACGTCCAGTGGTTCAACAAAAGTAACGAAGTAACAACCGTATATACAGTAAACGTTATAGACATGAGAAGTGAAACAGAAGGAAAGGAGGAAGATAAAATAAATAAAAGCGGACCAAATCTAAAAATGCTGAATCTTCCAAAAAAAAAAAAAAAAGACGTAAGTCTTATAATGTCCTCGGAAATATACAGACAATTCCACTACAATCAATACGACTCAACAACACAATGAAGAAAATCATCCAGGAGTGTCCCCCAACCCGGGACTATTGGGGTACGTTCTTAGAAGTTTATGCATATTGGTTTGCGATGCCTTGATCTGTTCCTCTAACTGAGCAGCTTTACCTCGTAATAAGCTGACCTGGGATTCCAAACTTTGATGGGATGCATTAATAATGTCTTGCTCTTCAGATATAGAAGAGACATTCGACACTGGGGATGAAGCAGTGGAGCAAGCACTATATGGGATAGATGAGAAATTCAGAACCACTTCTCTCGAGAGTGCAGGATTGCGAGCATCCAAAGTAGGAGTAAAAAAGCCAGAAGAAACTGAAGACGATGCTGACGATGAAGATTTTGGTTTTTTTCGAAAAAATCCTTTCTTTTCCTGTGTATGCTCTGGATTACTCGCCGAAGATGAACTTTGAACAGTAAAACCCTTTTTTTCAGCAATTACCCTTTGCAAATTCAATATTTTACGTTGTAGACTTTCCAACTCTGCATATTTTTGTTGCATGTCTATATAAGCGTTGACAAACGCTTCGTGAAACATTCTGGTTTGCTTTTTGTTAAACCATGCCGTCCATCTTCCAAGGGCATCTGTAGTTAAAGGTTCATCGGCTTGTCCAAGACTATCATCCCCGTGAGCGCTACTTTCGTTTTCAGATGTGATTGTGGAAAACGAAACAAATGAATTTCCTCGAAACAATACCGTGCGGCGAGGCATTTCAAAATTGCACTCCAAAGTGCAAAAAATTCCCACTGGATTAACGTCCCAAGCTAAAAAAGCATTCAACAAATGTTGTATGCTCTGCGTAAGTCTAACTTCGTTTACTCTTGCAAGGATTCCTGCTTAGTGAGTGTGAACTTTTATACGTTACTTTGTATTGCAGAGTGTAACGATTTCGTTAAGCGATGCGTATTGTTTACGTGTGGAACTTGAACATGTTTAAAGCTTTACAAACGCGCTTGGATGAAAATTGAATCGCTCTGTATTAAATTCGATTGATAATTGGGATTTGTGAGGTTTCAGTTTCTTCATGCACAAAAGAGTAGGCATTGGTGCGCTAAACAAGGATCCTATCAAACAATATGAGAAAGTAGGCAATGAATTAATAGAACAGCAAGCTGAAGAAATTGCTTCTCAACTATCAACATTCCAGGAAGCTTTAAAAAATTTCGCTAAAGAACATGCTGCTGAAATTCGTAACAATCCTGAATTTCGGAAAACATTTACCAAGTTGTCCCTGAAAATTGGTCTCGATCCGCTAGTTAGTGGTTCGAAAGAATCTGCGTGGTCTGCTGTGGGCATAAATGAGTTTTATTTACAAGTTGCTGTTCGTATCATCGAAGTTTGTCATGCTACTCAGTTGGAAAACGGAGGACTAGTTTCCGGCAGTCGCGTTTGCCAATATTTGAACGAAGAAAATGAAGCCTCAGGGTATGATTTGCTAACGGAAGATGATATTGTGCGGGCTGTAACAACTTTGAAACCCCTTGGTCCAGGTTGTGATATAGAAGTAATTGCTGGGAAACGTTATATCAGGTCACTACCATTAGAACTCAGTAAAGACCAAAATGTTGTACTGGAAGCGGTTGAGGTACTTGGTTATGTCACTGTTACTATACTAAAGGATAACTACGGCTGGGATCGGGGTCGTTGCATTCACGTACTGGTATGTAAAAAAAGTCTTACTTATAACTTCGCTAACTAGAGATACAGAATGACTTGGTCTCAAAATCACTTTTATGGATTGACAACCAATCTATGGAGACTGCATACTGGGGAGCCAGTACATTACTTAATGAAAAATCAACTCAAGTAGCAGAATGGTGAATAATACAACCTTTTTCTTATGATGCAAATGCGATTGTCCTTTTCTAAAAGAAATAAGAATAAAAAAGATAAGCAGAAATATAATGGAAATGAGCTGTCGTAAACGTGATACAATAAACACACAACAGAGATTATGCTTTTAGAGACTGGGGAACATCAAAGGAAGACGGAGAGAACGGTGTAGTCATAAAAACGAAATGAAGTGGACGATATCCTTGGTTTTGCAATTCGTGTTCTTCGTCATATGATAAAAGATTGACCTGCTTTTGCGGCATAGGAAGAGTCTTCAGACTAGTTGCTGAATATGCACGAGCAGGATGACCGAAATTATTTCGATTGGAGTATCGTTGAAAAGAAGAAGGGACGCGTTTTTTCCTTTCTTTTTTTCGAGGGTTCTTTATATAAACTAATTTGATACGAACGTAAGCTTCTACTTGCTCCGAACGCATTGTAAGTGGCAAGATCATTTCTTGGTGTCCTTCAGTCAAAGCACTATCCAGAGAAATTTCGGCTTCACCTACTACGTGGGGAATAGTATGTCCACGAAATTGGAGACTGACGTTTAAAAGAGAAGAGGAAGTGAAAGTAGTGATGGCAAAGGAAGCTTTGTTGCTAAGTCTATGGTCATTGACTCCCATGTGAGAAAGAGGAACACACTGCATAGCCCCGGATAGGTTCATTAGACATTGAAACGGTTTACTTTCCATGGAGTGCTTAAAGATCGACTCGTATTGGTTACGATATATCAAGCGTTTCCATTGAGGACTCCATTCTTCCCAATTTTCAGGTGCCACATAGATATGCAACCTCCCGAGTTCTATTGAACTCATCAGTGATTTCGTTCTTGTGTATTTATCCGCAAAACAGTAAATTGGCTATGTGACAAAGGAAATTAGATAGGTCTGAGACATGACCCTACGACTTACCAGCCATCTTGTTCGTTTTTGTACGACCAACAGAATGCACGAATGTTACTTGGTCAAGTAACATCATTTTTATTACGGCTAATTATAAAGCATTTGGTACCTTTATTTTGTTTATTTACTGTTTGAATAGAGAAGACGAATGAGTTTTCTAGATGGAATTGTATACCAAGCATGTCAGCTTAAGCTTTCTCGCTTGAAAAAGATATTTAATGCTTGAAATGATCCTTGTTTTCCCCATTGGGAGTGCAAATTTGTTTCTTTTTCTTAAGGGCATAGAGCATAAAAAAAAGGAAAGGTTCGTGGGTTAGGTATAATCCAACCAGCTGAACACTACGTGCGTAATCTTGTACTTCTGGATTTAAGGGAAGCAGGCACCTGTTCAATTTGAAGCTCACTTGGTTCGTTGATGATTCAAGCATACGCAAGCAAGTTGTCTTCATAGTCTTCAGAAAGTCACGCATCAAGTCATCTTCGATGACCGCTTGGTAAAAACATTGTTTTCCTTATACAGGAAAAACAGCTCTTAAGAGTTACTTGAATAAAGGGTTTTATTATTAGCGTGTCGAGGTTTTTCAAGAGTATTGAGAAGCAGAAAGGAATGGAAATTAATTTAGAGAGACGCATATGATAATATCAGGTCTATGTTCTTTAGTATATGTTTGATTTTTACTAATTGCAGATGCTAAGTTTGTTTATTTGAATCAACTACTTTTAAAGACTCCAGGTTTTTTGCTTTAATATATTACAATGGAGAATAGAGGTACTTAGTATAATAACTGTTTGAGAATGTATGTCTTACTTTTGTCATTTCCTTCGTGGGATTCATTACTTCTTGGGTTTTGACTACGTACTGACTTTCTTTACTAGCTTTTTTTCGTAGAAGAGACTCGTAAGTCTTCCATTTTTTTTATTTTTTATTTTTTTTAAAAGAGATCTTGTTAGTCGTACTATCATTGTTTATTCATACGTATTTTTGCTACTCTTGTTTCATAAATTTGGAGAATAATACTTTTCCTCATTTTCTCGTATTATATATTCAAAATTAACATCCTGCTTTAATAATTTCAATGGACCTCTTACTAATTTCAAGAGCGTAATATATTGTAGTAGTGAATCTTTCGTTTACCATACCCTTCACCTCATACTACATTCAATCAGTCCACAAAATTCCCTTCGCAACAACTCCTTTCATATTTCTTTTCTGAAAGAAAGAAAGAAACCAAAGTCAGATTTAGGTCTTCCAGTGTTGCTCAAATCGATTCTGTGTTTGTGCAGATTTGTCATCGGTTTGAACATACCCATAATCAAGCTGAAGATAGTATTCCTGAAAAATTTGCACTTTTGGGGAGGTAGCGGTGGACGTAAAAACGATATGAAGAAGAAAGAGTTGAAAAAGCGAAAGGATGATGTGAAAGTTGCTTTGATAAATTCCGACTTGGACGATTTATCCCAATGCGGTAGAACAGGGCATGGATTTCTTATGAAAAGCTTTCGAAAGCCAGCTTGTATGTTTAAGAATGAAGAAGCTTAACTTTCTGATGAGATTCAATTTTGCTAACGTATCGTTTACAGGGACCCTTCTTTGTGGAATTTCTCCGCGGGACCGAATGGAATGCTTTGCAAGATCAGCAGTTCAATCCTCCTACGCAGATCAAGTTCAAGTACTCTTGGATTCAGAACGTTCTTTTTTTCAGTATAGGCTGAATCCAATTCTACTTCGGAAACATCGCTCACAACTGATCAAATTACTAAGCACTATATTTAAGCGCTATCCAGAGCTTTGTTACTATCAAGGCCTTCATGATATAGCTCAGATCGTGTTGCTTACGGTTCCTTATTCTCATGCTCTTCCATTAATGGAGTACCTAATGTTTTACCGTCTACGAGGTATGTTAAAATAGAAAAAAAACCATTTTCTGTTCCTTTTATTTAATGCTAATGGTTTCTTAGATTTTATGCTTCCGACTCTCGACGCCACGATTAAGCAGCTACACCTGGTTTTGGAAATTATTCGATACCGTGACTTCACCCTCTACGAGTATTTGAAAAAGGCCGATGTTCAATGCTATTTTGCATTATCTTGGCTCATTACGTGGTTTGCTCATGATATCTCTGATATTTCTGTTGTAGGCAGATTGTTTGACTTCTTTATATCCTCCCATCCATCTGCGGTTGTGTATACCTGTGCTCAGATTGTTATAGACGATCGGAAGAAAATAATAGATCTTTTATTGGACAATAATGGAGCAGATATACTCCATACTTATTTGCGTAAATTACCATCGAAAATCGATGTTGAACAGCTCATCCAAAATACTTGCGCGACAATGTCTAGTGTCGATATCACGACTTTGCCGTTGGATAAGCTTAATATATCTCCTTTTAGTTCCCTTCGGAATCAAGGTCAGCCTTGGGAATACTCGCTCGATAAGAACGGCATGGTTGTATTCCGACTACTGCGCGCTGATCATCATGACAATGGCATTTCTAAACAGGATTGGAAATTACCATTATTTTTTCACGAGAATATCTTTACTGGATGCAACATGATAACAGCAATAACAGTTATTGGTGTTGGTATCGTGGCCTCTCAACTAATGCCTAAGTCTTCTGCCAACTAATAAACGAGGTCTCTTCCAATCTCAGTTTACTAAGATGCGGACTTTTTTGACATCCAAGTTTTCTATCTTCTTCTTAATTTAATACTCTACTACTTATTAATTTGGTTTATCTTTAATCCCGCATTTGATTGATCATAAAATTCTGCCAAATAGCGTCGGTATTTACTTTTGTTTCTTTGCAATGCCTTTTTTTCTGGAAATGGTTCGTTCTGGGCGTCTTTTGTTTTCCTTTTTCATTATCGTTAGTTTTTTTACCAATTTTCTTTTTTCGTTCTGGAAATCCATAATAAATAGTTATCCTTTATATCTGTAATAATTTTGCATTTAGGATCGTTAATTATATAAATATATTTGTTCAAAAGTTATATGAAAACGAGACGAGAGCACGCTTTTGGATTGGTAAACGATTGCTTGGTTCATTATTTAATTACTTTTTATCATCTCACTTGAGAGTCAATATATACAAAGAGGATTACTATATTATTTAGATAGCAGGATATAAGTCGTTTCTTCGTAGCAAGGGAATAAAAGTTCGTACACGTTGTACGAGGTTTAAATCAACGTCAGCGAAAATGAGGCCATTAGGAGACGCAAGGTCACTGTATTGAGCAACAACAGTTCCTAAAAAGTTAGTAAATATTCTAATACCTTCAAAAATGCGAGGCTAAGTTGACATACCCCAAGGATCGACGATCTATAGATAAACGATAAAGTTAGTAAATTACAATTCTACAATTATAGAAGTACGTACCATTGCATGACCATAACTAGCCCTTTTCTCATTGTGGCTACCACCTTGAGCAGGAGCAAAGATGTAAGATTGAGCATCAAGCGCACGAGCCCTAAGCAAGACTTCCCAATGCGCAGCTCCTGTCTTTTGTGTAAAGGCACTTGGGTATGTTATTATATCTGCACCCAAGTTACGAAGCTTCAAGGCATGTTCTGGAAATCGCAAATCAAAACATATAGCTGATCCGACTTTTCCTAATGGAGTCAAAAAAGGAGGAACGATTGCGTTCCCTGGTACAGTACTATTTGACTCCTTCAAAACCGGACCGTTCGCAATGTCAACATCAAATAAGTGAGCCTTGTTGTATCGCTGAACAATTCCCTTGTCGGGCTCAATAAGAAGGGAACTATTTAGTAGCTTGTTCTCGATAGGGGAAGGTTCATGGACTCCAATCTAAAATAAAGAAGGTAAGCAAATAATAGTCTCAAAAACAATCACGGAATTTTCATACTTGTACGTAAATCGAGTGCTGTTTGGCTTCAGCGCATATTTGTTTTACAAAAGTTGAACAGTCTGGATGACGACTTAATTCTAAAGCCTCGGAGCTCTATGAATTCATTATGTTAGTTTTTAGAAACTAAATAGAAAAGTAAGTTATTCAGCTGAGTAACTTGATTGTACATTTTGAGCGATATAGTCTGAAGCTTCAGG
This sequence comes from Schizosaccharomyces lindneri, assembly GCA_029532395.1. NCBI lineage: Eukaryota > Fungi > Ascomycota > Schizosaccharomycetes > Schizosaccharomycetales > Schizosaccharomycetaceae > Schizosaccharomyces > Schizosaccharomyces lindneri. Next base: position 36,058 of record JARFMH010000022.1, on the reverse strand, counting down.
GAAGAAAACGCATTTTGCTCCTTTTGATGCAGCCTCAGCAATGAGATCCTTGCATATTTTTGTGTTCTTTAATATATTGGAAGTAGACGTGATTTGAGCTACCGCAGCGAGCGACATGTATGGCAAGAAGTATATGACGAGTAGTAAGAAGTTGAGATTGGTTTCGTCAATATGGAAGATTGAAACGAAAAATGATAGAATTACCCAAATTCCAAGTTAAAAACTTATAAGAAAACGAAAAATGGTTGACTAGGAAGACAATTGAGACGAGATATAAAATGCCAGCCTTTTCTTCAATATCCTAATACTTGGTGAACTGAGAAATAGGTAAATCAAAAGACAATACTGAATACTAATAGGTGACATTTTTCAAGTCTGCATTAAGGAAGAATATAACTAGTCACAATTAATCGTTAATCGTTCTTGTAAAACTGATAGAATAGGCGTTTGAATACATCTCTTGTTCGTTTATTTATGTTCATCATCACTGACATTCACTTACAATTCATTATACGAAATATCCCTGCTTTTATACTGAGATCTGGAAAAAAATAACCTCTGTAAGTTCATAGTAATAAAATAAGATTTAAACAAATACTACTAAAATTCTTTACGAGAATATAAATATGAGCCTTTTTACAGATTTTTCAATAATAAGCTATTTGTTTATTAACATACTGCTTTAAACTGCATTATAAGAATAACAACGATTGGTGTTCCTCGTTGTGTAAATTAGGAAATTGGCCGAATTCGAACTGTTGTACAATGGCAAATTTTAACAAGCATCTCTTAAGAACCGCCAAAAAATCCTGCCTTTAGCAAATTTGCCATCTACCAACTTCTTCCCCTATGGCCACGGCAGTTTTCAAGGTAAGATGCAACAGCTTTTGATATTAGAATAGGACTAACATGTGTGTGCTTAGAACATCTCTCCAATTCCGGACGTGAACACGTTCTTGGATGTCGTTCTTTCTCGTACTCAAAGAAAGACGCCTACGGTCATTCGATCTGGCTTTAAGGTATGCAGAAATGGTTCTACTGTAATGTAAAATATTTTTACATTTAGTAGACAAAATAATTGGCCTTTTTTGAGTCTAACAAGTCATAGATCTCTCGTATTCGAGGTTTCTACGGCAGAAAAGTAAAATTTACTCAGGATACCTGTACCGAAAAACTAGATGCTATTCTTCAAGAGTTTCCTAGACTCGATGACATTCATCCTTTTCACGCAGATTTACTCAATATTCTCTATGATAGAGATCACTTGAAGATTGCCTTATCGCAGCTTTCGACCGCAAAGCATTTGATTGAAAATGTTGCTCGTGATTATATTCGCCTTTTGAAGTACGGTGATAGTCTCTACCGTTGTAAACAACTTAAGCGTGCTGCTTTAGGTCGTATGGCCACTATCATCAAGCGTCAAAAGTCTTCATTGGAATTTTTGGAACAAGTACGCCAGCACATGTCTCGTTTACCTTCAATTGACCCTAATACTCGTACCTTGTTGGTTTGCGGATATCCTAACGTTGGTAAATCTTCTTTTATGAACAAGATTACTCGCGCTGAAGTCGATGTACAGCCTTATGCCTTTACCACCAAATCTCTTTTTGTTGGTCATTTTGATTACAAATACCTTCGCTGGCAAGTGATCGATACTCCAGGTATTCTTGATCATCCTTTGGAGCAAATGAACACCATTGAAATGCAATCTATTACCGCAATGGCTCATCTTCGTTCTGCTGTTTTGTACTTCATGGATCTTTCAGAAATGTGTGGTTACAGCATTGCTGCCCAGGTCAAATTATATCACAGCATTAAACCTCTCTTTGCCAACAAACTTACTCTTTTGGTGGTTAACAAAGTGGATGTCATGAGACCTGAGGATTTGGATCCTGAAAGCCAGGAGATGATTCAATCCATTTTGGCTGATGGTAATGTTCAAATGGTTCAAACAAGTTGTGTCAGCGACATGGGTGTGATGGATGTTCGCAACAGCGCATGCGAAGCTCTTTTAGCAGCTCGTGTTGAACAAAAGCTTAAGGGATCCCGTGTAAACAATGTCTTGAACCGTATCCATTTGGCTGAACCATCGGCTCGTGATAATGTTAATCGACCTCCAGTGATTCCCGAGGCTATTAAAAACCGTCGTGCTTATGATCAAAAGGACCCCGCTCGTCGTATTCTTGCTCGTGATATCGAAGCTGCTAATGGTGGTGCTGGTGTCTTCAATGTTAACTTGCGTGACAAGTACTTGCTCAGTAACACTGAATGGAAACATGATCGCATTCCTGAATTACTGGACGGTAAGAATGTTGCCGATTACGTTGACCCTGAGATTGAAGCCAAGCTTGCTGCCATGGACGAAGAAGAAGAACGCTTAGAAAACGAAGGCTATTATAACTCTGATGAAGAAGTTGTTGATGAAGATGAAGAACATGTTCTTAGCACAGCTGAGAAGCTTCGTGAGAAGAATAAACTTATCCGAATGGCTGCTCGTAATAAGAAGATCAAGAATCGTCCCATGTTGCCTCGTGTTGCAGGTGTTCGCACTTTGGATCAATTGGAATCTTCCTTGGAAAGTGCTGGTCTTCCTTCTGACGCAATTAGTGAGCGTGCTCGCTCACGCGCTCGCTCGGGAGCTGCCCAGGAGTCTGCTCGTATGTCTGGTGCTGATGTAGTCATGCAGGATGGACCTGAAGTGCGCTCCAAATCTGTTGCTCCCCGTTCACAGAGCAACAGACGTGATGCAGGCTTGCATTCTGAAGGAGGTCGTTCTTATGCTGAACGTCTTAATCGTGTCAAACAAGTACAACGCAACCGTATGGCTAGAGCCTCCGAAAGTGATCGTCACGTTACAGCTTCAAAACCCAAGCACTTATTCAGTGGTAAACGTGGAATGGGTAAGACTGATAGAAGGTAAAGTAATGGTTTGGTATGGATTTTTTATTTTTATTTTAATATAGTTTTGGTGCACTTTTCATTCTCTTCATAGTTTGGATAATTTGGTTGGATAAAAATAAACAAGTTTACTCTTTGTTTCATCAGTCAGTTCAGTCAACGCGTTAAATCTCATTTCAATAGAATATGCGTAAACAATGTAATATAAGTGTGTTGTTGATTCTGTTTTTATTTCTCCTTAAACTCCAGATATCCTCAACCGCAGCTTTCCAGTGTGTAGATTTTCACAGCACTGTACGTGTGCTTTGGGACTCCTGTTAAAAAATCGAAGATTAGGGATGTACTATGGCTTAATTAAGGTCAGTATAAATTAAAGATAAGCAACATTTATATTTGAGAAGAAAACAAAATATGTTTGACCCCTGCACGGTAAGAAACAAGCGGTCGACTTTACAAGATATTGCCCCGAAAGAAAGCAATACTTCTGTTCCTAAAATACCTTTACCGGCTTCAAGGTTTAAAACAAAACATATAGATGCTCTTTGTTCGCTTATGCATCTTTGTTTATTGCGGGAAGACTACAATCGAGCATATCATGCCTTCTCTCTTTTGTTGAGATCAAAAGGTGTAGATATGTCAAAAATGTGGAACATTGGTTTGGAGATATTGAATCAAGTTAAACCCGATGACTCGACAGAATATATGGAGCGTCTCATAGCTCGTTTTCCTGCAAACCCAAATAAGAATCGTATGCAACGATCCTTGACTGTATGTATACTCAGTACAAATTGAAATAAGTTAAATATCTAATACTAACGAACTCTTACAGTCTGAACAATTTTTTCCTGCATATATTTTACTGTTAATCCAGAGGCAAGAATACCAAAGAGCGATGAATTCCTTGGAAGAATATATGCTTTCTCCGCCATTTAATCAAAATAAAGCTCTATACGAGTATTCTGCAATGCTATGTCTTGAACTCGCCAAAAACGAATCTTCAGATGATGAGCGAAACCACTGGCTTCAAAAAGCAAAGCAAAATCTTCATGATGCAGGCATCTCTTTGAATGCTTAAATATCTCTTTTAGTACAAGCAAAAAATCTCGCCTTATTTCTTGCTGAAGCTTCAATAAATGTATATTATATTATTTTCCTATATGCTTTTTAAACTCTTGTTCATTATAAAATAAATCATAGAAAAATGCAATTAAAATGAAAAATAATAATATATTAACCTACACAAGAACCTATTCAAACAACGATGAATAATAGTATAATACACACTGTACTCCATCAAGAGAGATTTGTGAATTTATCTTAAATAATTAGTAGAATATTCCAAAAAAAAGAATGGTGGTTATACTCGAAATAATCCAAAACGTAGAAAAATCATCACTAATTTATCACCATGAGTTACCTGGTTTTAGAAGAATACAATGTATCCAACGAAATCATATCCAAGATCTCCATAATCTTTTCTTTTCTTCTTTTTTGTAATGCAGCTAGTTGATTTCCAAGCTCAATCCTTTGTTTCTCGTACTCAGAGGGATTACTGTCAACTTCCATACGAGACACTGATGGGACTTCAGAGATCTTGTGACTCCCGACTAGATCAAGCTCATCATTCTCTCCCCAAATTTGAGAGAAATAGGAAACATACTTGTTCAATTGAAGGGATTGAAAAGTCTCAATTTGATGGGTTGCAGCCTTCATCAACTCAAGTAAACGTAATAAGGTACTTTTCAACTCCATTCTTTGATTAATGAGGTGGTTTGGCTCATTGTTGGTAGCCTCATTCCAAAGTCTTTGACTTGTTTCGCTTTCGCGAACGGTTTGTTCTAATACCTCCGTCGCTAAACTAAATGTGGTCTGCTTATCAGAAAGAGAACTTTCATGGTATTTGGTCAATTCTTTGATTCTTGATAAAACATTTGGTAAGGCATTCTTCATCAGTGAATTTTTTAAGAAAGACGGATTTTTATTTGTTAAAGACCGTAAGGCTCCTTCTGCCGTGATATTGTCAAAAAATCCCTTTGAGCTTTCTTGTTGCAAAGGAAACTCCATTTCTTCTGACGTTAGGAAATCAGAAGGATACTGCCCTTGGTTATTAGGGATCGTTGCACAAGCATAGAAAGCCATAAGTAATCTTGCACATCTTTTAGCACCATTTCTGGCGCAAATAAGCAAAGCCGTATCTCCGCGATCATCCTGCACGTTTAGTATTTGGGTTGCAACTTCAACAGATTGAGTCGATGTTAAATTTTGAAGCAATATATCCATGTAGTAGCGGGCTGCTTCCATCTTGGATTTAGAAGAAGCTAAAAGTGCTACATGGTGGAAAACGGTTTGACCGAAATTATCAGTCATGCAAAGTGCAGACTGCAAAAGTTCTGAAACAAGCTCAAAAGTCTGAAGATCATAGTTCATTGTAAACATAACGCACCGCATTAAGGATGTTTGCTGTAAATAATTGACAGACACAACGCTAGCTTCAGCCTGTAGGAGGGCATGCATCATCTCTAGATTTCCCATAGCAGCCGCCCAATGTAATGCGGTATGACCATCTTCATCAATACTGGCATTTACATCCCAATCGGCAGGTCGGTCATAAACAAAATCTGGAGGTTGGGTATTATTTGAAAGTAAAAAATAATCCAATAAGGCTTGAGAGTAATGCTTTGACGTAGGAATCACTTCCTTGATGCCAAGAGCATCGTTTAAGTCTACCGAAGAGAGTATGGGGTTTTGAGAAACATTTGCTTGAAGGCTTAATGGGTTCGACAAGTCTTGCATTCTAATAGCCGAGGGTAGTTCTTGTGAGGAATACGGTTCCGAAGAAGGCTGTGAGACACAGAAATCATTGTTAGAAGCATAGGAGGAGGTTAGTTTATTTGATGGTTTCTGCATGCTTTGAGGTGTATATAAATGCACTGGGTTTATTTGTGGCTCATTATATTCCAAAAGAGAACTTATCGTGGTATATACATCGTATTCTTGGGCAAGCTCAACAGCTCTATCCAGAGGAACCCACGTACCTAATTATCATTAGTCGGAAAGAAAAAAACAATTGGCGAATAATGTCCATACCTTGATATTTTCCACAACCTCCCTGTACTTTTTCATGTAAGCCCTTTTGAGCGAATTTTTCCAAAATTCTTGTCCGTCGGGGCTTATCTAATTCAGCGATTTTTAATATTTGAGTAGCATTCATCCATTGATCATGACATCGTTTCATTAAAAAATTGCCATTGATATTGCATTCGTAAACGTTTACACCCGAATAGATTGTTTTCTTGACATGACTAGCAAACATAGCGATCTTGAAGGCTTGTAAAGCTTTATCAACGGGTAAAAAAAGGGGAATATTTTGAAGTAAAAACTATAGCCAAAAATAAAACAAAGAGCAAAGAGAAAAAACAAACGAAGGAAAACAACAAGGAAAGAAATTAAAACAAAAATGCACTTGGTGCTAATAAACTAAAAGAAAGACGAATGTTCCAAAATGTAGGTCACAAAATACAACTGTAAGCTCTTAAAAGGTGTTAATGCTGGCACTGGCTATTCGCAGTTAAATTTAGGGTGTAAAAACCAAACGTCCTTTCTATCCCAAAGATGTTATTTTAAGATCAGCAATCCATATAGATATGACCAGCTAGAAGATGTATGATGAATACGAAAACTAGAATGATTTTTGGAGTCTTCGGTTCCCTGAATATGCAAAGGCAGTTTTAAAACAAACACTTCGAGATGGAAATCCTGAAAGGGTAAAGTTTTGAGTATGAAGAATGGGGCTTTCCAAACTCAACTTTTATTTCAAAGCTTTTTTACAACTCTTTCCAACTTAATGTCTTTTATTAACACTTTTCAGACTTTACTCCAATGAACGTCTCTTCCTCTTCGGAGGCCCAAAACTGAAATCCTCAAAATTCTTTTTCAAGCAAGTCCGAGACAATAAATATATCAAAATATAAGCTTCTCAAAACTTTCTCCAAAAAGAGTTTTTATTTACGTCCGTGGTAGAAACTTCAAAAAGGAATATAAGTCTTAACAGCGGTTCCACAGAGAATTTCTATGTTTTCTATAAACAATAATATTAAACCGCCAGCTTGAAAGAATAACTAAGCTTTTTCAGCCCCTTTCTTTTTAAGGTAAATTTGTGGTGTTGGGGATCTGGAGAAAATAGAATTGTTTAAGGCAAGGGAAAAATGATTTTGAGTAAAACCATCAGAAGACACATTGTAACCTGTCTTCATAAGGAAGCGTACTTGGAATTCAACATATGTAAATAAAAAAAGAAGGGAAACATAGAAACAATGACTTGTTTGAAAGATTCCTGAAGCTGGTTTTCTTCTACACTAGATTCTGTTTATCATTGGAAGTACGAGTTACAAGTTCATCGACATGTTGAGACGATATATTAAAAATTATTTCCATTTTGTTTTTCTATGTTAACCATTATAGCAAAAATCAATTCTCCAAAAAGTCAATCCTGTCTTTGTTTTTCTAAATCTGAAATACAGAACATATAAGAGATAAAATATAACACGAACACTCTCCGTGAATCCAAACTTGAGCGCAGCAAAGATGAATTTTGGAAAGTAGTCTAGTAAAATACGAGCATCTACAAGATCCATTTGACGTGAATAAAGAGCATATTCTTGTTTCAATATCAGAGGCACACAAATGGTACTCGTTATTCTTCATTCCCGTTGCCGGTATTAGACAACAACAATATTCTTTTCAAATATCCAAGAAATAAACAAAAGTGCATACACACATTAGATCAATGTTTGTTTCTCGACCTTCTACATATCGTTGTTAATGTCGTTGAACACAGCACCACCTGTTTCGTTTGCATCCGTTTTTACTTAGCTTGGTATTTTCCTCGGTAAGCATCCATTGCGTCGGATTCCTTGGCTGATAATTCAGATTTAGTGAACTCAACAATGTCATCCAAAGTTAAAATGGATGAAATAGGAACCTTGTATTCAATTTTCAATTTTCCAATTGTACTTTCATTAACGGCAGGGTCTACGCGTTCCTGTCTATCCAACAAAAGGACAATACCAGCTAAATGAACGTGTTTAGGCTCCAAGAAGGAGATGGCTTCGCGAATAGCAGTACCAGCTGTAATCACATCGTCTAGAAGCAAAACGCGCTGTCCTTCCATCTCCGCACCAACAAGATTTCCACCCTCTCCATGGGTTTTAGCCTCCTTTCTGTTGTATGCAAAGCCGTAGCTCTTGCCGGTCTTCTCATACAACTTGGCAGCAGTTACCGCTGCCAAAGAGATTCCTTTATAAGCGGGACCAAACAATACATCAAAATCAATGTTCATAGAAATGATTGTTTCTGCGTAAGAGTTTGCTAGTGCACTCAAATCGGCCCCATGAGTAAAATTTCCGGAATTGAAGAAATAAGGAGATTGACGTCCAGATTTCAACGTAAAAGTGCCAAATTTAAGCACTTGTTTTTCCATAGCACGATGCAAAAGATCAGATTTGTAAGACATCTTCCTTTGATTTCTTTTCCTTGTAAGGTACGTGTGCACTAGTAAGGAGGTGTTGCTACACCAATGTTCTAATACCCTCCGGGAGCATGCGAAATTTAAGTCTGGAAACGACTCATTAGAACATAATAAAGAGACGTAGCTTAAAATATATATTCATATTCATTACTTCAAAATTCTGAAAGACCATTGTAGCAAAAATGGTGTTCTTCGAATTCAACACTCATTTAAAACGAAGTTAATCATTTAACCAGGTTGGCTGGATTCGATCTATGATACTCAAATAATAACCAACATGATCAAGACTTTTTACTTGCGTATCCCCGGTCCAGAATAATCTCCAAGGCGTTTTTGGTGATTTCAAAGAGCCAACACTCCGTTCAAAGTACCATTTGTTCACAGGGTTATCCAATCTAGACCTCCAAATCAATTCCTTGGGAAATAAATCTACCATCGCGTTGAATAGAACATCTGATATCGCGGCAGAACCTTGTGCACTTTTCGATACAGCCAATTTATCAAGATAAGGAATTTTTTCTTTTCCCTTTTGAGCTTCCTCGTATGTAACAATGGCAATACCAGCGTAATCACCAGCAATGATAATTGCGGCAAGGGAATCTTTTAAACGCTGCAAATAGGTTTCCATATCTAAAGTTCGATTGAAAGAATCATTAATCAAAGTCCAAACCCTTTCCCAGGATATAGACTCATCAGTAATACAATCAACTCCCATATATTTATATACGGCAACACCCCGTCGAAGTAAAGTAGTCTTCGTAACTGGCGATCGATCTCTAGGTAAAGAGCAGGAGAAAATGGATCTTTCAGTTAAAACATTGTGAATTAATGGGTTTCGATCCATTGAAGAGTTCGTCAACATTGCTTCAGCTGGGGTAGTAACAATGGCAGAGGCCTCCTTGGATAACACTTTCAGGCACCGTTGAGCCAAAAATAAGTTTTTTATGTGGTGCTTCGGTAGAGATTTTCTTAAACCTTCGTATTCTTGTGAAAGATTAATTAACACATGACTCGATCCTTGCGGACGTTGAGCACAAGGCATACCGCCCACTTTATCTAAAATAATTAGTCGATCAACCGCGCAACCATCTTGTGGCTTGTGCAAACATTTAGCGAGACCATAAATTATTTCGTCTCCATCTATACTAATCTCCTTCAGATTCTGCATAAACACGCTGCTTGGAATAATTGGTGTACAGTCAGATGTTAACGAACGGTAGACGGAATCAGTGTTTTCTAGGTATGCGCCATCTGGACCTAGTTGGCAAATGGAAGAGTATACTGGCTTTGTTAATACCCCGGCCTTGGATAAAATATCAGAAACACGCATAACCCGTTTCTGTTGAGAATACAGGGAGCTCAGCATGGTCCATTGTGATTGCTTTTTCTCCGGTAGTCTGAATTTGGCTGTGATACCTAGATCAGGTCCAGTAGGAACAATTATAGAATGTATACCAAGGCGGGTAAGTCCGTAAATGCTTCTACCGATACCAAACAAAGTTTCATCGTTGAGCGAGTCTACATCAGCAATTTTTGCAATTGCTACACGCTTTTGTAGACCATATGATAATTTATTTTCTATTAATTTAGAAGAAGCGTTATCAAACCGGACAGGAGCGTACTTTTGCAAAAACCCTTTCGTTGATCGCTTATTGGGGACTGATTTAAGAATCCAAATCAAGTCCTGCAAGAAAGAAGGTTTCTGCATCAGCGATTCTTATTGTTTCATATATATTTACAAGTTGTACAAAGAACCCCAAAAAAGTATTTAATGGAAGGGAAAGATTTGGAAACTTGTTTGTTCTTAGCACTCCAGTTATATCAAGTGTCTACTACACCAAAACAATAAAGAGAGTTTACATGGTTAAAAACCAAAACGAAAATTTAAACTATTAGAGCATTAATCATTCATTTTATTTAAAAAAGAAAAAACAGATATTGACTTTGTATACAAAAGTATATACTGGGAGTAAGAAAACGAAAGTATGGCCTTACCCAGGGAGTTGGAGGCGACGTTTTCGCCTGAAGAGATAGAGTTTTTAGCAGGAAATGAATACATTGATATTGTTCCTTTAGAGACTATGGATCAATTACCTTTAGTAAGCGCAACTATACCCATTATGAAGCCGCCAAGAAAGTGCAGAGTCCCATTATGGCTAGCCTTGGAATTAAAAAGACAACATCGTGCCAGAATAGTGCCTCCAGAGTGGCTTGACCTTTCAAACTTGCAAAGCTTACAGGAACAAGAAATGGAAATGGATATGTTTTCTAAAATGCCGTTTCGGTGGTTGGAAACTGCTCATCTACTCTTAAACGCTTGTCCCGATGATATAGAAGACGTGGAGGAAGTTCGAAGAATCCTTTTGACCATTCGAGAAGCGAGACAGAGCAAGGCAAGGGCGGGTTTGGAAGCGGTAAACGAAGTTCAGCTTGCCCTGGATAATCTCGGCGCTATGGAAATCAACGAGATCCGGCCCTTATTCCGAGAAACGATGAATCGTATGCGAAAAATTGTTCAAGTCGCAGAAGAAGAATAATGGCGACCCGGCATGAAGGGAACATTTGAATAGTGTATGGATTTTTTGCATTAAATAAATTAGATATCATAAAATAAGCAAGATTGCATGGAATGTGAATAGAGACAAGAGGCAATGAAATATGATTGGTTTGAAACGGTTACGATCCTTGAGTAGACGCTTTTTCCTTGGTCATCCGCAAAGGAGTAGGGGTCTTGGAAGGACTTGATTTTGAGGAATTCTGTTTCCGTTTCGAGTTTGACAATTCTTCGAGTTTGTAGAATTCTTGAATACGACTGCAACGTGAGTTAGAACGTTAGATCAAAAAATTTGAGATAAACGTACGTTCGCCAAGGAGTGACGGGTGTATTGGAGGATAAAAAGGATTGAAAATCACGAAGTTTCATATTCCGTTGAGCACGAGGGATAGAAGCTACACGCATTTCTCCTCTCATGCGTATGGTTGATGCCAGCAAACCTGCATTGGATCGCAATCGTCGAATTTTATCAGATACTAGATAGGAAGTTGTTAGTAATATGGTTTTTAATGAAGAAAATAAAAGACACAAGATGGCCAACACCCTGTCCTAGAAGAAAACACAAAAGTGACAAGTTTTATTTTTGGAGATTTTCAAAGGCTTGGCTTTGAAACCCCAAATAACATTGGAAAGATAAAAAAAACAGTTTACATACATTCAAAAGCAAGATTTTCAAGGATATCCGTTTTGCGTTCTTGCAAAATACGTTGTCGAACCTGACGGTGCTTGGATTCGCCAATTTCTTCGATCCTTTTTCGTTTATTCATGAAGCTACTTGAATAAATCAATTAATAAAGGAAGCTCTAGGTAGCTTTCCTTGAATCTCAATCAAAATCAGGTACGAGTAGTGGTTGTGTTTGGAAAGCAACATAAACAATTCGTTTTACCTGGGTAACATGTTCTTTGGCCATGTAAACAAACCGAGAGTATCGACTGGGAATACCCATTCGCAAAGAAAGGAAATACAACGAGGATAGGAAAAAAACAAGTAAACGGTCAAGAGAGGTTGCTGAAATAAATTTGATGGATGGAGAAAATACGAGCTTGAAGCATACTGAACGTCTTTAAAGGTTAATTAGATTTTCCAAACTCGATGAGAAAACAAAAGAAGCAAAAGGGAAAAATTAACCCGCATAGTCTTTCTCTTACTATAGAATTCTAGCAAATTCCCCGGAGATGACTCTGCGTGCTTTTACCTGTTTCATTTTTTAGTATATGTAAACAAAGAATGTAAACAAAAAAAAAGCTTTTTCCGTTTTCGTAGAATTCGTTATTCATATTTATGGAACAACATACTTTTTCAGTAAACCACATACCGCTTTCTACAGCGTTTCCTTATTTAAAGTATCCATTGGTAGGCAATACGGCTACACAACCAACCAACTGTACAGCTGTGAAGCTCTACTTGTCTAAACAGCCAACCATAACCGACGACGAAGAACTTACTATTGACTTCGAAACGATTGCCATCCATTGCAAACACTCGTTTTGTTAACCCAATGAATCCATACGAGCCCGTAGAGGGATTGTATGTGAATGCTAAACAATACCATCGTATTTTGAAAAGGAGAGAAGCCCGTGCTCGTCTGGAAGAGCGTTTACGTGGATTGCAAACAACGAAGAAGCCATACCTGCATGAGTCAAGGCACAAGCATGCAATGAGACGTCCCCGTGGCCCGGGTGGACGATTTTTGACTGCGGAAAAAGTTTCCCAACTTAAGGCGCAAGAAGCATTGGAAGCAGGGAAATTGGAAAGCCCTAGCAGTTCAGAAAACCGTGGTTTAATAGACACACTCGATTCTACCCCTACAGGAGCTCCGAGCAACGAATATTTAACCACAAATGAAACTGGCGATGACAGTCCTTCTTCTACTCTTTCCTCGCAAGTACCCGCCAATGCCGCTGGCGGCTCGGCAGGGTTGGATTTAACAAGTTCTAAGGAAGAAGCTCCTCAGAATCCTTCGATTTTTGGTGCTTCAACTGCAAATTCAAATCTTCATTCCGTTTCTGCTAGTCCAAATGCTCATGCTCATACGCATTCTGGTGCCGTAAATGCAAGTCGAAATGGCGCTAGCTCTTCTGCTGGTCTTCCCGCCCGTGCATCAAGTGGCCCTACCGGTGTGGGGAACTCTGTTAATCCTCAGATCCATCCTTCTTCTGCAACAATCAACAATCAGCATCATCGACAACCCAACCCTTCGTCAAATGCCTCTACTTTGCCTGGCAATGAAAATCTACAACTTCGAAATGGTAATCCATCTGCCGTTTCCGATTCTCTTTCCGTAAGTGGTCCTGGTGTAGAACTCGGTTTGTCGAACCCAATGGTCTTACAATTGGATCCTTCCAACCTTTTGCATGCACCTCCTTCCAACCAAAATTCTCCCCGTGCTCCCTTCTTCCCTTCCTCAACTACTGGTGAAGGTCGACCCTCACCTTCTGTCGCTAATCATCACCATTCTACCGTCAGCAATCCCAATTACGGAAATCTACCCAGTACTACCCATCCCAACGATGTCTTTCACAAGAACGCTACACAAACCTACCACACTACTCCTAGTTCTGAATTGGCTGGACCTAATGGTGATTCATTTGCAGATTTAGATGTATACCAAACAAATGACCCTGTAACAAATAGTCTTATTCAATCTCATAATCCTATGGGTCCGATTGGAGATTTAGGCGATCCAAGCGCCACTCATGGCTCGGGGATTCCAAACCTGAGCAGTCATCATATGGGCCATCTTAATTTAACAGACAATGACCAAGATTCTATAATAATTGATCAGCAACCGTACGCTTCCCATGATTCCACTAATGCTCATCCCTGATATGCTTGACGGTTATTGTTTTTTTTGGCATATTTCTTTCGTTGTTTTGACTTTTCGTTTATAAACTATTGAAAAATACCCCCCTCTTAGATATTAGCAAAAACGTTTTCATAATCGCATTGTATCCAGAACGACAGAAAAGAGCAAGAAAGCTTTATAAAGAGCTGTATGTCGATAAGACTAGTAAATGATACCAGTAAATTAATTATTTAAATCAATTCATCGCATCCTCAGTGGATGAGCACAGCGATTCACTTTTATTTTTTCTAAAATCTTTTTATTAGACTTTAGCACTTACCAAATAACCAGCATATCCTAACCAAGCTAAATAGGGAATAAGTAGCTTCGATGCTGTAGGAGCGATGGGCCACCATGTTTTGATCAGCCAGCCTACCACACCTGTCAATGCACCAATATTGACGAGGGCAAGTTTTGGCTTATGGCACCAGAATAGCGGCATCCAAGAGACATTTAGCGCCATTTGCGCTATATACAAAGCTGCACCTTTGCGACCAGCATTGGTAATTAGTAAAGGATCTGCACGGTAAGCCAAATGTGAGGCATAACCCATAGCAAAGTACAGAGCTGTCCAAACGGGCCCAAATATGTAAGCAGGTGGGTGGAACTTTGGCTTCTTGCTTTTATTATAGATGTCAACTTTGCTTCTATTGACACTTGCCGTTAACCAACCGAATGCAGTAGGCACAAGACCAGAGGTCCACCAGGTTTGCGAAATGCTGGTAAATATTTTATAATTTAGATCCATAATCGTATGCTTATTCAAACTAATTCTTTGGTTAATCCATTGTTGGTGATCATACCATCTCCGCGGAAAGATATTCCAAATGCAATTGCACTTCTACATACCAATGAATTCGTTACTGAGTGTCGTTACAAATGAATTGAAAAGTTGAGGTTTGTAGAAGGTATCTTTCCCAAATGCCTGAAGTATGTAATCTATATAACAATCCAGCTAAAGTTTCACAATTGCGTCATAAACTAACAATGATTCCAAGTAAACAATGACAAGTCAAAAATAAAAAGACAAATTAGGAATACCACGACTATAGTATTGGATTGTATTAATTAATTGACTGCTGGTCGTTTGCCAGATGTTTGGGAGCGTGTTGGTAGCTTTATTTTGTCTTGCTCCTACCAACCATTTCCAATAGGATCATATGGTAGACGATGCACCTATGAAATATAAACAAAATGGAGAAAGGTGCAGAAGCCACCGTTAACAACAAAGATTCTCTGAAAAAAGGTAAAGCTATAACAGGATAAAATCTTTTCCTGTTTCGGGGATCCGGATGATCGTTTTGTACACGAACCCAGCTCCTTTGTTTGTTTACTACTGGTTTTTAAGGAAGTACGTTAAAGTAGATATCGGAGGGAAAGCTACACGTAGAATCAAATGAGGTGACATTGCGAGTAGCAACAGATTATCAAATGGAACCGGTGGTTTGAATGCTTCCACTTCCACATTGCAGGATGAGTTGGCATGGATTCAAAAAAGCGGTCAACCGGGCTGGTACCTCGGTAGGTAATTGTTGAAATAGAAATGTCTAACGATTTTTTCCTAGGTAATGATGAAAACCGGTCATGTTGAGCGTACCGTTGACCGTGAATTTGAGACAGAAGAACGACGCTATCGCACTATGGAAGCTGCTGCTAAAAAGCTACAAAAGGAAGCTAAGGGATATTTAGATGCACTTCGTGCCATGACAGCTTCCCAAACGAGAATTGCTAACACAATTGACGCATTTTATGGAGATGCCGGTTCCAAGGACGGTGTAAGTGCTTATTATAGACAGGTAGTGGAAGATTTGGATGCAGATACTGTTAAAGAGCTTGATGGTCCTTTCCGTACAACTGTTTTGGAGCCTATTTCACGATTCTGTAGTTACTTCCCTGACATCAACGCCGCTATCACCAAGCGGAATCATAAATTGCTCGACCATGATGCTATGCGTGCTAAAGTTCAAAAGCTCGTTGATAAGCCTTCAAGTGATTCCTCTAAGCTTCCACGAACTGAAAAAGATGCAGCTACTGCGAAGGACATTTATGAAACCCTTAATAATCAACTTATCACCGAACTACCGCAATTGATCAGTCTTCGTGTACCTTATCTTGACCCTAGTTTTGAAGCTTTGGTTAAAATTCAACTGCGCTTCTGTCGTGAAGGCTATGAAAAAATGGCTCAAGTTCAACAATACTTTGACAGTTCCGTCCGTGAAGACTACTCGAATGGAATGCTTGATGACAAGGTGGAACAGGTTCTACAGAGCATGCGTGATCTTTCTATCAGCGGTCTAAGCAATAATTAGTGTTTCTATCACCTTTTCCATAAACCTTTGTCTTTTTTTGGTTCCATATCCTTGTACGTCTTCGCATATGCTTGCAGTCTTCAAAAACCTGTTACGATTTGAAATCCGCCTTGATTTCCCAAACTTGTTTTCGAATATTTATATGAGCAGGATAATTTCCATCATTAAAGAATGCACTCAATTTATGTCCTTATGACACTCCTTTTTGGTGATAAAAAGTTGAATTTTCAATTTTTTATTTATTTATCACATAAATTTTTTTCGCGAGTGCTTCTGATGACCTATATTTCCTTCTTTTTTTTTTTTTTCCTCAGATGTATAGAGACATTGCTTGGCTTTTTTCCAATGCACAATTGAGTCTATGATTTGGTATTTACGTTTTAACGCTAAAGGCTTGCATAATCAATCACTACTGTATTAATAGTTCAATATTTTTTTTTTTTTTTTTTCACAAGAAGCTAGTATATGTAGTTTTTTTATGTTATTATTATTGTTTTAATTTTATACTATTAGAAATGCCTATAAACAAAATTGCATTACTGCTTTTATTTTACCCTTAGTATGTAAATGTACATAGACTTTTGAGGCATTCCACAGGTGTCCGCTTCCTCAATTTAGTTGCTCAGTAGTCCAATTCAGGAATCTTTTGTGTAGGAGCATCCAAATCTCGGTAATCTTTGTGATGGTCGCGACGTTCTGAATATGTATCTTGTCGATAGTAAGGCTTTTGAAACGAGTTATGTTGTAAATCCTCAAATTCAAGACCATTTCTTTTCCGGTCATAAGAATTACCAGCATACGACATAGAATGACTTTTGTTTGCAAGGTACTGAGCAGCATGAGAGGGACTTACTACCTTGGGATCCATAACCCTTCCTGGATCTAAGACATAATTCCGCAAACAGATAGCTACCTTCTTCACATGATCTAACCAATCCGGATGCTTTTTGGTGATGTGCTTAATAACAAATTTAGGACCCAAGAATAGTTTAGTACATGTTCCTACATGGCAACGATACTTTTGTTCGTCCTCTCTCAGGATTACTGAATCAATCTCTGAATCAACGAAGTTATCGACTGGTAGTGCACCTTTTGATTTTAAGTCGACAGATTCCGGATCAAGCAGACATGCGTAATCATTCTCCAAATTTGAAAGCCAAACTGTTTCTTCCTGGGAAACTTCGTTACTGCCATCATAAGACTTCCTTGAGTACCCAGCAGGATTGTCTTGCAATAAAGCGATCAGACTTGAATAATTTCTGCATGTCCAAAAATCGAATGTAGCCACATGACGAAGATACTCCACAAGTAAATCACATAAATGAACATTGTGAAGACGTTCTTTTTCTAATTCATCTTCAGTATCTGCGGGAATAGAGAAGACTTTGTCTTGCAGCTTTCCAGATATATCTTGCGGTAAATTGTACATGACAACAAATCGATTCATTATTTTTATCAATATATTCAAAATTTTCTTGCTGGTATCGCTGGAAGAAGCGATAGAAGGAAGAGAAGCTGGAACACAGTTTCTTGGGAACTTTGGATTTTCGGTTCCAATAGTATAATTCGAGGCTAATTGAACACCATTTAGAATTTCTTTCGCCCCTTCAATTGCGACATCTGGCTTCAAATGGACCCAGACTGATCGTTCGTAATCCTTTGCGAATTTCATGCGCGAAACAGAAAAGTAATCAATAATGTCGATGCCGTCAAACACTTGATGCATGTTAGCCATCGAGATGTTTGGCAACACGTGTCGAATTAACAATGTCCTATCCTTTGCTAATTCCTTAGAGTCTAGTACGTATTTTAAGTATGGAACCTCCTTTATAAGCGATTCCATGTCCGGATTAATTTCATTACTCATGTTTTTTACCTCCACGGGTATATCCTGGTCATTTGGCAGTTTGAAAGTATCATAATATCCATTTTCAAACTTTTCTAAAAATATGTTATGCATAGAGAGTCGGTATGATTTTTCTTTCTCTGAAATTTCACGCAATCGACCCTGAGATTCGTCAAACCAATAAGTGTCTTCAAACCATGCTTCATTACAGTGGTCCAAAACAAAATTTTTAGCAGTTCTCGCATACAAATCCTGTTTGTAACCATTGTAAGTAGCATGCAAAGATTTGTACAAATCCTCAGTCGTAGAAGAGATCGAATTCTCTTGGCTATACCAACGAATAAATCGTTCATAGGATATAACAGCTTCTTGACTATATGGATCGCCAATACTATAGGTTGTTAATTTAAGAACTTTTACAAAACATTGCACCACCACGTACCTTCTTGAGGACGAATAATGCCCTGAAACTGAATTTGTTTAGTTAGTCTCTAATAAAAAAGAGAGTCGAGTTTCATACCACGAGGTTTTTTATCATAATGCTCGTCTCTATACGAAACTCTTCCGCTTATGGGCGACCTCTCTCTAAAAGACCCAGTACCATTGTCATACGAAGGACTCTGTGATCGTCTTCTTATTTTATCTGCAATATTATTTGTAAGTCTCAAGAATTAAAGCTTCATCGTTTAGCAAACCTCTTTTCCATCGATTAGCCTCTCGATTATCTGCTTGTTCAATATCGCTCATCCTCACTCCAATGACAGTTTTAAGGAAAATTTTCTTCTATTTTATACTAAAATACAAAAGAAAAAACACGCTCTTCAGCAAAATTCAAGTGTCGAGTAGAAGTAGACCTGTTGTCAAATAATTTGTTCAGTAAGGGTGATTACTATTATGCCTTCTATTCTGTACAGATACTGTAAAACGCGCTCATAAACTGCTAAATTGTTGTATTAATAAATAAATATATAAACTAAATAATGTTTGAAATGTCTATTTTTGTAATTTTTTTTATGAAAAAACCAATATTACCATGTTAAAACAAGTAATTTCCTTTTGAAGCCAAAACGTTATTTATTCTTCAAAATATTCATCATCCTCTCCTGTATAGGATTCTACTTTGTTTCTTAATTCGCTCGTACTTGATCCTGGTTTTGCTAAGGAGGCCAAGCTCATGCTTTGGTACCCCACAAGTAGTACCTTCCGAAGCATATCCCAAAGCTCTGTGCTAGATTCACAGTGAGTTAGAATTCCATGTTTATCCTGAACAATATTAATAGCATCTAGAATATGCTCAGCTGCTTCTTCGTAACAACTCATATTGATGCATGCTATCGAAAGGTTAGACCGAGTGCGAACATACTGAGGCTGTAGTTCCAATGAACGCTTATAAGCTTGCAACGCCCTTCCTTCTTGTTTTGAATTTGTTAGCGAAGCCCCCAATTTGTTCCACAATACACAGTTTCTAGGATCGCTTTGGGTTGCTTTCTGAAAACAATCAGCCGCTTTCGAGAAATCATCTAGGAGATACATGGTAATCCCCAATCCAGTCTGAGCTTTGTCATCGGTTTGCTTGGATGTTGATAACAAATATATCAAGTCAAGAAAGCAAGCTTGTACAGCCTTTGTACTATCAGGAACGTTCAACTTTTCAAACTTGCTCTCTATACTGGAAAACCGACTAGAATATTCAGGGTGAGATGCATAAAGCCAGTCGCGCAAACATGCTAAAGCATTTTGCCGCGAACCCTGGTTCACATAGGCTACTGCCAAATCCATTTCAGTGTTGTTGTGATCAGAACTCAAACTTTTCGTTTGGAGTAGAGCTTCCACAACCCGCATTTCGTTGCCCAGCAATGTATGAACGTAAGCAAGCGACTGCCAACTTTCTAAATGGGAAGGATCTTGCAAGACAGACTTTTCAAGTAAAACGGCAGCTTCGCAAATTGAACCGTTAGTTTTTAATAATTTTTGAGCCTTCTCGTAAGCATTTTCTATTAAGGGAAGTGAGTTCAGTTTTTTAAAATCAATAGAGTCAACATGTTCATCAGTTGATATATCCTCTTCTATCTTATCATTTTCCTTATTCAAGTTTGTAGTATCCATTGCCTGTGTATTTTCAGGTAGCGAGTATGCATATTGGTTTGACGCATTTTCGTCACTTATGGAATTATTCGGCTGTTTGTTTTTCTCAAATAAGTAAGGAAACTTTATCTTTGCTTCTTCATAAAATTCTTCCCAGCGTGTTTGATATTCTTCAAGTGATTTGGGATCAAAGCCATTTGTTCGTAGATTAGTCAATCTTTCCGTCCAAAGGTGTTCCAAGGTCAATGGATCTTGTGCTTGAGAACCTGGTTTAAGATTTTCGTTATTTGAAATACTTGATTGCAAGGAAGCGTTGTTAAACTGTTCCAAAAGTTCCTCTTCATCAACTTGAGTAGTTTCCAAAGTTGAGCGAGTCGAGGACGCAGCCAAAGGAATATGACGCGGTGTGAAAGGAATGGGCGCGGTATTAATTAAGTCTTTTTTTGAATTTAGGGTATCATTATTATTTCGGGATGGCAACTGCTGTTTAAATTCAAAATGCCATTGTGGTTTGGGTTTTTGATTCTGTTGACTATAGGCTGAAAACTCTCGAGACCAGGAAGAATTTTGAAGTAAGGGAGAGCTTCTTGCAGTAAAATTAAGTTGAGAAACCCGTTGGTCTTGACTAGAAGACTGATTGAAGTCTTTCCAATGTTGAAATGCAGAGGACTCAGAAGATGCAAGATTAGAAGTAGCAACGTTAGCTGGCTGAAGTGAGCTGCTTAAAGCATTGGGACGATAGTTGATTGATTTCAAAGCCCCGTCGTGTATGGACGAGTTAAGTTTCCGAACCGGATTAGACGTTGTTGAACATCCAGGTTGAGAGGAAAAGGACATGCTCGTAAAGATTATAAATATCAAAAATTATGTTCGATTTTAATACTCTTAGCCAAAAAGATGTTTTTGCAAGAAAAAGAGAGGCGTATAAAATTGACCAGAAAGGGAGTCGTAAATAGATGCTTCACGAATTTATTCAGTAATGATAAATAGGTAGAGTAATGTAACGATTAAAAAATGTCTGATTGATACAAGCTGAAATCAGGTAATAATACAACTTGTTGGTATGCCACACAATGCCAAGTCTTTAAGGAAGTTACCCTTTTTTATAAATCAAATGAAAATGGATTCAACAAAACTTATTTTTCAAAACGTTTAAACTAACAATTTCCCATTTTTTTATACTACACTTTTTTGTTTGCTGGTAGTGTGTTGGAAATATAGAAGATTTGGTACTATGATCGGTAGTAATATGGAACCAGGAAAGTCAACTTAATAAAGGTAAAGAATATTGAAACTACAGTAATTAATACATTTTATATTTCTAAAGAAAAAGGACTATTACCATTAGTTATTGAATTAGAGGCTTCTACGTTTCTGTAGATTTTGGGATACTCTTTTTCTGGTTATAATATGTTATATTGTTAGATCAAGACACATGGCAAATTGGATTTTGTAGACGAGTGATGATTTCTCTCCAAAAAATCACGATTTAATTAAATAATAATCAGAGGAAGACATGTAATACCGTTTATAAGCTGTACTAGTAATATCAAAATAATTGATGCCGTAAATATTAAACAAATATTATCTCAGTACTCGCTTGAGAAAAACTCAATAGCCCATGAAATCATTAAAATTAATGGCAATAAGTAGTGAGGTTATACAAACTATTTTTGTCATTAATTCTAAGGATGAGAGAATATTGAAAGCATTAATAGAAGATCAACACCCAAAGACGATCTTGGAACCTCAATTTCGATACCAATTGACCTAGTTAATAACACTCCAGGGACTTTTTCGTAAACTCGAATTGCAAAATCGTTATTTTAAAACATTCGAACTATTTATGAGCTTCTTTATAAACTGATATTCCACAAGACTTTTACCAAAAGAGGAAACGAAGGGATTGAGTAAGTTGATAGAATGTCTTGCTGTTCCTTTGGATAAGAGAGGGCTTCAGTATTTATTACTTGTCATATTTTCAGAAATCATATTTTCGTTTCAAGTAGGTATCCATGACTGTTCCAGAGGAAATCAGAAAAATCCTTCTCCATGAATTATTACTCAACATCGAAATCAATTCGGAAGGTGAAGTACGATATGCCAACTCTGCTTTTTACAGATTTATAGGAAGAAAAGTAAGCGATCCCTTGCTACAATCACCTTGCAATTTTTATGACTGCATCACAAAAACAAGTGTTCCAAGAGTCCGACGTGCAATACAAATGCTTTTTAATGGAACCTCAAAGATTACGCACTTTCAAACTTCGCTTCTATGCAATACTAGTATGGTCCCAACTATGTTTATGAATAGCAAAGATTATGAAATATCATCGGACCAAGGAAAAATTGGAGTAAAGCTTGCTTTTCGAGGAATTCTCGTGGATTCTTTGGAAGGTAAAAGATCTAGAATCTTATGGTCTGCTAAATGCTTATATCCAGAACGTTATCATATAACTCATATGGACTTTGTGTTATTCAACACCCTTGGCATCGGCTCTTTTGTTTTACAGAATTACATAGAAAGAGCCCATAAAGTTAAATATATGCATTCTCCTCCACCTGTTTCTCACTTATGCTATTTTTGTGAGAAAAAAATTCCCGATTGGTATTATGAAGTACATACCGACTCTTGTTTGGTATGGAGTGAACTGGTTCAGGTTGTATTGGATATACGGAAACAAATTCACATAAAAAAGGCAGAGTTACACAAGTACAGTCAGTTACTTCCTCATACCACTAGTGCATTCAGTGAGGAAACGTACTTAACATTGCCAATTATCTCAATTCTGCAGACCAAATCTGGTAAATATAAACGATTCCGTTTGAGATCTTGGCGTGCCTGTGTTAAATTCTTGGATCGACAACTGACTCAAGCTGAAAAAACGTTTGAAGAACTAGGAAAAAGCACCTTCTTAGTCGTCTCCAAAGAGCTGGCTAAGGAAATGAAAGAGAAAGTTATGAAAAAGACCATTTTACTTTGGAAATTTGATTTTTTATCTCCCTGTAGAATTCAAAACTTTTTTCACGAAGTGCATTCTTTGCTTACTCTGAGCCTAAAATACAACCTTAAGCTTTGTAATCATAACATGATTTACGGCATAACATTTCAAGAAGTGAAGCATTTCCTGCTGAGATACTTGAGGAATTATCTGTGCTTGAATTTGAACAATATTGACCACGGAGTATTTTCAGGTGACACACAGGTGCTTACAATGATCAATTATTCGAACCCGCGAAGCTTTATAGACCAAAGTACTGTAAACGTCGACTTAATTTTACCAGAAGCAGGGGGGATACCTGATCTACTTCCTCAATCCAGTTCGAAAACAAACCTGGTTCGTCCCGGTTTAGGAAAAAAAGGAAAAAACTACCGTTCCATTGATGACTCTGACAAAATGAAAGGGATTATCCTGGAAAGCCTTAACAAAAAGTTAGCAAACAAACCAAGGAAAAAGTCTTTTGACGATCAGGGGACGCAATCAATTCGAAATTATCAGGAGCTCGTTGAACAGCTTTATTTTCCCATTATAGAAAACACGACTTCTACATTACATCTTCCTCAATTTAAGGATTTAAAGTTTGGAGACAAAACACCAAGGTCTTTAAAAGAATTCACTTTCGTAAAAGAAATTAATAGAGGTGCATCTAGCAGGGTTTACTTGGTAAAAAAAAAATCCACCGGAAATTACTATGCGCTGAAAGCTATTCCAAAGTTAGGTTTAAATGATCCTGACAAGTTGAGGGCGCTCATGTACGAAAAAGCTAACATGGAAATCCAAAAGTATGGATCAAACGTTGTTAAAATATACTATGCATTTGAATCTGAGGGATTCTTTTGCTTAGTCATGGATTTCTTCAACGGCGGTGATTGTCAAACCTTGGTTGAAAAGCTTGGTCCGCTACCAGAACAATGGGTCCAAACATATGTAGCAGAATTATTGGAAGCCGTCGAAATTCTTCATAAACTGAGCATCATTCATCGTGACATTAAGCCGGCAAATATGCTCATTGACCATAATGGACATATTCGTTTGGCGGATCTTGGACTAAGTGATAACAAAGATGAGAGTTGTGAAAAATATTATCATGAAAAGATAAATCAGCTGAAAGAAATACCTCATGAGGGAGCGAGAAAGCAACTGGTTAATGCCCTTGTGGATCAAGCTAAAAACGAAATTAACCCAACAAATAGGAAGACCAATGAGGAAGAGTTTGATCCTTTTGAACGTCTGATAGATGTCGACACTAGTAACTTAAACAAAGCTATGTCGCAGGTATTTCGTGCACGTTTAAAAGTAACCTACCCAGGAGAACTAAAGAGTGGGAAAAGCATTATTGGTACTCCCAACTATATGGCGCCTGAAGTACTTTCAGGAATCGAAAGCCCTATGAATGACATATGGGCCATAGGGTGTGTATTATTTGAAATGTTGACTGGGATAATACCATTTCAGTCAGATACTATCCGAGGTGTTTGGGATCGTATTCAACGAAACGACATCGGATGGGAACAAGACAGTGATGTACAACATTCATCAGAAGCTATAGATCTTGTCAAAAAGTTACTGGAAGCGAATCCTGACAAGAGGTTAGGCATCAATGGATTCTTGGAAATAAAGTGCCATCCATTTTTTAACGGAGTAGACTGGGACCACTTATATGATGAAAAAGGACCCTTCGTGCCAAAGACAGATAACATTGAAGATTTAATTTACTTTGAGCGAAGTAAGTCGATATCATACATTAAGGACCGAATGACAACGAAAAGCCATTATCAAACTTCATTGAATCCAAGCGACCTGATACGAAAAAATCATATAGAGCAAGACCATATACTGCGCGATTCTTGTACTGGTGTAGATGACAGTCAAAATTCAAATGATGATTTAGTTGAGCTTGCTATTCAAGCTTCTACAGGAATGAATTTAAAAGCCCTTAATTTTTCCAATAAAAACATACTCTGGGAAATCTCCGACCAACTTCAGTTCCCCTCCTTATCTTTTTCCCAGTCTCCGCCCCGAAATTCAATTAATAAACCTTCCCTGCATTACCAGTTTTTTCATCCAGATTGAGGATTCACCATACCACACATGAAAAATCTAGGAAGGGCGAATTCCCTTCATTTTGTATAGTTCCATAGATAAAAAGTCTTCAAGGATAATAAAAATTGGCTTCTTTCTCATCATTATGAACCCTCCATTTTCTTACAGGCGTACCAAACATATGTAACCAACGTACAAATTATTTGTTGACTTTGCTACGTATATAAGCAGAGGATTGGTAAAATACTTTGAGAAATAAACTGAATGAACAAGTTCTTTAAAAAACTTAAACGAGACTTTATTTGGAGCATAATAATCTATAGCGACTAATGCAGGTGCTTGAACAATGCATACATAAGCTAAAGTAAACAACAGTAAGTAATCTACAAAGTGCCAAACACCCGGGCGAAAACGGATTTTGACAATGTCAGACGGGTTATTCAATAAGAAAAGAGGAAATTCATTTGAAAACTCAGTAGCTTTTAAAGAACAAACATCTCGATCTTTGTTGAGACGCTATATGTTAGCTGTTGCAGTGTCCTGTCTCGTTGCAATTGGCGTCTTGAAGGCGGTTATATCATCTCATTCGAATGATATCGTATATCCAGACAAAGGTTTGCGTCTTAACAATGGCACGAACTCGTTCCTTCCTACGGTCATCATGATTTCTTTGGATGGATTTCGTGCAGACTATATATATCGAGGTCATACACCCAATTTACTTCGACTGGCTGAAAAGAATGCTCACGCGCCATATATGATACCAGTCTTTCCCAGTATAACTTTTCCAAATCACTACTCTCTAGCTACTGGACTTTACCCCGAAAACCATGGTATGGTCAGTAACAACTTCTATGATCCCATTACTGGAAAGTATTTTGTAAACACTCGTCCTGAATGCAATCGGGATCCCGTTTGGTGGACACAAGCAGAACCAATTTGGATTAATGCGGAACGACACTCAGTTCGCTCAGCTGTCCATATGTGGCCGGGAAACGAAGTTTCTCATCATGGAATACGTCCCTCTTATTACACGTCTTTCAATGCCAGTGTAACACTTAAAGCCAAAAAAAATGAACTTCTTCATTGGCTTGATCACACAGATGATACGCGGCCACAATTGCTTATGTGTTACGTGCCTCACGTCGATTCAGTTGGACATACTTTCGGACCGGATTCACCACAGCTCAATCTGATGCTAAAAGAAGTTGACCAAATGGTTGGTGATTTGCTTGAAGGTCTCAATAAAAGAAACTTGCAAGACGTTGTTAACCTTATATTCGTGAGTGATCATGGTATGGCCCCTACATCAAATGATCGCTTGCTTTGGTTGGATGACCTTTTCAACGTTTCCAAAGTTGAATTTAGAGATGGGTGGCCTTTGGCTGGTTTTCGGGGTGAATCTAAATCCGACGAAACATATATTGCTGATAGCTTAAAAAATGCAACTTCCAAAGGGTTGCCGGGAACTGAGCACTGGAAGTCATCAAGGAAAGAAGAACTACCGGATAGTTTGCATTATTCAAAAAACAATAGAATTGCTCCTGTCTGGATGGTACCCGATCCAGGTTGGTCAATCGTTTCCTCTTTAGATCATTCTCCTGATGATGAGTATGAGCCATATGGCGTTCATGGCTATGATAGTAATTCCCCCTTAATGAGAGCTATATTCACCGCATTTGGTCCAGCCTTCAAGCCCTTCAAATCAAAACAATTAATGCCTTTCCGTAATGTTGAAGTTTACGACATTATTTCTTATATATTAAACTTACCCGCTAACACTACTAATAGTTCATTTCACGGTGCCATACCTACCAAGAAATCCTCTAATTCTACGAGAGAGTGGTTACTTCACGACATCCGACAAGCTTACGATGAGCTCAAAGTTCGCTAAGGAAACGAACAGATGATAATAATGGTTTCATTTTCTTTAAATGACTAATGTTCTTTAATGTTCTTCGTCAGAAATACACGATCATAATTTCGCATTTAGCTTTTCGTCGTCCATCCATGCAAAGTTCTATAGCAAAGTTAGCAACCGGTTCTATAATTCATTCACTTCAAGTTAATCATACCAATATTTTATCCATCTCCGGATCTACCATTACATTAATCAAGCACGTAGTCTTCCGTTCCCAAGAACTTTGAATAGCACCCTTCAACTCATGAATATTCGTAACAAAGTAGCCTGCTCCACCACAGGCTTCACAAATTAGATCATATCGCACTGCGGGAGAAAGGGCTGTCGTTGGAAGTTTATGATGACTTTTTAGTTTCTTAAAATTTGGTTCGTCCAAACCATGATATACACCATTATTGTTAATTACAATAATTAAAATATCCAGATTGCTTCGGACTGCAGTTTCTAGTTCCATTGCACTAAATCCGAAAGCACTGTCGCCTTCTACAGCAACAATTTTATCCGCAGGATTGGCTATAGACGCTGCGATCGAGTAGCCGAGACCAACACCCATAGTCGCCATCGTTCCGCTGTCTAGTCTACCACGAGGATGAGTTACTTCCAGGATTCTACGACCCTTGTCCAAAGTGTTTGCTCCTTCAGAAACCCAGGTTACATTTCTCCGCGTTTTTTTTACCAGAGATTTGATACAATCATTGATGGTAAATAAAGCAGCTTCCATATGCAAAGGCGTATCTTCCTTTGGTATATGCAATCCTTTAGACTCATTTTTCTCGCGATGCTTTTGAAGCATACTAAGGTAGGAAGATTGTTCGTAGCGATAATTACAAGCTTCCAAAGAATTTGATATAGCCTGTAAAGCCAAATTAATATCGGACCAAATCCCCAAGGAAGCATCACCGCCATTACTACCCAATTCTTCTGGGTTTGAGTCTATCTGAATGAATTTTACATCCTTTGACCATCTTGGAGACAAGCCAAAATGTAGGACCCAATTCAATCGAGCGCCAACTAGTAAAACAACATCAGCATTCTTTAGAGCAGTTGACCTGGCGGATGAAAAATTGAACCGATGATTCTC
Organism: Schizosaccharomyces lindneri; assembly: GCA_029532395.1. Classification (NCBI taxonomy): domain Eukaryota; kingdom Fungi; phylum Ascomycota; class Schizosaccharomycetes; order Schizosaccharomycetales; family Schizosaccharomycetaceae; genus Schizosaccharomyces; species Schizosaccharomyces lindneri. Next base: position 7,946 of record JARFMH010000022.1, on the reverse strand, counting down.
TGGTAATACACCTTTACCCATAGGAGTTGGCAAAAATGGTATGTGTGATTTTTCTATAAAATTCAAAAGAATCTCCTCTGCATGTGCATAAGAAGCACCTTTACCAATAACAACTAAGGGTGACTTTGCATTTTTCAATAAGTGTATAGCTTTCTGAATCTGAGCAGGATCAGGACCACACTCCAGAGAACGAGGTACACAAGGCATGGATTTCCAGGAAGACTCTTGAAGTGAGGACTGAATAAAATCGGCTGGAAGGTCAACATAGCAAGGACCCGGGGTTCCGTTCAACGATACGTGGTACGCCCTGTGAATCAATTCTGGAGTCATTGTCGCTGTAGGAGGTCGTAAAGCAAGCTTCGTACTCGGACTCAGATATGTCACTTGATCTAACTCTTGAAAGGCACCGCGGTATCGCTGTGATGTAGCGCTAGAACCAGCCATAAGAAGTAAAGGCCAACGGTTAGCTGAAGCGTTGAAAACACCTGCCAAAGCATGCACCACGCCAGGTCCGCCGACAACTATACAAACACCTGGTGTTTTGGTCAAGTATCCGTAAGCGGAAGCAGCGTAAGCTGCACTTTGTTCATTACGGAATGCGATAAAATGAATACCAGCTTTTTGTATAGCTTCACAAACTTCAATTACAGGAATGCCAACAATACCAAAAACCACTTTGACTTTCAAATCAAGTAAAGTTCGGGCCACAACATCTGGAAAAGGAACACTCATTGTATAAATTTAATTTGCATATAAGGACGACAAATATCCATTCCAAAATAAGGCGAATTGATTTAATAAACCCAATACAATAGTAAAGATGATGAAACTAGATTATCAGAGATACAATATGTATTCCAAAATATGTACTGTTCGTGCTAAGGGAAGGACCTTCACATATGATTGACGAACGGAAATATTCCGAATATAAAGTGAAGTTGTTTAAGCATGTAGGAATGTTTTCGGTTTGAGCAATACAAGTGCCATGGTAAATTCCTGGTTAAATTACTGGATATTACGATCGTAAATATTTCAAACCTCTAGTACATTATCATAAAATTTACAAATTAAGATATAAATTTGAAAGAGATTAAAATAACAAAAATTCATAATTGTCTAGCTTGACCGTAACAGTAAAACCAAAAAGTGGGTGAAGCGTACACAGCGATACATACACTGAGATTATAAAGTATAATAACTTAGTTTAAAATTATAGTGATCGTTTATGGAATCTTCACAACAGCATGTAAGTGTGTCCCGTATTAATTGTTGAAAGAGAAGATACTCAGCTTATGAGTGCATTTACAAGTTGCAACATATTAAGCACTTACGCGCTCTTCAGACCATTCTCCTGTTTCCATACTTTTCTCATAAATTACGCGCTTTCCGGGAGGAGGGTTTAAGTCGAGAAATTCAACACCTTGGACATCACATATAACCAGTCCAAAGCGTCCCCAGGCAGTTTCCCAGCGGTTTGCAACGACTGCATCTTCTTTACCAGTTAAAGTAACAGGAAGTGGTACTACGGGAACCTCCCCTTGGTAATCGCTGTATGTGACGGGATTGGCAAATGAAGAGCGCATGGTAGGACTATGGTGTTCCCAAATGCGACGACGCTCTTCTTCCCAGGACCATTCCTGAGGTATACGTTTCTTATGCCGACTTAAACGTGAGATTAAGAGATCCTCTTTCGGAAACTCATTCTTCTCTGCAAGGTCAGGAGTATAAAACCAAATTTGGCCCCAGAGGCGAACCTGTTGCATAGTTTTGGGAAGCCAGCTACAGAGTTCAAAGGTATTGTGCATGGGTCCCGTCGGTGTTGACTTTGCTTGACGAAGGGAGATATCCTTTGCTTTTTGCGATTCCACGTCAGTCGAAAATACAAGTAAATCTGTGTCTAAATCATTCTTATCAGTTTCCCATCCGGAATTCAAGAATCCACGAATTGCTACAGTACGATTGCGAGGATACTTGTCTCCTTCAGATGGTAAAGTAGCTAATTGCATATATTCGGGATGAAGGAGCCCCGAAGAGTCAGTATTCTCTTTCAGAAGCTTAATTAACTTCGTTTTCCAATCGTTTTCCATTCTTTCTTAACTTTGTTGCTGTACGCTTCCAAATTGGTAGCTATTTTATACATTCCAGCAGTCTGTCATATTGATGTCAGATATCAAAACAAATGCCACTAGTCTCAGAAATGTGTCAACTTGCATAAATTTACGAAACTGCACGACTGTGATTTTTTCTAAGAACATCTGATTATTGAGAAGTTGGGTAAAACTTCTAACTTCATAAGAATCCAACGGTCTTCTCTTTACTGTATGCCAACAATTGTTCGAATTTACTTAGTTGTATAAAGCACGTAAAAATGTAAAAATAAAACCTGTATTTTAATCTCACCTTGAATTATTTGCTCACTTCTTTTCAAAGACTAGAAATGAACTACCCAGATATCCTCTATTTACTCTACAATTTCGAATGTCATTCCCCTTCCTATGACAGTAGCACATATAAATAGCCAAAAATGTTCCGTCAAGGTTGATCAATACTATTCAACCATATACACGCATGTGCAATGGTAAAGTTAAGTGATTTTGCCGTGTCCAGTGTCTCTTCCAAGTACGATCCTGTTCAAAAAAGAAAAAAAAAAATCAAAAACAATAACAATAACAATAACAAAAATAAAACCAAAACCAAACCAAACCAAAATCAATAAAACATATATATACATATCAAGTCTTTGCCAGGCTGTAAATATTCATATATATTAACAGCCAAGGGTTCAAAGCTCAAACATGCTAGGACATAATATAATCACTTGAAGACGACCAAAACGCTGTACTTTAATACTCACCTTTTAAATAAATACTTCACACCTATTTTTTATACATAAAGGATAATACATCATCAACTGAATTTAGTATACAATTAACCTTTTTGCCCTTTTCAATCACTTTAGAGTAGATACAAATGGATAAAGCTTTCAAATGAGAGTCTAAAAATCCAAGTTCCCAAACCATTGAAGACTGGTCCTTGATATAACCTTACAAGCGTAGCACATTTTTATATCGATATTTAGTTTTGCTTTAAAAGTAAGACCATTTGCCAGACCACATCTTGAATGGACTTTTTAGCAAGCAGGGTCACTTCTCTACTTCACTCTGGTAAGTATTTCACTTCTATGGTTCCAATTTCTTTCTCATATAATTCCACCACATTTCTAATCAGAAGAATGAATGGAATCAAAAGGTTAGATGTACCAACACCTTCCAAGATCTTTGAGAAATTATAATGATCACATACTCAACAGAATCATCATTGAGTTAATAGACGATGCATCAATGTAAACTTTCTTATACGATTGGATCAAAGGAAAGACCGGAAAGGAGTCTCAAATCTTTCGCATTTGAAAATGACAACTTTTTGAACGCGAACCCATGTCCCAACTGACAAAAGACATGAAAGATAAATTTGCGTCCACTAAACGCAGAATCCGGTTTCCAAATTAGTTAGTTTAGTTGGAAAATTTGAAACATAAAAGATTTGCAAAAGTCATCATTGGATTTCCATGCTTCATTCAGAAGCAATGGTTATAACAGACAAAAAGGGGTTTAAAGTGCTAATGGTTTAAAGATAATTCAAACGAACCATAAACTTATGCAAAAACAATAAAAAAAACATAAAAGACTGAACAATAACCTTTTTTAGTGAATAAGATCCTGGTAAAACTTCTCCAGATAAGAATGGACATCGCTATAAACATCTTCGACAATACTTAAAGTTCTGTCAATGAAATCAAGAGCGATCTCTTCGTTTGGTACGGTAAGTGCACCATCTCTACTACGAAGAGCACCATAATTTTGGATACGTTCACACACCTTTTTCATTTCCGTAAGACCCAAGGCTGCAGAAGAGCCCTTCAAAAAGTGACCCAAAGAAGACAACTTTTTTAAATCTCTCTGCTTGAGAGCCCCATGTAATTCCTTTATAGTTGTTTCAGCTTGCTCAAAGTAGTTGAATACAATACTTTTGCTAAACTCGTGCTGGTCATCATCATCCATCTCTAAGAGCTGATCAAATGTTGTGTGGTCAATCAGCTGGGGGTTTTGAAACAAGTCGTCGTCAAAAGAGATGTCATAAGCGACAAAAGAAAGCTCATCGGAAAGAACACCCTCTTTCACCAAAGCCTCAAGAGAAGCAATTGGTAAATTTTTCCCGTTTATTTTCTTATCGTTGAGATAATTTGATATGTCAATTTGTTCATTTTTATTTTTGTCTTGCCTTTCGCTCCCTACTTCTGAATTTTCGCTCACCAAAGAAGTGGAACTTGGAGATCCTTTTGAAGAAGACATCCGAGAAGTCATAGCCAGGTAGGCTGGGTTTGAGGTTACTGGAATTGAAGAATCGCTCGCATGGCCACTACTGGCGCATCTTTGATATACATGGGGAACAGCTGAACCTGAAGGAGAGCGAGCCCTTTCAGCTATACCCGAGCTTTGCAAGGTTCTAGCTAAACTAGCCGCCCGAATTTGTTCATTTCTTTTAGAAGTCCTGTTTTCTGTATTGCGATCATAATTCGTGTTTGAATTCATCATTTATCAATAGTAAAAAAAGAAGTAAAATATATCGCAAAAGCAAAAACAATAGGATACGTCAAGCTTCGACCAGCAAAGTTGATGTTACTTAAAAGGAATTATTTGATTTGTATATAGTAGCGTTCTTTACGAGTTTAGAATTCGTATAAACTTGGCGATCGTTCGAAATCCAAATTTTAAGCTCAACGTCAGTGAGAGACAGAAGTGCTGCGTTCGTCTCGACAGTGTATGGAAAACGTAAAACAAATATTTATTTATGAATAGTACCAGTTGTTCACCTTTGCAATAGAAATCCTGTTCGATGACTTGTTGCCTTACTAGCGAGAACAAAATTTTCAGTTAAAAAACCAAAGGAGACAGATACTTCCCAAAAATCACTCAGAGAAGATTTCTTTTACTTTGTCTTCTCTTTTTTATTCTGCTTTATCTTTTTAAATAAACTAAACAGTTTTAATTACTCTGTTTTAGCGCCTTATAAAGATAGAAAACACCTATTTTCCCTTTTTGGTTATTTGGTTTCGAAGAAAAAAAAAAAAGGCGACACGAAGAGGAATCTTCAAGTCTCTTCTGAACAACTTCAACTCTTTATTCCTTTTGAATCGTAACTGGTGAAAGCAAAGGTTGAGTTCATCAATTTGCATATAGAAACTGCTTAGTAATGACGTATGCAACAGGAAATTTAATTGATGGTTGCAAATTTGAATAAATCTGACAAATAATAATCTTTAGAACATCAGAAAGCAGATGAAAAAATAAATAACAATACTTTTTTTATAAAAAATAATTATTATTATAAGGAAGGAGTCAAATTTTACCAGAGGAACACAAGTTTAAGTCAGTGTAAGATGTTAGAGGAAAGGAAATAAAAGTTAGCAAGAAAACGTTTGGATTTGGAAACAAGAGCAATAGGTCTACGATCTTTCAAAAAACATAGACAATGATAGGGATTTATCATGTGGAAAGTAAAAGGTTAAAGGATTGAAATAGGGAAAACAAAAGAACGTTTCAAAGCAGTTAAAAGTTGATTATTTTGAATTTTATTGATGTTTTGTTTGGAATAAACACAAGAAACGAGGAAGTGGAAACACAAAGAAATCCCATAAAGCCTGCGAGTAGCTTGCTTAGGTTCGTAGGGGAAGGCAACGAGTGTGCCTTCTTTTAAACGTTTACGTTTATATTTCAAAGAATATAAACAGATTACAGGTTTTAGCAAACCTAAAGCATCGACGTCCGTCGAAACAAGTTCAAATGGTCAGTTATGTACAAAATAAATAGCATAGTCCATCGATGAGATAAGCAAAATATAAATCATAATCAAGCAAGCCCTCTCTCCCCCAAAAAAAAAAAAGAAATACACAAGACACCCTTCCTTAGATCGAGGTAACGCTGTGAATGGCCTCAGCAAGGTAACGAACGTTGGAAGTGTTAATACCAGCAATACTGATTCGACCATTCTTGGTCAAATAGATGTGATAGTCTCTGCTCAAGGATTCGACTTGTTTGGGATTTAGGCCAGTGTAGCAAAACATACCGATTTGATCAGTGATATGCTTCCAGCCGTGCTTACTTTTCAAGTCATTTTCCAATATGGAGCGTAAGGCTTGGCGCATAGAAATAATACGGCTAGCCATTCCCTCAACTTCGCCAGCCCATTGAGCACGAAGATCCCTGTTCTTCAAAATAAAGCTGGCGATACGAGCACCGTGGACGGGAGGGTTGGAGTAGGAAGCACGGACCAAGATTTTAAGTTGGCTTTCGAATCTCGCAGCTTCTTCTGGAGAAGCGGTCAACGAACTAAAGCAACCTACACGTTCGCCATAAAGACCCATATTTTTGGCAAAGGATTGACACAAAAACATTGGGACATTGTTGGAAGCAAATAATTGGGTGGCATAGGCATCGCGTGCAAAGTTACCACTGGCAAAACCTTGGTAAGCCATATCCATCAACACGAAGTGGCCCTTTTCGCGGACAACTCGAAGAATCTCGTTCCATTGAGCATGTGAGGGGTCCACACCAGTAGGATTGTGGGCACAAGCATGCAAAAGGACAATGGAGCTGTTGGGGGCCTTTGACAAGTCGGCGAGCATGCCTTCAATATCAAGACCCTTGGTATTTGGGTTGTAGTAACGATACTCTTTGATATTTAAGCCCGCATTGCTAAACACGTTTTTGTGATTGCCCCAAGTAGGATTGGAGATGTAGATATCTTTTGAAGGATAAAACTTTGAAAAAAATCGAGATGAAAGAAGCAATGCACCTGTTCCGCTGACGGACTGTGCTGCAACCAAGCGATTGCGGATACTATCATAGACATCACCATAAGCCATGCGTGTAGCTTCCTCACGGAAACCGTTATCACCCGTAATGGATAAATACTCCTTGTCCAGGTCTTGTTTCAAAATCTCAGTCTCCGCGGTGCGAACGCTGGGCAAAACATATGGCTTGCCAGCGTCATCACGGTAGGCACCGACACCCAAGTTCATTTTCTTTGCAAAATCATCTTTTTTAAAGGCTTCTGAAATACCAAAGATTGGATCAGGAGGGCCCATGGGCACGTTAGCCCATCCTTGGAATCCACGTTGCAAGTTCAAGCCGGCGGTTTTCCCACCGTTTTTGAATGCATATTGAAATCCAGCCTTATTCGTAACTCTACCCGCGGTAGTCTTTACACGCGAAGCACCAAAAAACATTATGGAATCTCAAATTCTTTAGTCGCTAGCTCCGGCGACTTAGTGGATTGCTCTTGTTTAAATAATTACACTGTTCGAAAATCATGTCTTTCGTTTATTACGAAGCTTATCGAGCACTTACGAAATGGAACGAGCGTTTCTTCCTATCACAAAACCATCAAAACAGATTCGTATGATGATAGGATAAGGAAGTAGCCATACAAAAAATCTCGAATAAATAAAAGGTCTAAGAAAAAATAAATAGTAATAAAAAATGAAAACATTATTCAGAGCTCATCTTTAAGTGTCGACGGCGGTAAAAAAAGGATCTTTATTTCTTGTCCAATTATTCTTCAAATGCGCTAAGATTATACCAAGCGAATCGCTTCCATATGAAAATAAACAAATAAACAAAAGACTTTTTAACTAAAAAAAAAGAAAACTCTTTGATTTTAAATGATGCATATAATAACAAAACTTTTCTTAAAAAAGAAAAAAGAATAATTATTCCTACAAAAAGAAGCTCTTCATCCTAAAAGAATCATTGACGCTATTCCTATACAAATATGAATGGTGTTCGGTCATAGCTTTTTCTCTTTTTTTTTTTTTTTTTTTTTTTTTTTTTTTTTTTTTTTTTTTTTTTTTTTTTTTTGGGGGTGTGGGGCAAAGAACAAGTCCC